>JAADWZ010000001.1:0-306360 GCA_023336445.1 Pythium dissimile | reverse complement strand
CGCGAGTCGTCAACTCTTCACGCTGTTGCGTCCACTTGTAGATGAGCTTCTGCTTGCTTGTTCGTTGTTGCAATTGAACCCCGCCAAAGAATCGATCAACCGTGGCGTTGACGTCGCCACCGTCAATAAAATGCTGGATCACACCGACCTTGAATGCCACGTCGTACGACTGGCGCAGAAAGCGCCGCGGCAGCCGACCGACTCCACAGTATCGGCGTCTGCCGCTCATCTTGACTGTTAAGTTCTGCTGACGATTGAAATGGCAAGCAAGAGGGTGACCATAATCAACGTCGCGTCTTTCGCCATTCATTTCGGGCATGTCCTTGTTCAGCCTCGTACTTTTACGAAAAATTACGTAATTACTCATATGCCTTTCGAACGCTTTAAATTGAGGACTCCGCCAATGACACGTCCCCGTCAATGACATGACCTTTACGGTATAAGACACTTTGGATTTCTCCATCAACACCACACCTTCTCCTCCCCGTTTAGACTGGGAGTTCCAGCGCAGTACAGTCGCAATCAGTGATACCGCGACAGTTTTTTATGAGCCCAGCAGGCAGAAAAGGTAGCTGGAAGTGGGAGTGGCCCGTCTTCAGCGGCAGCCGAGACAAGTACGATGGCTTCAACTAGCTCCTCGTGTTTGCTCTCAGCAGTGACAAGAAGCTGGGTTACATCGCGGTGAGCGACGACAACCCAACAAAGTCGTTCACGTGCCAAGGACGTGAATACTCTCCGGTCGTGGACCAGGACAAGAAGGACTATGGTTCCGATACCCCCACGCCGCGTGAGTGGATTATGCGAGGTTCTGGTGAGAAGGACGATGACGAAGATGACGAGGACGGTAGTGACTCGGACAAAAGAAGAAGAAAAAGAAACAAAAGATAAGCAAACATGACATCTTTACCCTGGTGATGGATGGAGATGAAATCGCCCCGAAGCGACGAACCTCCAGCAACGGATTGAGACCGAGAAAGCCGATGTGTGCTACATTCTCCTCTCAGCTCTCCCGCTGAACTACCGCAAGCTCGTGCAAGGACTAGTGAGTCCGTACCAAATGTACCAGTCCATCGATGGTCATTTCGGTACACGGGACACGGGCGATTATGCGAGTGCGTACACGGGTGTGCCGTAATCGCCTTGAGAACGCGGAGTACCCAGAGATATTTGTCCAGACGCTGGACTCGAACATCATCACGTTCGAGCACTTCATCGACACCAAGTTAGGCGACACCTTCAAGAGCATGATTCTGCAGCATGCACTGCCCAAGTCGTGGGAGTACATTGTTCGTGGATAGCTCGGCCAGTCCAAGCCTCTACCGTATGCAAAGCTCATGGAGTTAGTGGGCTTCCAGCTGAAGAAACGTCGTCCAGAGGGCAGTGAGCAGGACAAGGACAAGGCGAAAAAAGCGCACACGGCTGTGGAGGCTACGTCGACCGGTGAGACCGCATGAAAAAGTGTTTTGCTTGCAAGAAGGCTGGTCACCTGGTTGCTGAATGCCCGGACAATCCGAACCACGGCCAGAAGGTGGTGCCACCTGAATAACCGAAGAAGAGGCAGAACACTCTTTTGCGAATCGTGTGCCTCTGCCAAAGCCACCCCGTATGTTATTTAGCAAAGTAGCTCCAAAACTGACCACGCGTCCGGGAGAGGTGTTCTATACGGACATTGGTGTACTACGGATGCCAACCTTCAGTGGTTATCGGTACTTTGTGGTTTTCGTGGATGAGTACACGAGGTTCCTGTTCATCTTTCTCATGAGAAAACGAGACGAGGTCTACCATGTCTACGAAGAACTACGCAGAAAAGTCCGCTCAGAGATCAAATACGTGTACACAGTGGCCATACATGACGACGTGATCATGCGATTGCAGAGCGACAACGCGGAAGAGTTCGAGACGCTAACGAGGATCATTGCGAGGTATGGAACGTGCTTCAGGTTCACGCAGGCGTATACCTCACAGCAAAATGGCGTGACTGAGAGGCGCATGCTCATGATCATGCAGAAGGCCCTCTGCATGCTGTTTGAAGGACACCTGCCAAATGCCTTGTGGGCGAGGCGGTGCTGACGGTGACGTAGCTCATCAATATTACGCCGAGTGCGGCGCTTGATATGCGATCTCCGTACTAAGTGTGGTACAATCGCATCCCGCGGATGCCGAAGCTACGTAAGTTTGGGTGCTCGGCGTACGCGTGGTTTCCAACGGACAAAAGAATAAAGCTGGAAGCCCCATGCTGTGAAATGCATGATCGTCGGCTACGAGGAAGGGGACAGGTCGGGCTACAGATTGCTGCGATTGATCGACTGTGAAGTCGTGAACTCGCGTGAAGTGCGATTCAATGAGGACAAGTTCCCCCAATTTGCCGATCGCGTGCTGAACTAACTTCCTAACGAGAATCAACGCAAGTGTGGGTGCCACCATTGCGACGATCGCTTGGCGAAAGCTGCCGCCTCAGCGGAGGCGATTCTCCGTGAAGAGGATGCGATCACCAAAGAACGCAAAAAGGCGGAAGGACAGAAGACCAGTGGGGTCAACAACTTCACAGGCAGCGAAATTGAATATGTTGAAGAACTGAGAACCGGTGAGGTGATCGGAGCCAGTGAAGCGTTGACTGCCAGAAGTGAATACCAGATCAGTGGATCAGCGTCGGGGCAGACGACAGAGGCAGGACGCGCGCGGGCCAGTGAGGCCATTCTGCCGGAAACCGTCGAAAGTGGCGATGGATATGGAGCTGTGAGCTCAAGGGCGGTGGTTCCTCGCATTGGCGAAATATATGGTACAAGGACTGATCATCCAAGTACGTGGAGTGTGGAAGCTCAACCAAGCGGAACCACCATTGAAAACCTGAGCGAGATCTAATCCCTCAGCGAGTGGCATCCAGGATCGATGGACGCATCGAGGAGCCGAGCAGACATGCAGAGGCCGCTCACTCAACCCGGCGAGAAGAAATTGCAAACGAGTACAATGAACACTTCCCATTCTCACGAGATTCCGGTGTTGGACGAGAGGATGGTGGATTGGTTCGAGCGCTTTATCGCAGACGAAGTCGACAAGCGAGTGTGCACAGCAGAGGCAGTGGCCAGATGTCATTGCTGTCTCGTGATGAACAGAACCGAAGAGGACGAGAAAGCGGCGAGCACTCACACTCATTTACTCAGTTTTATCGAGAAAACACCTACAACTACCAGAGACCAAAAAACAAGTTGTTCGTGTTGCGGGCGAGTGGACTATGCCGTGTACCCTGCGTCCATTGGAGCTGGTACTGGTCAGTGCGAGGGACTTTCAGAGAGTGTACCGGAAGGCAAAGCTTTGCGGCGTCTATGGTGGCGCGGACTGTTGAAGGTCGTGGGCATAGCAGTGCGCAACCCGGAAGACAAGGCCATGCACACGAGCAGAGTCAACACTCTACGAGAAGTGAGATCAAGGGGAGTGGACGATAACGTCGGAAGCAAAACCGAGAAGAACGTCTCACAGAAGAGAGAGACCTGGTGAGATACAAAAGGACTCGCACCAAGTCCTGTGGCGCTCACGAAGGTGTTTAGTCACCATGATAGTGAAGGAGCGGTGACTCTCCTAGCACGTGAAGGATCCAATACTCTTGAGCTTGAGTCGAGCTGCGCATTGCCGAATGAGAAAGATGCTGTTCTCGACTACCTAAGGCAGGCTGGGATTGATTCCGGTGAGGATATCATCGAGTCTGACAAGCACACACCAAAGCACGAGCAAGTTATGTATGCTCTGCTCGCAATCAAGTACGTGACCGAGCCAAAGAACTACAAGCAAGCTATCGCTTGTGCGGAGGCAACCCAGTGGGGGTAAGGCCATGGACAGTGAGATCCATTCTCATGAAAAGAACGAGATGTGGGTTCTCGTTCCCAGACCAAAGGGACGCAATGTAGTGAAGAACCAGTGGGAGTTCGTAACAAGGACAAAGCTGATGGATCAATTGATCGCTTCAAGGCCCGACTGGTTATCAAAGGATTTCTACAGAAGTACGGGGTCAATTGCACCGAGATCTTCGCCCCGTGGTGTGTATGAGATGCTTCGACTACTCGTATCTTTAGCTGCGGCTATGAAATGGGAAATTGAACAGATGAACGTGAAGACTGCATTCCTCAACAGATACCTCGAGGAGGAAATCTACATGGAACAGCTAGTGGGCTACGTCGAGCGCGGAAAAGAGGGCCATGTGTGTGTTCTCCGCACAACTCTGTATGGACTCAAGCAGGCGCTGCGCGTGTTGCACTACACATTCTACGAGTTCATGATGGAAGAAGGATTCGTATGGCTTGTGAAAGACCACTGCGTGTTCATCAAGACAAGAGGCAGCGACACGTGTATGATCAGTGTGTACGTGGACGACTTGCGGTGATCAGCACAAAGTCGTTCGTAGCAGAGATCAAGAACGTGCTGTAGAGCCGTTTCCAGATGACTGATCTCGATGGAGTTGCGCCTCCTCGCTGCGTAAACTGGACGTCATTTCATTAGAGGGCATCTGCCAGTGGAAAAAAGGAGATTAGAAGGCTCCTATTCCGTGTCGCGGACAGAGCTTTCTCCTCTTCAAAGCATGGGACGACGCTGTCAGATCGCTCAACACAACACACGGGCTCCGCGCACGCACGTGAACCTGAGGTGAATGGAAACGACTCCTCGTTAGGTGCCCCTTTGGAGATATTCTCTGTTCTACCCGCAGCACAACACGATGTGTTTGCCAAGCACCTCAACCATTCAATGACGTGACAAGCAGCACGGAACACTGATACTAACGACGCAGCTCCTTGTGGCTATGGCCATACGTGGACTTGAACGAGCCGCCAGCTGAAGCATTAACGTCGCCAGGGATAGCTGGAGGGGTAACAATCGGTTGGCATTCCGCCATCCCTGCGGTCCTTGACACCGTCCCTTGGGTTGGGTATGAACACGAGTTCACGGTTGGCGAGAGGCACCCTAACTGGGTGGGCGATAGTTCGCTCAAACGAGCCGCATACGGCTGCGGTCATCATCATCTGCTGCTGCTCGAGCTTCAAGCGCGCGGGCATCATGACGGCTATATATCGCCACACCCTATTCAAACATTCTCGATGGCCTCGCACTGTCCGTGTCGTCGCTTCGCGATCTCGAGACCGGGCTGAGGCTCACTCTTGAATAATATTATGCTGCACTACATCCCAGTAGCTGTGACGCTGGCGACACCCGTGTACTGTACTGCACCACAGGCACCAAATTGAAGGCGCTCTATTGGGCGCTGGTCAGTGAGTTCGCGCTGCCGCTTGATGGTCGTTTCGCGCTCGAGGTGACGCTCTGTAGTGTCGTGGCTGGCATGCTCATGACCACTCGCCCGACAGTCCAGCTACTCGCGGGGGCATACTGCTTCGAATCAGTGGACAAGCTCTTCGTCGGCGCGGGCATCATCGACCTTGGTCTTTCCTTGCTCCACTGCGCCGGTGCCAGCTAAACGTCCAAACTCGCTTCGTTGCAGCGCGGTGGATACCACCCATTTTTACTCATGTCTGGAATAATTTATCTCACTTTTCTTCTGTCAAGGCCACCACTGCACTGTGAGGTATGTACAATTTTGGTAAAGCATCTTCTTGACGCGGAATCCTTTCTCCCACCGCCGTTTGTTCTATTCAAAATGGATCAAATGGCAGTCTACTGCAACCTCGGCGCGAAATCGACAGTCGATTTCGTTGGGGCCAAGCGCGTCCCGTGCAACGTGGCAAGGGTGGCTGCCGCTGCACGGTGGCGTTGACCATTTGTGCCGACGGTCGTATTCTCGCCCCGCATTTCGTTTTAGAAGGGCGACAGCGAGTGTGAAGTGCACGCGGAGGTGAGGAGTTTCGGTGACGGTTCCGTTGCGACGATGTCCGCGTCGTTCTCCGAGCAAGTCATGCTGGAGTGGATCCACGACTTCTGGCGCTACCAGTCACCGGCCCAACCGTACTCATTCTCGACAGTCTGCGCATCCACAAGATCGAGTCGGGCCAGAACGCACTCGCTGACCTCGATACCTTCCCTGTGTACGTGCCCGGCGGGGCCACAAGCGTCGCGCAGCCGCTTGACGTCGGCATCATGGGCCTATTCAAGCAGAAACTGCGCGAGCTGTACTTCAGCCGCTACACCGGCCGCGTTCCTCCCTCGACGGCGTCCGAACGGTGCCGCGACATGTACGAGCGCACGCTGCTCGCGATCAAGACTATCACGCCCACGACCGTCAAGAACGCGTTCTTCAAAGCCGGCCCATTCTTCCCATTTAGGCCCGACTCCGAGACTGATCGTGATGTTACGGAAGCCCTAGTGTAGGTACAGTAGTGTTGAGAGGCACAACGGATTGCTACTGCATTAATTTCCATAATGAGACTCTCAGACCCAAAACTTCTCATCTTCTTGTCAAGTAGCGCTTGATCAAACATAGATTCCCCATTATCCCGTAATAAAACGGACGAGTACCGTGAATTCCTGGAGGAGTACCGTGAATTCCAGGAGCGCGGCAAATGGCGCCGAACACCTCACAAAACTAATTTCGAGATTGATTCTGAGAGGATTCGGTTTTCCAAAACAGGGTGAGCGTTCACCAATGCAGCACTTTGATTGGTCGGTTTCTTGCCATACAAACTCGGAGAGTGCTTCATTTTTCCGGGTGCCTCATTTCTCCGTATTTTGAGGTATCCAGACTACGTATCCAGTGTAGCTAGCAACCTGATATAGTACGCGACGGTACCACGTCTTGGCAAAGCTGAGAAAGAATGCAACTATCCTCAGCCAGAGAAGTCTTGGCCCGAAACTCCTGCGGAAGTTCGGCCCGAATTGCCCAGAACTTCAGCCTGTCCCTGCCCAGGGTCGCGGTGAGCTTCAGAAGCAGATCTGCCCGCCTTGTCGCAGCGAATGGACAAACAAGCAGAATTCGATGTGCCTCTCCCGCCAATGAGCGCAGGAGCAGTTGATCATTGGCCTCAGACCGATGTGAAAGGACTCGCAACGCACTGTGCACCAACACATCACAATCGTCCTACTTTTGAGGCCCAGCGCCTTTGCCCCCCGCTCACTGTGCACACGCACTCTTCAACATTTCTCATGGATAAGACGCGTGCCTTCGTCTCGACGCCACAGCGATGCACATGTACATCGTGACGACATCGGCGGCACGAAACGAAGTGAGCCGCACTGTCGCTGAGCCAGGAATTGCCTGGCCTTTTTTTGTGTTGCATTGGTCCGTACCGCGATTGGCTACAGATTCCAAGGTGCACGTCCTGATTGGCTGGTGGCAAGGTGTCTCGTTTGGTGCAGTCTCTGGCCATGTCAGCCTCGTTGAGCCATCGTGGATGACACTCACCGCCCTGATGAACATTTCATACTCCACAGCAGCGACAAGCCCCAAAATGGAAGAAGCAGCGAATAAATTCGCTGACTGGTGGTGCGGGCCCGCCCTAGTACTGTACACGTACGGTGCTATATCTGGATACAGCTCCGATGGTGGATCGCACAGGCCGGTGCGTGTATGGTGTGCAGTGGTGCCCAATCCATGATGGATTCCATTGCTCCACGCGAGAGAGCCGGCCCTTGATGCCAACACAAAAAAACTTGGCCCTTTGGTACAAAGGCTAAACATATTGGAGCGGCCTTAGTGAAGCCCGTGTTTGGAGCACGTGCCTCGCGAGCTCGTCGACCATTGACCAGACACAGAGCTCCAGTTCGGGCGGTGCAAGCTTTTGCGTACCGTAGCCCATGGATATTTCATGTACACTTTCTTCCTGGTGACTGGTCCACACACAAGGTGTGGGCCATGCGGTCACCGCAGCAGACTGCTGAGCAGTGTGGGCCGCCTCTTTGAGAACAGTCAAAGACGTGGGACTGTTCTCAGCCTGAGAGTCTCAGTGAGACCGGCGCAAGTGAGGACGATCAGGAGGTCTAATTGAGCCATCATCGGCCTCGTGGTCTCCTTTCTCCCACCGTCTTCGTTGTACTGCATAGTGTTGTGCGCGCTATAGCGCGAAAGAATTCGTGCTTGATCCGCGGCAGCAGCCCCTCACCATTGACGACATCTTCAACCGAGGCTGCCCAGATCGGCAGAACGGATTGAAGGCAATTCAGCAGCAATTTCAGAAATTGGGTACCTCTAGGAATCTATGATGTGAGAAACTACTCAGACATGTTCCCTTGAAAAAACGCACCTTGTGGACCTTCTAAAAATGATAATCTGCCTAATTGGTACGTACAGAATCTTCAATCTATATGCTCCTTCTATGTGCGTGTAGATTCTCAACTGGATTGGTTTTGCGCGAAACCGTTGATAAACAGGGTGAATTGCTCTTCACCAGTGATTACACGCCTTTTTATTCTCGCCATGTCATTGGTCCGTGGCACGCGCAACGGATTCAGATCGGGCAACCACGCAACTGGACACTCTCTAGCTTTGTCTGAGTTGGCTGGGCGCTGAGCGCGGACGCAGATTTCAGTTGCGATGGGCGGCGCCCTGGCGCCAATCCCTGGCTCAAAGCGACCACTCGTCTCACCCGAAAATGCATAAAATATAGAAAATGGGAATGTCACACATGCCTTGTAGGATGCCAGCATCCCAAATCCAGAGCTCTGGATTCCGGAGAAAATTATTCTGCAATTTGCTCTCGTCCACTCAAGCCGGATCCAACAAATTCCAGTATGGTCCAACTTGTTGGCGTCGCGGCGCTCGCGCTCGCTGCTGCTGCACCGGTCGTCGTAACCGCGGTGGAGAACATTAAGACCGACTGGGAGGCGTACACCAGCGTGCTCAAGATCCCGGACGTGCTGGACGCCACCAAGGGCGGCTCGTTCGACTTCCAGATTGCTCGTGCGTCGCACAACTGGACCTCTGATGGCAAGGTCAAGGGCGAGATCTACGGCTATGGGCTCAAAACCGGCACAGCCACGTTCCCCGGGCCGACCATCAAGGTCAAGAAGGGCGTGCCGATCTCGGTCAACTGGTTCAATGAGCTGTCGCTTCCGCACTTGCTGTCCGAGGCAGTGGAGAAGCAGCTCACGATCCAGGAGTCGCGCTGCTACCCGTACTGTGGCATCCCCGTGGTGGTCCATGTCCATGGTCTCGAGTCGCCGGCCAAGTACGACGGCCTGCCCACCAACTCGATCTACATGAACCAAAGCCAGGAGATGGTCTACTTGAACAACCAGTCGGCCTCGACCAAGCTGTACCACGACCACGCGCAGGGCCTCACGCGTCTCAACGTCTGGTCGGGTCTCGCGGGTCTGTACATCATCGAAGATGAGGAGACTGACAAGAAGCTCAACCTCGACATCGAGACCGACATCCCGCTCGTGATCGCTGATCGTATCATCACCAACAAGGGCGAGCTCAAGTACTCGGACGACAACTGCAAGCCGGCGGGCATCACGCTCTGGGTGCCAGAGTCATACGGTACGGTCAACACGGTCAACGGCGTGGTCATGCCGTACGTGGACGTGCCCAACGCGCAGGTGCGGTTCCGCTTCGCCAACGTGGCCAACACGCGCAACTACAACTTTTCCATCCCGTTCGCCAGCAAGTGCTCTGTGATCGCCACCGATTCGGGCTACGTCAACAAACTCGAGCCGCTCGAGGAGTACGTCAACCTGTTCCCGTACGAGCGCTTCGAAGTGGTCTGCGACTTCTCGGACGAGAAGAACGGCGCCACGTTCGAGATGGTCGATATCCCGACCGTGGAGCAGGACACGCCGTACGACGGCCGCCTACTGCAGATCCGTGTCAAGTCCAGCCTCAAGACCGCGACCATGGCGAAGAAGGAGATCCCGTCCACGCTGGTCAACTACAAGTCGCTCAAGACGCTGTTCGAGGAGACCGGCGGCAAGGAGCGCTCGCTCACGCTGGGCGAGATTGAGTACGCGCTCAACTGCCCTCTCCAGGGTCTGATCCGCTACCGCAACCAGCAGATGAACGTGTCCACCATGGGCACGCTCGCGTGCACGCGTGGGAAGGTCGAGAAGTGGTACTTCAAGAACCCGACCGACGATCCACACCCGTTCCACTGGCACTTGGTCAACGCGCAGTGCGGTGAGACCGAGGACACGATCCGAACCAACGCGCTCAAGGACGTGGTGCTCATCCCGAACGCCGGTCCGGACCGCGCGCCGACGGTGACGACGCAAGTCTGCTACGTGGCGTGTACCCCGGACGAGTTCCTCGTGGAAGGCGCTACCCGCGGGGCCACCGAGTACAACTTTGACACGACCGACCCGTACGTGGCCCACTGTCACATTTTGGAGCACGAAGAAAACGCCATGATGGCGCTCTTCAAGTTGACCGACGTCGACGACGACGCGCCCAACGACAATGGTGTGGTCGTCAACAGTGGCGAGATCACCTCAGAGATCATCTGGACCGCAATGGGCATGAGCGTGCTCGGTGGGATCTCGATGTGCTTTTCGATCATCGTCATCTCCGTGCCGCGTCTCCACTTCCTGGCGAGCCACCGCTCGCTGTCGGTGGCGTTTGCGCTGGCCGCCGGCGTCATGGTGTTCATCTCGCTGGCGGATATGATTCCGGAGGCGGTTGTTTACTTCAAGGCCCACTATACCGTCGGTGGGGCGGTGGATCCGGAAGCGTACGAGTACGGCGGCGACACCTCCGGCGGCGGCGTCTGTGACAAGACTTGTGCCGGCCACGCCTGGTTGACCACGATTGCTGCGTTCTTCGGGGGAATGGTCATCATCTTGATCGTCGAGTACATCGTCCACTCGTGGCTGGAGCGCAAGGAGGGTGGCCAGCGTCACAGCCACGGCGAGCTCCCACCGGATCTCTCGAAGGCTCTCGCTGAGGACCCGGAGAAGGGTCTCGCGATCCAATCACCGGTGCCGGGATCGCCTTCGCATGGCACTGGCTCGGAGGAAATCCCCGGCAGCCCACGCACGCACGAGACGCTTCTGTCTGCAGATGCCCACCGTGATGAGTACAAGCGCGCTGGTATCATGACCGGCATCGCCATGGCGATCCACAACTTCCCGGAAGGCCTGGCACTGTTTGTGTCCTCGCTGCGCGGTCTCCGCACGGGTATTGTGCTCTCGATTGGTATCATCTTGCACAACATCCCTGAAGGTCTTGCCGTAGCCGCGCCTATGTACTACGCCACGGGCAGCAAGTTGGAGGCGTTCAAGTGGACCATCATTTCTGGTGTCGCGCAGCCCCTGGGCGCGGCCATCGGCTGGGCCGCGGTCAGCGGAGGTCTCAGCTACAGTCTCCAGGGCTCGCTCTACGGGCTTGTCGCTGGTATGCTCATGTGCATCACGGCCAAGGAACTGTTCCCGGGCGCGTACCGCTTCGACCCGTCGGGCAAGTACTTTGTGGCCGCGTTCTTCAGTGGCATGGGCATCATCGCGTTTGGCTTGATCCTGCTCAACTACGCTGGATCAAGCTAAGAGGCCACAGAGCAAGTAGCACGTCTATGGAAATGTCCTGTAGATTGTCTATGGGTGAATACTGCAAATCAACTTTTGTCTTAACGCGGCATGGTTTCCTCCTCCCTGTCACTTTCACTTTCAATAGGTAAAGTGGGTTCCTTGACTCCCCGGTAACAATGGGAGGGCAAGTTAGTTTCACTTGTCGTGCTCACAAGACCCCAAGCTGCCAGCGTTGTGGCGAGCATTGATGTTCATTGATGTTCACGTCTTGCTCCACCTGCACGTACTATACGGTACGAAGCAACTCGCACTGGAAGTATCAGCGTGGAACTGCAAGAACAGTTTCGGTTCATTAGATAGAATTCGGCTCCACGTGTCACTTCAGTGTGCTGCTATTGTTCAATTCTCATCGTGCGGCTCCTTTTTGCTCACCACCGCGAGTGCAGTATACTCGTTGTGGTGAGCGTCCAATGTTGGAATCTTTTCAAATGAGTTTGGCCACCCTTTGTACCCATTCCCATATCTAATATTAAAATGAAATGGGTACATTCCCCAAGAAAGGACAATTGAGCACAGTACCGAACTTACTGCAAATCCAGAGCATCGTACAGACGATACAAATCGATTTCCGGCGGTCTTCACTCCCAAAGAAGATTGGAGGATGCTGTGACCTAGTTGCAGAACGCAGCCCAACAATAAAGCTGGCGTCCAATCGTTTGCTCACCTCGAAGCCGCTGCTGAGGATTGTTTGAACCTGCTTCTCATCCAAGCCGTAATTACGCAGAGCTGTTCTCACGCAATGCCCCCGCTCTTTCTCTGAGAGTCGAGTCTACCAATTGGCCGTTGAGACCATGTCCGCCACTCATCGACTCAGAAATCGCAAAGGTGTGGTACACTACATAGCGCGACAGGCTCACACAGGAGGTTATGATGGGCGCTGTACTCTTTAAACTGTACTGTCCGTCCATTGACAGGATACAGCACAGTACTACGGAGTCCGAGAGGGGTCAAGAAAAGTTTCGTCCGCGCTCTGGTGGACAGACTTTGGTGCAACGAAAGTTTGGTTGCATTGGCCAAGTGGTGATGGCGACGAGGACCATTCCAGCTGACCTCGCGTCGTCTACGAAAGCATGCGCCACATGTGGAGTTATTGCCACAACCCTCCGGTTGGGAGAACACTCACTGCTGGTTCAGCAGAGGGAGGATAAAAACGACCGCGACTGGCCCACGGAAGGATTGGCCCGTCGGTCATCGCTTGTTCTCAAAGGTTCATCTACCCTTTTGCAGCAGTGTGCTGCACTGCCAAACGAAACGCCTCTGTGCAGGAGCGGTTGATGCACAGTACACTACTGTACTACTGTATTGGTCGCCTGACCGACTAATTGATCCAAAACGTTTTCTACGGGACTGGTCTGGTCTCAAAACTCACACAGAAACGGGGATCTGAGGTCTACTACCTCTTCAAATTGTATTCCCGTTCAAAGCCATATTCCCTAAATACACTCCATCGCGACAGTTCTCACTCCCGAGACTTGTATTAAAACATATTCATATAAACTTTGGAACTTCTTGCGTTTCTGGGAGGGGCACGAGAGCCCATTACCGTGATACACCACATGCCACTTTGGACGTGTACCGAACGGGTGCCAAACCTCCACAGATCGAGCGGATACGAAACCGCTGTCCTGGATTGGTTAATGGCACGCGCGCTGGACCACCGTGTGCGATTTTCGCGGTTCCATGTCGCCGCTGCATCCCGCTCGTCTCCCGCAGCTGGCGCATGGTCGGGCCAGCGCTGTGACTGGCCACTTGGTTGGGCTCAGCAGCACATAGACGCTCGTGGCGCATCTGTGATGGGCGACGGGCGGCCTTTCACGCCCAGCTCACCGCCACCACCACCACTGAGCGACGGACAGGAGCAGTGAGGTCTGGCAAACTTACGGTTCTGCCGATCCGGCCCACCGCTCCACCTCGCTCATTCTCCAATCTTCGCTCATCCGCTCACACCAGCTGAACCAGCAGAAACCCAGTTGCAAGGATGGTCAAGCTCGCCTGCCTCGCGGCGCTTGCGCTGGCGGCTGTGCCCGGCGCAGTTCGCGCGATTGAGAACCTCAAAACCGACTGGGAGGCCTACACCAGCGAGCTCACGATCCCGGAAGTGCTGGACGCCACCAAGGGCGGCTCGTTCGAGTTTCAGATCGCCAAGACCTCGCACAACTGGACCTCAGACGGCAAGGTCAACGGCGAGGTCTACGGCTACGGGCTCAAGAGCGGCAAGGCCACGTTCCCCGGGCCGACCATCAAGGTCAAGAAGGGCGTGCCGATCTCGGTGACCTGGTTCAACGAGCTCGAGACGCCGCATTTGCTGGATGAAGCCGTCGAGATGGAGCTCGATCTCCAGGAGTCGCGCTGTTTCCCGTACTGCGGCATCCCCGTGGTGGTCCACGTGCACGGACTCGAGTCGCCGGCCAAGTACGACGGCCTGCCGACCCAGACCGTGTACATGAACCAAAGCCGCGAGATGGTCTACTTGAACAACCAGTCGTCGGCCACCAAGCTGTACCACGACCACTCGATGGGCTTCACGCGGCTCAACATTTGGGCTGGTCTCATCGGCCAATACATCATTGAGGACGCCGCGCTCGACAAGAAGCTCAACGTGGACATCGAAACCGACATCCCGCTCATGATCGGCGACCGGCTTATCACCAACAAAGGCGAGCTCAAGTACTCGGACGACAACTGCAAGCCGGCGGGCATCACCACGTGGATCCCCGAGTCGTTCGGCACGGTCAACGTGGTCAACGGCGTGGTCATGCCGTACGTGGACGTGCCCAACGCGCAGGTGCGCTTCCGCCTCACCAACATCGCCAACTCGCGCAACTACAACTTTTCCATCCCGTTCGCCAGCAAGTGCTCTGTGATCGCCACGGACTCGGGCTACGTGGAGAAGGTAGTGCCCGTGAGCGAGTACCTCAACCTGTTTTCGTTTGAGCGCGTGGAGATGGTGTGCGACTTCTCGGACGAGAAAGACGGCGCCACGTTTGAGATGGTCGACATCCCGACCATCGAGCAGGACACGCCGTACGACCCGCGCGTGCTGGAGATCCGCGTCAAGAGCAAGCTCAAGACGACGGCGATGGCCACAAAGAAGCAAATCCCGGAGACGCTGGTCAACTACAAGTCGCTCAAGACGCTCTTCGAAGAGACCGGCGGCAAGAACCGCGCGATCATGCTGGGCGAGATCGAGTTCGGGCTCGCGTGTCCGCAGCAAGGGCTGATCCGGTACCGCAACATCCAGACCAACATGTCGACGCCGTTCGCGTCGCTGGCCTGCACCAAGGGCAAGGTCGAGAAGTGGCACTTCAAGAACCCGACCGATGACCCGCACCCGTTCCACTGGCACTTGGTTAACGCGCAGTGCGGCGAGACCGACGAGACGATCGACACCAACTCGCTCAAGGACGTGGTCGTGATCCCGAACGCCGGCGACCGCCCGGCGACGACCATCACCCAGGTGTGCTATGTGGCCTGCACGCCCGACGAGTTCCTCATTGAAGGCGCCACGCGTGGCGCCACCGAATACAACTTTGACACGACCGACCCGTACGTGGCCCACTGCCACATTTTGGAGCATGAAGAGAACGCCATGATGGCGTTCTTCAAGTTGACCGACGTGGACGACGACACGCCCGACGACAACGGCTTCGTGGCCGTCACGGGCGAGATCACCTCCGAGGTCATCTGGACCGCCATGGGCATGAGCGTGCTCGGCGGGCTCTCCATGTGCTTCTCGATCTTTGTGATCTCCGTGCCGCGCCTGCACTTTTTGGCGAGCCACCGCTCGCTGTCGGTGGCGTTCGCATTGGCCGCCGGCGTCATGGTGTTCATCTCGCTGGCGGATCTGATCCCCGAGTCGATCGTGTTCTTCAAGGCCCACTTCACGGTCGGCGGCGCCGTGGACCCGGAGGCCTACGAGTACGGCGGCGACACTTCCGGGGGCGGCGTCTGTGACAAGACCTGCAGCGGCCACGCGTGGCTGGCCATGACGGGCACGTTCTTCGCCGGAATGGTCATCATCCTGATCGTCGAGTACATCGTCCACTCGTGGTTCGAGCGCAAAGGCGGCGCGCAGCGCCACAGCCACGGCGAGCTGCCGCCCGACCTTGGCAAGGCGATGGCCGATGACACAGAGAAGGGGCTACCCGTCCAGTCGCCCGTGCCGGGCTCCCCGGCGCAGGGCAACAGCGCCGAGCTCGAGAGCCCGCACGCGGCCGACAGCTCGCTGCTGCAGACCGCCGAGCACCGCGAGGAGTACAAGCGCGCCGGCATCATGACCGGCATCGCCATGGCGATCCACAACTTCCCGGAAGGCCTGGCACTGTTTGTGTCCTCGCTGCGCGGGCTCAAGTCGGGACTTGTTCTCTCGATTGGCATCATATTACACAACATCCCCGAGGGGGTGGCCGTGGCCGCGCCAGTGTACTACGCCACGGGCAGCAAGGTGGAGGCGTTCAAGTGGGCGGCCGTGTCGGGCATCGCGCAGCCGCTGGGTGCGGCCATCGGCTGGGCCGCGGTCAGCGGCGGGCTGAGCTACGGACTGCAGGGAACGCTCTACGGGCTTGTCGCGGGCATGCTCATGTGCATCACGGCCAAGGAACTGTTCCCGGGCGCGTACCGCTTCGACCCGTCGGGCAAGTACTTTGTGGCTGCGTTTTTCAGCGGCATGGGCATCATCGCGTTTGGCTTGATCCTGCTCCACTACGCTGGTTCCAGTTAAGGTTAGACCAAAAGCGTCTAAAGCAAGCATCCTCCTTCTGTGCCAACGGGGAGGAGTAGAATACACTCTTTTTTGTGTGGATGTATCAACCTGGACGGGCGTTACCGACCGAGACTTGAACTAATCATGGTCGAGCGATCCAATCAGTGTCGCAGTTGACGATTGATCGCAGTACAGTCTATCTAGGTACTGTAGCCTACAGTGCAGTATTTGGTACTACCAAATTGGTAGGCGATGTGGTACCTACTGCTGGCATGGCCCCGGAACAAGCGCGGATCATTCTGACACAGCATCAGCACTGCTTCTGCCTGCCATGGCCACCAAGTCTCTCCAGCACTGATATACGTGGTCACCCCACCTGCCCACGCACACCTGCACTGGAGAGACTCCATGGAAAGAATCGTGGTTCATACCCCCTGTCGACATTTTTATTCCGAAGTGTCTGCTCGACTCCTGTGGGTGGATGCTGTGGACTGGTGCCTCGCTCCAAAATTAAAACTGGACAAATTCGATTTTCTTTCGCGACGGACGGACGCCAGTCCCAGGCTGCGACGGCTGCTTATCACTGTCAGTCCCACGCAGTAGTGGGAGGCGGGGACCCTGCTGCCAGCGGGATGGTGATGTAAACTCGGTCCCTGTGTGAGCACCCGACGACGCAGCGATTGCATGCGAGACACGCTAGGTTATGTAAAGTCGCGGGGCTTTCCGGACAGCCGACGCTACGTTGGCCACGCGTAGCGAGCGACGTGCGCAACCAAGACTCAAGAGCAGCAGAGAAAAATGTGTTCGGTGCGGCCGTTCGTGCGTCAGCTGCGCTGGCCTGCGTCCACGCCGAGGTCTTGTTTCAGACTGTCGAGCAGATGACTCGCAACCTGGTCAGTACATTGTAGGATGGCTGGTGGGTCGCTGTTATCAGACTCGTGGTCCAGCTCTGCGTCCTTTCAAGGCACAGCCGAAGTAGCCGGAACGCGCTGGAACCGTTCCAGGCACGTGACCTTGAAGGTGCCACGTTGCGAGGTTTTATTCTCCCCCGCCGTCACTTTGTGTGGAGCAAACAGTGTCGCCACGTGCGGTCTATGTCTACTGCTTTTACTTCAGGTCATATGGCGTTGTGGAACTCACCTGCCACATGGCTTCCTGCAAACCGGCTGGTAGACACCAAGGAGCCTAGCCAGTCCAAGTCTACCCAACAAAAGCTTGGCCCGACCAGGAACTGTGGTTCTGGCCGCGGCTGCTCCAAAACAAGCCGGAGCCGCCGCACTCACTGAGTGACTCAGGTCTTCCACTTGTGCTAAGACAGCTCCCGAGGTTTTATTCTCACAGCGATTAGGGTCTGCTGATACCTGCGCGCCGGCTGGGCAGTTGATTGATGGCATTGGAGCTGCTCGCGCTGCTATCTTTTTCTGGCTCAATACAAACGTTCAGTTCTAAAAATTGAGAGACCGAGCTCCACGCACAGAAAAGCACACGCGCGGAACACGAGGCGCACTCCATTCCGAGAAAGTCGCTGCACCACCCCACGTGCCTCTCCTTTCCTCTCTCGCCTTCCCTCCAGGCCCGCTCAGAGCAGGAAGAGAGCCATGGACCGCACGCCACGCGACGACAAGGAAGAGGAGAAGGACGAGCAGCAGCGCTCGCCCGCCGCGAGCCCCAAGGCCGCCGAGAAGCCCAGACTGCGCAGCTCGGCCGCGGCCAAGGACGGCGCCAAGCCGGTGTTTGGACGCCTCGGGCTCGATGATGAGCCAGACCAGCTCCACTACCGCTCCATGTCTGTCGCCACGGCGCCAGCGCTCGGCATGGGCGTGATCAGCGGCCACGCGCTCATGCACGGCGCGGGGCTCCCGAGCATGGCCGGACTTGCCGGCATGCCCGCGCCGCTCTCCTTCGGCTCGGCTGGACCAAAGAAGGCCAGCGCGGGACCGAGCAAGTCGCAGACCGCGTCTAGCTTTGGCCCGCGTGTGGACCGCACCAACTATGTGAGTGTGACCCCGCGCGAACTGCCGCCGTCACCGTTCCGCCTCGAAATGCACACGCACTTCCACATCAAGGGCGAATCCATGCAACGCGTTGGAGCCGTGATCGGCCGCAAGCTCTGTGAGCTTGACACGGACTTCACGTTTAAGGCCGACAAGTGCAAGTGGAAGGTCGAGTACCGCCGCAGCAACGGCACCCAGCGCGTGAACCTCAACCTGGTGCTGTTCAAGTCGGGCAAGGAGTACATTATGGAGGCGCAGCGCCGCGACGGTGACATCACTGCGCTGATGCACCTGTACAGCGAGCTCAAAGCCTCGTTCAAGATGTTCCGCCTTCTCGCGGACAAGGACAACAAGCCGTCCGTCGGTGTCAAGCGTCCTGCACCCAAGGCGCTTCCGAAGCTCCGCCTCACTGGCGCCAACGTGCGCGACGGCGTGTCGGCCATCAAGAACCTCCTCGAGAGCAAGTTCGTGGACACCCAAATGCAAGGTGTGCTTGGTGCGATCTCGCTCTCGGCCGAAGACGAGACTCGCTCGGGCATGGCCACGCTGGTGCCGCAGCTTGTCCAGCTTGGCCAGTCCAAGAACACAAACGTGTCCAAACTAGTGCGTGTCGCTCTCTCTCGGCTGTGTGACCATCCTGAGTGTCGCCAGGCCTTTGTCGAGTCGGAAGGCTGGCAGTTTATTGTGCAGTGTGCCGGGGGCGGCGCCGATGTGAACCCGGAGGTACAGCGAGAAAGCCTCCATGTGGTAGAGTGCTTGTGCTCGCTGTACAGCGAAGAACTATCCAAGGTGGAAGGAGCCGAGCAGGTGCTCGCTCTGATCCAGGACTGGGAGAGCATCGAAGATCCTCGGCTGAAGAAGCACGCATGCAACGCGCACCGTGCGCTGAAGGAGGCGGGCGTGATCGCATAACTTTAAGGTCCAGTAGTAGGGTGTGCTGCAGAGCAGAATGCACCACCGTGCCAAAAAAGAAAACCATAACCAATCAAAAACATGTAGGAAAAGCTTCACCACACACACACTTGATTTGCACACTTCACAATCACACCATGATTCATGGCGGTCGCCAATTGCCAAAGCCCAGCTCATATCAGAGTGTGCTTGATTCATGCCCGGATTGTCCGTCCATCCCCTCTTAGCCCACGTCTTGGGTGTTTGAAGTGCTAGCGTAAAGACTTGCTGATGTAACTACAAATCTCATGATCAGCTGCTAGCATGTTGTTGTCAAAGCGGATAGATTCCTAGCATCGCACCAGGGAAGAATACATGTATAGGCACTGGCTAGTATTTTTCTTAGACAACCTCCGTCTCCTCATTTGGAACATGCTTCTCCACCGACCAGCCGCCTTCCAAGGTTTCTTTCGTCGTGACTGATTTTTCCATGGGCGAGTCAGGAGAAATGAAGCTATCGGTCTCAGTCATCTCATCGTCCGAAGTCTCCAGCTCCTCTTCAAGTACGTAGCCGAGAAGCTGATGCTTGACCGATCTACTCCACAAGAGACATTTTTCTTAAGTCTTCAACTCGTCCCTCATTTACAAGGAATGGAATAAAATGAACCTACTTGGGGAACCAAATATCCACGGGGAGCAGCCACGACATGTTGAACTTGCCGGACGCGCCGCCGAACACTTCGTGAATGCCGAGACTGGTGTTGACCTCGCCCTTTAGCCGGTCAATCTGGGTGGCGCCGGTCGAGATGACGCTGTACTGGTCGCACATCATGCACAGTGTGAAGAGCCCGAAAAGGATGGCCTCGACCACGAGGCAGATCACACGAAGAGCTACGAATAGACCATATCAACCCCACAGATCAGTTTTCGACGACGCGACCCCTAGCGTTTCAAGTCAATGGATGTACTTACCGGCATGCGTCGGGCAGCTCACGTTCATGCAGCGAGCGTAGCGGAAAAACACGAGCACGAGCGCGTAGGTCGAGAGGACGAACACATAGAAAATGAACAGCAAGAAGAACTTGTGGTTGCCCAGGCCCACGCAGTTGTTGACCCATGGACAATGATGGTCCATCTTCACAACGCAGCGCTCGCAGATCGAGCAGTGGTGCGCGCGCGCCGGCTTGAACTGGCGGCACCGGCGGCATGTGCGGAATTTCTGATCTTCCAGGCTGCTCATCCAGCAACGAAACGGTTAGACCACATACACAACCCTTTCTTGACTGGTACGTGGCTGATATTTAGACCACCCGTACCGGGCAATGTTTTCCTTGGGCGCGTTCGCCAGCGCGAGCGGCATTGCCGTCTCTGGTACGGCGCCCGGGTCCGTGAACATGGCTGAGCATAGCAAACCGTGTGACGTTGGGGGTTCCGAAGCGCAGTTTTGTTTGTTCCAAGCACACTAAATACCTTTGCCGTGGGAGACTAGCGCGAGGAAGCAGAGCGCGCTGAACGCGGTCATGTGGAACAATCCCGCGAGCGAGAAGCCCATCCACGGGTACAGAACCACGCCCTAGTCGCGTCATGTACCATTGTTTCTTAGTGTCGGAAAGAACAATCCGCCGCACAATAGAACAGTTCTCGGTAGGAACAGTTCGTACCACGACGACCATCTCGGCGTAGAGCACGAGGAACCAGGAGATGACGGCGCAGATAAGTCCGCACGGGTCGCGGTTGAACCAGCGACGCACGTTGAAGCCCGTGCCGCACGCGGCTTCCGGGCGCCGGCGGTCGGATCCCAATCCGGTTCCGGTGCTCTTCATGCTGTTCCTCCCTCCAAGGCGTCCCGTGGAAGTGTATTACGCTTGTGACTCGAGGAGCTTCATGTTGGGGTCGGTCCCGCCCAGAATGTACCAGATTCTGGGCACTGTGAATTCGGTCCAGATTTAGCCATCTCTTTTAAAACCGGTTACGAAATCCAAGGTTACTCTTTCACCAGCACTCACAAACAAATGTGACCAACATTCACTCGTTGTGGTCTTTTATCTCTTTCTCTATCAATCAGCCAAGAGCTCCGATCACATTCCTTGGTATCTACTGTATCCCTCCACACGACCACCATGCCCAAGAAGACGAGCAACAAGTCCTCCCGCTTCGAGGGCGAGCGCGCGTTCGGCCGCATCTCGCTCAGCGAGATCACGTCGGAGCGCGCGGCCGCGTGGATCGTGCGCGCCGTGGCCGGCGAGACGCGCAGGTTCGCGCGGCCGCTCGACGCGGCCTCCTCGGCCTCCATCACGCCGGACGGCTCGTCGCTCTCGGACCTGGCGCGGCGCGTCGCCGACCAGCGCGAGCGCCCCGCCATCGGCCTGCGCTGCGGCACCTGCGAGATTGCGGCGTTTGCGACGCTAGACGACCAGTACCTGCACTTCAAGTCGGACTGGCACTGCGCCAATCTCAAGCGCAAGGCGCGCGGCGCGACCGTGCTGAGCGAGACCGAATTTTACGCCAAGACGCAGACGGGCGACAAGAAGGCGAAGGCAGATATTGCTGGCTCGGGCTCGGACGACACGCCGTCTGGCTCGTCGTCGGACTCGTCGAGCGAGGACGAGGAGACCGACGAGGTGCTGACCACGAGTGAGCCCGTGGTCGAGTTCTCGGACGACAAGAGCGTGTTTAAGGTGTTCAAGAACATTCTACTCAACGCCGACAAAGAGGATTTTAATCCGTATGCGTCGCTGGACCAGATCCGCACGTCCAAGTTCCGCTGGGCCGTGTTTTTGCTGCGCAGTGGTCGTTTTGCCGGAGCGATTTTCGAAAAGGACAAGGCGCTCGTCCACAAAACGTTCCAGCGGTACACGACGCGGCGGAAGCAGGGCGGTAGCCAGGCCGCGCACGACGCCTCGGGCGGCAAGGCCAAGTCGGCCGGCGCCACGCTGCGGCGCTACAACGAGGCCGCGCTCAAGCAGGACGTGGTCGACGTGCTCACGCAGTGGAAAGAGGCGCTGCGCGACGTGGAACTCATCTTCATCTCGTGCGGGAAAAACGACCGACCGACATTTTTCAGCGGCAAGCCGCCCGTTCTATTTGCCGACGACGCGCGGCTGCGCCGGATCCCGTTCGCGACGTTCCGCCCGACGTTTGAAGAAGTGTGTCGCGTGCGCTCCGAGCTTAGCAGCGTCAAGTTTGCGCCACTGCCTCCTCCAGGGGCTGTGGTGGAGGGCAAGAAGTCGCCGGTTACAAAGGCAAAAGCGGCCGTGAAGGCTGATGAGATGCCGGCGGTGGTCAAGCCCGAGTCGGTGGCGGTGGAGGAAGTAGAGGCGCCTCAGCTCGTCCAGCTCGCTGTCGCCAAGGATCTTTTGGGGATGAAGACACTGCTGGAAGGTGAGGACAGTGTTGACGTGAACGTCGTCGACGCTGCCTTTATGACGGCGCTGCACCATACTGTCGAGCAGAACGCCGTCGCCATGGTCGAGTATTTGCTGGAGCACGGCGCAAACCCGTCGCTGCTGGATCTGCGCACGAGGCCGCCGTACTTTTTGTGCACATCCAAGGAGGCACGGAACGTGTTTCGCCGCTTCATGGCGGCCAATCCGGACGCCTGGGACTACTCCGCGTCGCAGATCCCAAGCGGCCTCACCGACGAGATGGAGCAGAAGAAGAAGGAGAAAGAAGCCGAGAAGCGCCGCCGCGCCAAGGAGCGCAAGAAGCAGCAGAAGAAAGACGAAACCGAGCTCAAGCTCCAAGAGGCCGCGGCGGAGGCGGAGCGCGAGCGGCAGGTCGCCGCTGGACTGGCCTGCGACTTCTGCGGCAAGTACGCCGGGAAGACCCCGTTCAAGCGGCTCGAGTTCAAGTACTGCTCCACGGATTGCGTGAACAACCACCGCCGGAAGCTCATGAGCGAGGCCGCGCTCAAGCGCTTTGGCGGATAAGTTAAAAAATTTTACGCCTAATCTACAGTAGACTTTATTCGACCCCAAAGCCCGCCGCGCCGTTTCGGGGATCCGCGTCTAAACAGTTCTGGAATTGGCACCATGGAGCTCCCGCTCGACGACGACACGCTGCAGCGATTGTACGCGTGGATCGACGAGATCCCGCTCTCGCGGCCCAAGAAGAACATTGCGCGCGACTTTAGCGACGGCATTCTGCTGGCCGAGGTGGTCGCGTACTATTTCCCGCGGCTCGTGCAGATGCACAACTACAGCTCGGCCAACTCGGTGCGCCAGAAGCAGTACAACTGGACCACGCTCAACCGCAAGGTGCTCAAGCGGCTGCATCTCCATCTCTCCAAGGAGGACGTGGACGACCTCGTCCAGTGCCGCGCCGGCGCCGTCGAGCATTTGCTGGTCAAGCTCCAGCTCAAGGTACCGTGATGCTAGAACCGCTCAAGCAAGCTGTGGATTTGTAGCCGTAGCCGACTCAGGCTGCTGTATAAAACAGATTGCCAGCTACAAGGAGAAGCGGCCGTCGTCGTCGGATGCGCGCCAGGCGTTTCCAGAGCAGGGCAGCGACGAAGAGCCGAGTGTGAGCGGCGGCGGCGGTGCTGCGTCGCCGGCGGCGACTGCAGCTGCGACGTCCGCGTCTTCAGTGGGCACGCCGCTAGCCCATCGGCCGAGCGTCCACTCGCCCGCGTACCATGACAAGCAAGCCGAACTGCGCGACCCGCTCATGCGCGAGCTTGCGACCAGCAACGACGGCGGCTCGTACGAGCGCGGCTTCACCGACGCCTCGCTGCTCAACCACGCGTCCGCGTCGGTCAGCAACGTCAACACGGACGCACTGCGGGACCGCGAGATGATTGAGAGCCTGAAAGGTGAACTGACCGAGAAAGACCAGACCATTGGCGAGCTCAAAGAGACGATGCAGGTGAGTGGGTGACGGTCTCAGCTAGTTCGGAGGGGAATGCGCCGGTCTCATTTATTGAGTTGGTGTGCCTGCGTGTTGAAGATTCTGGAGATGAAAGTGCAAAAGCTCGAGCAGCTCGTGCGGCTCAAAGACGGCAAGATCCAGACGCTTGTGGCCAAGATCCGGTCGCAAAAGCCCCAGTAGTGGAGAGCACAGCGGACCACCGCCGCCACCCGAGGATCCGACATCAATGGAGCTTTGAAAGGAAAGTATTTCGTGATGTTACATTACTATCCAGTTTTACTGCTAGCAACAACCTATCGCGTGGGCGGCTGCTTTTCATCCCCAAAAGCGCATGACGTCCTCGGGCGTCTCCGCTGGCTTGAGGAGCTCCATGCTGAGCTCGCTGTCCTGCACGCGGTACCCATACACCGCCGGCGCCGGGCGGCTGCAGTGCCGACTGAACATGGCCATGGTGTTGGATCCAGAGTCGTGGATCACGACGAAGTCGCCCGCCGCGATCGTGGGCAGCGCCACGCGGCGGCCGATGACGTCGCCACCAAAGCACATGGGTCCCGCAACGTTTTGCACGCATAGCGGCGCTGTGGACGCCACGCCTTGCGAGCTGCAAGCAAATAGATGTTTAGACAATGACCCTCCGCGAAGGAAGTTGACAACGATAAAAAAGGCACAACGTACTTGTACACAGAAAGGCGGTGTGGAAACAGCTCGGGCTTGTAGCACGTGCGCAGGAACAGGTCCGAGCCGGCGTGGATGATCGCGGTCTGGCTCAACTTGTCCGGCGACCCGTCCGGGCTGAGCAGCGGTTCGTCCGCTTCGTGGCGCTTGGTGTACTCGACCTCGGAGATGGTCCAGCCAGTCTTGGCGCTCACGGCGCGGCCAAACTCGGTGAGGATCGTGCGGCCGCAACGCTCAAAGAGCTGCGGCGCCTCGGCGCGCAGCACATCCACGTACTGAGCAAACGTCGGTGCCACGTCGTCGCTGTCATAGTTGGACGGCAGCCCACCGCCAATGTTTAGCACCTTGACGCGGCCCACGCCGGCGGCGGCGTCGATCTCGTTCGCCAGCTCGCACAGCGCAGCCGCTCCCTGCGCGAGCATCTCGAGGCTGCAGCCTTGCGAGCCCACGTGGCAGTGGAGCCCAGTCATCCACGGGTTCTCGCGGAAAAATTCGACGATCTTTGGGCGATTCGCCTTTGTGAGCGGCACGCCGAACTTGGAGTGGACCGTGGACACGCTCAGGCACTCGTTCGCGCCCGCACCCAGCAAAGGGTTCACGCGCAGTCCGATCCGCGGCAGATCACCGGCGAATCGTGGCGTACACTCGGGGAAATTGGACTGGAGCAGCTCTTCGGCGTGCTGGCGGATGATCTGGAGCTCGTCAAAGTTGTCGGCGTTGACCTGCACGCCGGCGTTGATCGCGAACGCAATGTCGCGGCGCGTCTTGCAGGGCGAGTCAAACACGACGCGGTGCGGCGCGCAGCCTAGGCGCAACGCGTGCTGCACCTCGACAATGGACGCGCACTCGAGGCCGACGTCGTTCTCGATCGCGCGCTTGAGGAAAAACGCCAGAGGGCACGATTTGACCGCGAAGTGGTGCTCGAAGTGCGCCGGGAACGACGTGAGCAGCGCCTGGAACGCCATGTCGATCGCGTCCAGGTCGTATACGACCGCCAGCTTGTGCTGGTCCTCGTCGTCATCGTCCAGCAGGGAGCGACTGGGCAGTTGTCGTGAGCTACTGCTGCACAAGATGCGCTCTTGGCACATGCGTCGAACGACGCGTGCGATGTGGCGCTTCTTGACGCTAAAGTCCCAGTCGCTGAGCGGCTTGGGCAGCTCCACGAGCGGTGGGGCGACCTTCTCGTCGAGGAACTGGTGCCGCAAGAGCTCCCAGTGTTGCAGGATCAGCCGCATCTTCTGGAAAATGAGGTCGTCTTCCTGGATCAGCTCACGGATCACGCGTTTGCGCTGCTGCCCCTCGGACTGCGCGTGGATCGCGTTGACCATGTCGGCGCCCATGGCGATCCGTAGCACGCCACTGGTGAGCTTGCCCAGCTGCACGGGCTGGCCGAGCAGGCAGCGCTTGCTGGCGGCGACGTCGTCGGGCAGCGCGCTCGACAGGTCCTTGGACAGCAGCGCGTGTACGTCCCGTAGCTGCGCCGCAGCCAAGTACTCGCTCGTGCACTCGTCCCATACTTTAAACGAGATGATGGTCTCCATGGGCTTGGTAAAGCCCCGCGCGCTCGCTCCCACCACGGGGTCGTGTAGAATCTCCACCATTGGCTTCCAATGGGCGCGCAAGTGGGTCTTGCACTGCGAGATGTAGGCGCGACTAATGTCCTGCACCGTGAGCGGGTCGATCTCAAAGTATGGCTCCATGGTCGCGAGCGCGCTCTCCCAGCGCAGCAGCAACCCGACGTTCAGGAACGAGCTCATGCGGCTGCGCACGTGCTTCATGGTCTCCGGGAAGTCGTACCGGCTAAAATAGTCCTCCAGCCCGAGCGGGTGGCACAGCTCGGCGTACTCTTCCACGGCGGTGGTCTCCATCTCGTACACGCAGCGCATGGGCAGGAGCACGGCGCCGCAGAACGGCGCACCGCCGAAAAACTTGGAGCCGGTCACCAGCGTGATGTAACCTTTGGACGCAAACTCGTGGAACACGTGGCTCTCGACGCGCATCTGGCACGCGTCGATCACCACCAGCAAGCGGGTCGGGTACTTGGTCGCGAGCGCGTCCACCACCTCGAGCGACGGGCAGCCGTAGCCCGTCTTGGAGCCCATCACAACGTGGAGCAGCACGACGTTGGATGCGGTCTCGTCCTCGAGCAGCCGCGCCACGGTCTCACGTACTACCGTCTCGGTGCGGTTAATAGAGCCGTCGTCCGTGCGGCCGGGCAGCTCGATCACGTCGACCAGGTCGGTCGGGTACCGACGCAGCACTTCGCCGGGCGTGGCTGGCTCGCCACCGGGCGTCAGCTCGCTGAAGTGTCGGCCGCCTGAGGCGCTGGCCGAGCCGCGGCCGATCTCGCCTTGCGCGCTGATGATGCTCGTGACCTTGCGCTTGCCGCCAGCGAGCTCCACGCCCGAGAAGAGCCTTGCCATGGCCGCGGCCGTGGCCAGCAGCTCGGCGTCCGTGCCTGAGGGCGTGAGCAGCACGCGCAGACTGTCGTCCTGCACGAGCCCGGCGACACCCAGACAGGCGGCCACACGCTCGCGCACACTGGCCATCTTGCTGTCGAAATAGTCGCTGGATGTGCGCGAGTTGGGGTTGATCGAGAATGAGTTGAGCAGCAGCTCCTGGCGGAGCTTGTCGCAGCGCGTGAAGCCGTCCAGCGTGATGCCCGAGCACGTGCAGCTCGCGCGGGCAATGTCGCAGCGGAACGGGACGGTCGAGCCGTTGTACTTGTTGGTCTTGGTGATTGGGCAGAGCACGGACCGCTCGTCCGAGCCGCGGATCAGCAGCGTCTCGGTCTGCTCGGCAAAGGGCAGCGCGCAGGCCACAAAGCGGATGATCTCGTTCCACGTGTCGCCGTGTGTTGGGATGTGGAGCAGCCCGGCGAGCCGCGAGTAGAGCTCCGCGTTGGACGAGACGCTCTTGAGCTGATGCAGCAGGCGCACTTCCTCGTACTCGTGTTCGCCCGTCTCGGCGTAGAGCGTGATCTCGTCCGGCGGGAAGGTCTCCAGGTACTTGATCTTGGTGAAGAGCAGCACGATACTGCGGGCGCTGTAGCACGGCGAGTTGCGGTTAAGCTCCGGTAGACAGAGCAGTCGGTCTTGGAGGAACGAGCTCAGCTTGACGGCGTCCACGATCGAGTCGAGCCGCCACTTGTGCTGGTGCTGCTCTGGGAGTAAGTTGTGCTTGAGCAGCGGCAGCAGTTCGGGGTGGTGCCTCTCCACTTGCGCTTGCAGCGCCTGCATCATGGCGCGCGGCGAGCCCGCGGCGACCGCGCACTCCATTTCCAAATCTACATCGTCACAGACGGACGAAACCGACCTAGTGGTTGGCGAGCCCAGCTTGTCGAGCGAGAACTTCTCACTGCACGGCGGCGTTTGTGTGGACGCAGATGCAGATGCAGACGCAGACGCAGACGCCAGCGGCGACGCCTTGCGCGGGGACTCGGCCTCGCTCTTGGCCGTGCGCACTGAGCTCAACTGGCTGCGAACAACGGGTACTTTCTTCATGGCGAGTGAGTGATGGAGCGATTGAAGTGGGCAGGTAGATTCGGCTGGAAGGACGGATGTTTACGACTGACGGGCAAAAGAACCAGAGCGATCCGCATGGCGTGAGTGAGCAGCTTTGCCTCCACCAGGCCCAAGGGCCAGGGTCAGGTCAGCCAGCTCAGCTGGCCAAGGGAACTAATCACACTAACGAAAGGGATTTGCTGTACGTAGAAGAATCGCGCCGGCCGAATGGGCGCGTAACTTTACGTTGCTCCTGCTTCTCAGATCTTCAACGTTTTGACAACAGCAGCAAACAATGCCAGACTTGAAGCGACGTTTGGTCTCAGAAGCATAAGCGCACCTCTGACCACTTTGTTTCTTCGAATTCGAACCATTCTGCAACCTAGCCTAAACTAGTTCCGGTGACTCGAACCTGTTGCAAAACCGATCAAGTGATGGACGGGTCAGCTGCGTCTGGAAGAGCTATTTGTGGTGAAGGTGGAGACATGCGCACGCAGGAGAAACATGTCGCGCGAGCCACCCATTCGAGGGTATTATTATTGGTTTCCAGTTGAGTTTGCAGTTGGTTCAGAACGAGACACGCTCACGGAGAAACCGCCGATATTAAATAGTACCGGTAGATGGCGTCCCATGGCCTTCTGTCATGCAGTGGTTTACAGCGTTCACTCAAGGGCGATTCAATACTGGATGCTGGTTAACAATCCAAAGACCTCGTGTGCAAAATACTACAGGGTTAGCCTCAAAAGATCTTGAGCTCCTCACGTCGCAAAACTCAGGTTCCTGGCGCATAAAAAAAGGCCACCGCAGGTCCTTTTACCTGTATTACAGCATATTCTAACATCTGTCCGCCCATTCATCATAGATTTTCTAAACGTTAGGAATCATGTGGTCCACTCGATGCAGGTCACCAATGGACATCAACAACAAATTGGTTGGAAGCCAATTGGCAAAAACGCGCCACCAAGAGCTACCGCATACAGCCGACAAATGGTGGGCGAGACCAAGAAGGCGTCCGGCGCGCAGCGACAGGGCTCCGTGCTGCGCGTCAAGGGCTGCACGCACTTCCGCCAGCGCATCGTGTGCGCGACGCTCAGCGGCCGCCCCATCCGCATCGACGAGATCCGCGCCGACGACGAAGAGCCCGGGCTCACCGAGTTTGAGGCCAATTTCTTGCGCCTGATCGACGCGCTGACCAACGGCAGCCACATCGAGATCAACGAGACGGGTACCAAGCTCAAGTACTCGCCGGGCTTCATCGTGGGCGGCCGCGTGGAGCACGACTGCGGCACCAAGCGCGCGATCGGCTGGTTCCTCGAGGCCGTGGCCGCGCTCGCGCCGTTTGGCAAGGTAGGACAGGACACCAGTGGTTGCATTTGCGGTGGTCTCTGACCAGTTCTAACGGTGTTGCCGTGGACGACTAGCTGCCGCTGCACCTGACGCTGCGCGGCATCACGAACGACAATGTGGACCAGTCGGTGGACGCGTTCAAGGCGACCACGCTGCCGCTCATGAAGCACTTTGGCATCGACGAAGGCCTCGAGTTCAAGGTTAAGAAGCGCGGTGCGCCGCCCAACGGTGGCGGCGAAGTGATCTTCTCGTGCCCGCTCGTGCGCCAGCTCCAGTCGATCCAGCTCGTGGAGGAAGGATTCATCAAGAGAATACGGTACGGCACGCTTTCGCGCATACCACACGACAGGTACACCCTGGGTAACGGAATGTCTCACCTGTCAAATGGACAGTGGCGTGGCCTACTCGACGCGCGTGTCGCCGCAGACCTCGAACCGCATCGTGGACGCGAGCCGCGGCGTGTTCAACAAGCTGCTGCCGGACGTGTACATCTTCTCGGACCACTACAAAGGCGCCGAGTCGGGCCAGTCGCCGGGCTTTGCGCTGTCTCTAGTCGCCGAGACCACGACGGGTGTGTTCCTGGGCGCTGAGGCCGCGGCCACGGGCGGCAGTCTGCCGGAAGACGTGGCCAAGCTCGCGTCCAACTTGCTGTGCGAAGAGATACAGAAGGGCGGCTGCGTGGACACGACCAACCAGGCGCTCGTGCTTCTCTACATGGCACTGTCGCCCGAGGATGTGTCCAAGGTCCGCTTTGGCAAGCTTACGCCCTACACGTACGTACTAGGCATTTATTATACACTGACCGAGGAGAAAAACCAGGGCATTAATATGGGAATTGTTTGATGCTTTTGCACATTTTTAGAATCCAGTATTTGCGCCACTTGCGCGATTTCTTTGACATCACGTTCAAGATCAAGGCCGATCCGGAGACCAAGACGGTCTACCTCTCGTGTCTCGGCACGGGATTCAAGAACCTGTCCAAGAAGGTCACGTAGACTTAAGCTGTTCCTAAAGACAAAATGCATGTATTTTCACAAAAACAAACCACGACATCACTACTTGCGACGGATCTTGGACGTCTTGGCCGCATCGCCGCCCGCGGCGCCCATCTTCATCGCTGGTTTGGGCACTGGCGTGGCGGTGCCAGCGCGTACGGACAGCGGCACCGCCGTCAAGTTCTCCGGGATTCGCGTGCGAAGACGCCCCGACTCGCGTAGCCCCTGGCGCGCGCTCAGCAGCCACTTCCTCGCGAGCGCCGTGGACGCGGCGTTGGCCTGTACGGGCCGCTTGGTCCACTCAAAGTGGCGTGCCATGGCCTCTTCGTCGTCGTCGCTCACTTCGACCATGGTGCGCCGCTTGCCGTGCTTGCCGAAGACCCGGTCTTGGGCCTTGCGGTACCACTTGTGCATGAGCGCGTACGAAGCGGCGCTCAGCGGCGTCGCGGCCCAGTCGCCGCCCTGTCCGCCGTAGCCTCCGTAGCCGTCGCTGCTGCCGCCCTGAAAGCCGAACAGCCCTCGCCCGCCATGAGCCTGCTGCTGCTCGCGCAAGTGGACGATGCAGTTGAGACAAATGGTCTTGAACTTTTCGTGCTTGGTGAAAAACTCCTTCCAGCCAGAAACGTCAAACTCCTCGGCCAGCGACTGCGCCTCGAACTTGTCGCCCAGCACTTCGATTGGGATCGCGAGCTCGACCTGCAGCTGCCGCCGACTGAGACACATCTCGCACTCGCTCTTCCGCGCCTGCTGGACAAGGGGCTGGACGACCGACTTGAGCCGCTGGATGCGGCGTGCGCGTGCCAACCACAGGCGAATGATCGTGCGCGACGGCGCCGACAGCGTCACGGGCCCAAACTCGGGGCGACCGTCGCCGTCATCGTCGTCGTCGTCGTCGCTGATTGCCGGGTTCAAACTGTCGAGGATCTTGGCAAACTGGGCCAGCAGGTACGGCCGTGCGCGCCGCAGCGTGCGCGGTGTCAGGATCGACGGCAGCTGGTTCACGATCCACGAGCGGTTGTAGTTAAGGAACTTGAACCGGAACGTCTCCGAGGTGATCCGCTGGTTCATGAGGTACGCTTCGTGCGACGCACCTTTGATTTTCTCCAGATCCTCCCAGCGGGGCACGCCAAACTCGTCGTCCTCGTCGGGCGCCGCGAGCCAGGCCGTGTTCTCGTGCTTGATCTTCCAAAACTCGAACTTGACCGCGAGCCAGAACACGCACTTATGGACAAACACGGCCGCGCAGAGTACAAACGCTGCGAGCACGGGCATGGCCGGGTCGCCGAACGGGTTGTAACTCGCGCGCGCCATCATCTCGATCGACACGCAGAAGAACACGATGCCCGTAATATGGATCGTGCACATCATGAAAAACTGCGACGAAAAGCACATTTGGTCGAGCGTGCGCAGGTTTTCTTCGATACACTCGTCCAGGTTGGCCTCCATGCCCTTCCAGCGCTGCTCGCGCTGCATGAACCGGTAGCGGCAGTACACGAGGTAGTCGTAGAGCTTCCAGCCTTGGAAGAGCTCGACCACGTTGAGCACAAACACCTCGCACACGAGCTGGAACACGAGGATGATAAGCGAGTACCACAGGTAAATCTCCATGTCCTTTTCGCGAATATTGTACAGGATTGGAAGCTGCACTTCTTCGCGGAAAAACATCATGAGCAGGATGAGCACGGGCTGGTAGAACAGCGCCAGCCGCTCCATCGAGCAGCCCGCGTAAAAGTCGATGATCGGCTCGACGGTCTCGGCCTCCTCGCTCGCTTTGCTCTCGTCCTGTTCGGCTGCTGTTTTGCTCTCGCCGCCGTGTTCTTGCTTCTTCTTCTCGCCTTCGGTGCTGTTGTTTGTCGCGGTCGATCGCGTGAAGCTGCGGAAGAGCAGCACAAAGCCCTTGGCAAACGCCTTGAGCTTGGCGACCACATAGGAGGCGATGCCGCCGATGAAGTCGCCCATGGCTTCGAACGCCGTATCCACGTACACGCGCTGCAGCAGCATCATGCCAAAGTCGAGCGTGTTGCCCATGACGAAGTCGCCAAAGTCGGTCGCGCCGAACGTCATGAGCCCGCCGATCAGACTCAGCGCCGACACGAGCGGCGCCATGAGCAGCGCCTCGCCCAGCTGGCCTTCGATCCAGCCTTCCACCTGCGCGTTCACAAACTCGGTGATGACGATCACGTAAAACATGTAGTCGCCGAACGAGCTCCAGAACGAGATCTCGAGCATGAGCACCAAGAAGAGCCCGAGCCGGATCGACGTGTACACCATGTTGGCGCGCTTCCACTGCGTCGGCCACCACACGTTGCGCTCGATGGCCTCGAGGTCGTTCTTCTCGTGCATGATCTTCTCGGCGATCGAGATGGACTTGGGGATAAAGATCTGGACGCCCACAAAGATCAAGTAGAGCCCGAGCGCCAGGAAGCAGAGCCCCATGCGACCATTGCGGGTCGCACCCACGTCGTCCGGGTTGATCTTATCGTCCATGTAGTGCCTGTACACGTCGTCCAGCAGCCAGTAGCCACTGGCGCTTTGAGTGGGAAAGAATTGGTCGCCTTTGAGCAGCACGTAGAAGCTGCCCACGACGGTGAAGATGGGCACACAGCCCAGCACGACGCCCACGGAGGGTGGTGGCGCGATCAGTGCGAACACCGACCAGAAGCGCAGCCGCGGCGGCGACTCAAGGAACGTGGTGAGCCGCACGACAGCCCAGAAGATGAACGCACCGGCGGCCAAAAAGCTGCCCAGCACCAGGAACAGGAAGACAAACACTTGCTTCTCGAACGCAAACTCGATGATGAGCTCAAAGTAGTCGAGCGCGTGGAGGTTGAGGCCGAGCGTGTACGCCGTGTTGGTCGCGTCGCGGTCGAAGTCCGAGTAGATGAGCTGCGCTTTGATGATCCGCTTGGTGCGGTCGTCTACTTGGTAGTACGCAACGTCCAGCGTGACCGTGCGCGGGAAGCACAGCGTGGAGCAGTCGCCGTCCAACTCGTTAGCCGCGTCGTTGTTCACGGTCACGGGGATGAAGTAGTCGCTGCCAAACTCGCCGTCCAGGTCGTCGTAGTAGGCGCCGCCGCGGAAATAGTTGGCGAGCGTCGCCGGCTCGCGCAGGATGTAGTACAAGACTGCATCTTTCGCCTGCTCGAACCAGCGCGGCGTGACGTCGGCCTTTGGCAGGTCTTCCTCGTAGTGGCACTGCGTGTTGACTCGGCACATGTCCGCGACGGGCGCCTTGAGCACGTCTAGCGGACCGACGTGGCGGATGTCGTCTTGGTTGGGCAACGAGGGGAACTTGCGTCGCCACCAATTGCGGCCGTACTCGCCCAACTCGTTGGTCATTTCCGGTAAAGTACACTGGTCGCTTTCAAACAAGTCGAAGATCGGAATATGCGAGTCGTACTGCATGCAATTAGAGAAAAACGGCAGGTACGACAGCAGCACCTTCTCGAACTTGAACAGATACTGCGTGTCGGACTCGTCGGTCGGATCGAGGTACATTTCGTGGAACGTCTCGCGGTATTTCTCGACCATTTGGTGGGTGAGCGACGCCGAGCCGAAGGGCATGAGCCAGTAGGTGGACGCCGGCTTGACCTCTTCAAACGGATCGGTGACAAGCGGGACTTGAGGGCTCGTTTCGCTCACATTGTGAGACAAGAGCACACGGCCACGCTCAAAGTCGCTGTACTTGGGCGGCAGGTTCAGCGGCCACGACGTGTAGTCGCCGTCTCCGGCAAAGTACGCGACCAGGAACGCGTAGTCGCGCACCACGAGCTCTTCTTCAAAGGACACAGCGACCGACAGCGGCCGCGTGTCGGCTGCGACACCTTGCGTGACGTTGCTGCGCACCGGCGTCTTGATGCGAACCACAGTTGAGTTGACAAAGAACGGCGCCACGGTAGCGTACAGCCCGTACGTGATGTGGATCTCGACTTTGAGTAGCACGTCCTCGAGCGCGTGGACAGTGAGGTTGAGCAGGTCGTGCTTGTCCACATCGGTCGACATGAACCAGCGCGGCAGCTCGAGCGGCCGTTTACACGGCGTGGTCTCGCTTCCACTTCCGCTGGGGCGCACGACGCCGCGCGCGTCGCAGCTCGGGTACTCGCACGAACTGTTCTTGGCGAACAGCGCCACTTTGAAATGCTCGTCGTACACCAAATCCTGCGGGAGGTGGCGAAAGTCGAACGAGAGCGTTGCCTTGGAGAGCCCGCGCAGCGCGAACCAGGCCTTGTCGTCCGCCCGCTGGCCTTCCTCGCTGGCCACGCTCGTTAGACACTTGGGCAGCTCGGTCTTGGCACTGTACTTCTTCATGGTTTCTACGGATACGTACTGGATCGTTGCCGCCGTCTCCGAGTACCGGACACCATAGTTGGACACGTACACGTTCACGGCGGTCGCGAACGCCGCGTCGTCGCCGTCCGAGCTCGTGTACGGCGGTGCTCGACACGTGACGCGCGTCGCGCTGACGTAGAACGCCGGCGTCGTGAGCGCCTGACCACCACTTTGGAGCTGGAAGCTGCACGCCAGACGATTCGTGTCGAGGAAATTCCGACCGATGACAGTGATCAACGCACCGCCGGCCACGCTCACTTGCGGCGGACACGTGCGGATCGCGTCGATCGTGTCGTTGGTCCAGAACGACACGGACGCCGACTCTTTCACCGGGTACACGATCTTGGAGACCTCGACTTCGCCCGTGCGGTCAGTGTCGACCATCGAGTTGAACGCCACCGTGCTGCCTTGGAAGTCGTATGAAAACTGCGGATAGTACTGCTTGCCGGGCCGCTTGTCGCACACAGGAACCGCTCGGATCGCACAATCCAGCAGCTCGTCCTGCCCGCCCATTGTCCATGTCTGGCTGGGACACTGCACGTAGATGCTCGTGATGTTGGCGGTGCCCGGTGGACAGAACTTGCCCTCGGGGCACTTGCTCTTGTTTTTTTCGGTATCTTTCGTGCCTCGCAAGCAGTAGCTGCCTCGTTCGCACTCGTTCTCGTACTGTCGCTCCATGGTGGTAGCAGCAGCGCAGTAGTGGCCGGCCGGACAGAGGTGCTCGAATTGGGCTCGTCGGTTCGTGCCGGCGCCACAGACAAAGCCAGCGGCGCACGGTAGACTGGACGACAGCGCCGACATCGCCGAGCTACCGCACACGCGGCCGGCTGGACAGATCTCACAGAGCGAGACGTCGGTGACGCCCGTATGGGGAGACCAAGTGCCTTCCGGGCAGGGGCGACAGGTGATACTATCGGCCAGCGACCGATAGTATCCCTTCGGACAGATCGTCGGGATGTAGGTACCGTAGCCAGGGCACGTGTGGCCTGCAGGACACACGTGGCACCTGACCGTCGACTTGAGCGGTGTGTACGTGCCAGGGAAGCAGAGCGTGGCGGCGACGGATCCCGTCGAGCCAGAGAAACTGCCCACGGGCGCCTGGATCGGGAACGTCGTGCCTGGCGGACAGTAGTGCCCGGAGAAGCACTGGCCTTTCCCGGAAACCGTCTTGGCCGCTTCAAAGCAGTATGTGCCCTCCGTGCATTGCTGCGGCGCCACGGCGCCTTCGGGCTGGTTCGGCAGCCACTCGGTCGTTCGATTGTGGGCCACGCCGCCGAGACAGTACGTGCCGGTCGGGCACGCCTTGGGGCGGAACGGGTTCACGTCCTCGGGATCCAGTGTTCGCGTGCCTTCGCCGCAGATGTACCCTGGTGGACACAGCAACGCAGGCGCCGACAGCCCGGTCGACATGCACACGAACCCGGCGGGACAGATCACGGGCGTTTGCATCGCCCACTGCGGGCAGATGAACCCACTGGGACATAAAGTACAATTGGACTGTTTGACGATCGGGTTGAACGTGCCAGGCACACACCCCCGAGGCTTGACGTTCCCCACACCGGGGCAGTACTGGCCTGCTGGACACACGATGGCGTCCACGTCGTTGGGGCAGTAGTGGCCCGTGGGGCATGGGCCTTGGCCCTCGGGCGTCGACGACCCGCGCGGACAGAAGAACCCGGCGAAGCATCTTTGCGGCGTGCTGAAGTTCTTGGCGACCGCGTGCTGCGTCGTGACGCCGCGGCGACAGTAGCTCCCCACAGGACACGCGTACGGCCGCTCTGCGAGCAACACGTTGGGGTTGGATTCGTTACAGAGGCGCAGGTCACAGCTCGTTTCGTTGGGCGGATGCTCGATTCGACGGCTCGAGATCGCAGGAGAGACGCGACGGATATAGGCCCACGTTCGCCCGGTGTCGATGAACGACAGTAGCTGTGTCTCGTTGTCCATTCGGTACTCGGGGTTCGTCATGAAGTCGCTAGTATCGGCTGTCTTGGTGCCTTGGCGACAGTAGTAGCCCGACGGACACGGCTTCTCCGGTACCCGCAGCCCGTGGGTGTCGCACACCACTCCAGCCGGGCAGATGATGGGTTTGGCCATGCCGAAATCTGGGCAGAAGAACCCCACGGGACAGAGCAGGCACTTCTGTTGCGATTCCCGCGGCTGGAATGTTCCAGGAGAGCACAACGAAAAGTTGCCGCCGCCTGGACCGTTGTGTAGCTCGCAGATCGTGCCGTTCGGGCATGCCATGATGTTGCCCATGGAGCAGAATTTCCCAGCGGGACACTTTTGCAAGTACGTAAACTCGAGCCCGCTGTGCGTGAAATCCTGGCGGTTCGCCGACACCTCCACAGAAACGCGACCGTCCGTGATGAGTAGGTTCCGTAGCTGCCGCGGAGCGACGCAGATGAGCAGCGACGGCGTCAAAAGCGTCGCCCGCACGATCTCTTCGCCAAAGCGACAGGCCAGCAGCGTGTGGTTCACAAAGTTGCGGCCTTGCACAAAAACAGGCGTGCCGCCTTCGATGGGGCCCCGCGCAGGTGAGATGCGGGCGATCGCCATGTCTTTGAGGAAGTGGTACGTCGCCGTGCTGACAGACTTGTCGATTCCGTTGTTGGTGACGCGCACCTGGACGGAAGCTGGCCTGTGACGCGGCGTCGCGCAGCGGATCTCATCACTGCTCTGCCACCACGCGGCCACTCGGGTAGAGTCGAAGAAGCACGCCAAGTCGACCGAGTTGACGAAGCCGGAGCCAAAAACGGACACCACGGTGCTTGCATCTATCGCTGGTCCAAGCTCTGGCGAAAGACTCGAGATGTGGATCTCGGGCACGTACGTGAACCCGACTTTGGAGCTCGTAAAATCCTGTCCATTCGTCGAGAGCTGAACAAACACCTCACCATCTTCGTCCACAGCAGGAGCCATGCAGCGCACGAGCGTTCCAGCGACGAGCAGTTCCGCTTGCACAATTCTCCAACCGAAGCGGCACTTGAGTCCACCAGCATTGCCGATGTCCAGATCGTATCCCTTGACCAGCACCTCTGTCCCACCGAGAACCGAGCCAAGCCGTGGGGACACCGAGACCACGTCTGCCGACGAAGTGTATGTGAAGAACACGGGGTTGGCTGTGAACGAAGCGTTGTTGTTCGTCACCACGACAGGCACCGACGGCGACGCATCGTGCTGCGGCGGCGTCACGCACACGATCTCATTGGACGAAACAAATTTCACGATCTGCGTCTCGGCGTGGTGCCCAAAGCGGCACCGCGTGGTCGCACTCCGCAGGAAATGCCGTCCTCGCACTGTGACGGCGGTGCCTCCAGTGCGAGGCCCCGTCGTTGGGGAGATCGACTCGATGTAGGCATCCGTGTAGATCTCGATCTGGATCGGCGAGTTGGAAAACGCAAGCCCGTCATTCGAGACCTGAAGCTCGTATCTGCCAGGCGCTAGTCGTGGCATCGCACACACCGCACGCTCAGGTGACTGGAACTGACCCGGAACAACGGCGGTACGTCCGATGCGACACACGAGCGCGAGCGAGTTGGTAAAACCGTGGCCGTCGATATATACCAGCGTTCCTTGGCGCGTTGGAGCTGTATGTGGAGAGATACGAACAAGACGCGGAACTTCGCCTGTCGTTTCTTCCTGAAATTCGTCGCTGTCTTGCTGGGCCACGACGCTCAGCTCTCGCGTTGTGCGTCCAACAATGGATTTATACGTGAAGCGGAAATCGTCCAGCAGCACCACAGCCGAGCCCACCAGGAGATGGATCTGCACATCGCCAACAGCCTTACTGGCCGGGGCTACGCACTGGATTTGGTCTGGACCGTTGACGATAGCCGGAAGCCCCGAGCTGCTTCCAAACCGGCAATGGGTGACAGAATCCAAGCGGACGCCTCGGAACGTCACAAGCTGCCCGCCCGATCTGTAGCCCGACATAGGTGCCACGTCCACAACCAACGGTGGGGCTACAAGCTTCAACCGAGCAGAGGTACGGGACTTGACGCGGCCGTCGTTCGATAAGTACACGCCATAGACTCCGGGGCGAATGCCTGAAGGAACCAAACAACGGACGCGCGAATCGCTCTCAAACGACGCTTTTGCCGCTCGCTCTCCAAAGGAGCACGCCAACGACCTCGAATCGCGAGCATTTTGTGTTGAGACCGTCACGAACGTGTTTGCGGTCGAGATCGCCACGTGGGTGGTCGGTGACACAGCCGTCACTTGCTCTGCGGGCCACACGTCGAACATGACGCCTCGCTCTTGAGAAAAGTCTACTCCATTGCTGGTCACTGTCACCGACACTCGGCCGCTTCTGTCTTGCTCGGGCGTGAAACAGACCATCAGAGTCGCATTGTGGACGTCGCACGATGGTGATCGCACGCCTCCGAACGCCACAAACGAGCTGTTGGCCAAGAAATGCTCGCCGATAATAACCACAGACGAGCCACCGAGCTGCGTGCCCCCACCGGGGGTGACGGAGGCGACGCGAGCTGCGAATCCAAACTCATACAGAACTCCACTTGACGCGCGGTTCAAGCAGTCACGGCCATTCAGGGACACTTGAACTGTAGCTGCTCGAATGCCTGACGGTGGCGTTAAGCAAACCACGCGCGTGGCGTTGACGAATGACGCAGCGACGCGTTGAGCACCAAAACAGCACGAGAGTTCTGGTATAAACTCAAAGTTGACGCCTTCGACCACGACGCTCGTGTTGCCTTCGTACCGTCCACGCGCTGGCGTGATTCGTGTCACTTGCACTGGTCGATGAGTGTGGAGATCCAACGGCTCGGTGCTTGTAGCAGAGACGGATACACCGTCGACCTCGACGTGGACGGCAATTGGCCCCAGCGGCAGCTGGGGGGTCGTACAATCGACACGTTTTTCGCTGATTCGCACAGCCGGTACACAGACGGAGGCTGAGTCTGCGGATTTGAGCGGGACGCTGGACGTTGTCGCGTTGAAGCAGCACGTCATCGCTGTTGACGCTGGGAAGCGATTGCCCATCACGCTGATCTTGGATCGACTCAGGCTTTCCACCAGTCGAGGCTTGAGGAAATACATGATGACCGGTTCAATGTAGAGAAACGGAAGCGCCTTCGCGAACGGATGACGGCCCGACGATCGAGAGAATACCTCAAGGTGTGCGAATCCAGCAACACGAGCTTCCGGTGTCGTACACAACACGCTGTAATCGGATTCGATTCTCGCTGGAGCGATGGAAGTGTCGCCGTCAGCAGAAGTGAACTTGCAGCTAACATCGCTAGACACACTGGGGGACAGCGCGCGGCCTCGAACACGGATTTCTGTTCCGCCAGATAGTGGTCCAAACGTGGGTGTCAGCTCGTACGCTAGCGGAAGCTCGACATAGGAGAACGATCCCGCCGATTTCGTGAAGTCTTGGCCGTTGATGGTGATCTTGACGGCGGTGGCGGTGATGGTGGCTGAATGTGGCGGCGCGGTGCACATCACGGTCGACGAGTTTACAAACTGCGCCGGCACACGCAGGTTGTCGAATAGACAGGCCATTGCAACGCTGTACCGGAAAAACCGCCCCGTGATCGTGACTTGCGGGCCACCCGTCACCTCACCAACCGCCGGCGAGATTGACTCGACGACTGGCTCCAAGTAAAACTCGAAATTGTGGTCAAGTCGCATAAAGTCTTGGCCGTTCAAGGTCAAGTACAACGGTACTGACACTGCTCCGGGCGAGGCTGGGGGAATGTGAGGTGTTGGAGGGCTTGTGCAGCGGATTTGGCGTCCCGTGCTGTCCACCAGCGACGCCTTTGTGCAGTATGCTCGACTTCCAAAGCAGCACTTCATGGACTTTGAGGCATAATAGTTGAGCCCGGAGATCTTGATCACGGTTCCTCCGCTGGTCGGACCCATAGTGGGCTGAATCAGTCGAACTCGTGCGGGTCGCACAAACTCAAACTGCACTTGGGTTTGCGAGTACTCCACGCCGTCGTTCATGGAAACTTCGAGCGCCACACGCTCAGCGTATGCGCTTGGCGGAGTGACGCACACCATCTCGCTGGTCGAGAGCACAGTGGCTCGCACTTCGGCGCTTCCAAAGCGACACCACGCCATGCGACTGTCAGCAATGAAGAATTCGCCGTGCACGACGACGCTCGTGGAACCTTTCATCGTCCCGCGAAGTGGGGAGACGCGGACGACTCGAGGTGCTTGAACATACTGGAACGTCAGCTGCGTCGGCACGAAATCCTCACTGTTGACCGAGACTTCGAGTTGTATATCCCGAGCCAAATCGCTCATGTTCATGTTCATGTAGCCCATAAGAGCCGAGTCAAACGGGGGAGTGACACACGTGAACTGATCACGCGCAGTCGTCGTCGCTGGAACGATCACGCCTGTTATTCCGGTTCCGAATCGGCACCAGAGCTGCAGCATTGGGTCAAAACTCTTGGCGCGGATCTGGACAGGCGTACCGCCTTGCAGTAGTCCTTGTTCAGGGTAGATGTTGTCCACTTTAATCTGTGTCGTGAAGACAATGTCCCACGCGGAGTCCGTTTCGGTCCAATCCAGGCCGTTCGTGGAGATGAGGATCCTCGCCGCCTTGGTCGCCTCGACAAGACGTGGGCTCGTGCAGGAAATGTGCGTGGGTGATACCCATCGCACGGCGCCTCGCCAAAGCTTGGCCCGCTCGGTGTCGTTGAATGCGCACTGGAGATCCGGCGAGAAGTAGAATCCCACTCCGTACACGTCGAACGACGTCTCCATCATCTCAAACGAGACTTGCGGCGCCACGCCTGTCACGACCACCGGGTTGGTGAACTGGAAGCCTCGACGCAGCGAGCCACTCGTGAGCTGCTTGATAGAATGAACGCGAAGCTCGACGTATCCGGTCTTGGGCGACTCGGGGCTGACACACTCGATTTCCGCTGTTGAATGTACCGTCGCTGGGCTGTGGCTTTGGATCTCTCCAAACCAGCACTGGATCGTGTCATCTACGGCAAACGGTCCACCTGCAACTCGAACGCCAGTACCACCTAGCGAGGATCCATGCGACGGCTTGACGAGCTCCACTGTGATCGGGTCAACATACTCGTACGAGCCGCCGACGTTCGTAAAATCTACTCCATTAAACGACACGAAGAGGCGAGCGCTCCGCCGGGTTCTTGACAGTGGGATGCGACAACGGAGCCGATTCGACGACTCCACGGTCCCAACCGTCAAAATTTGCAAGTTCCCGAAGCGGCACGTCACCTTGTGGAAGAGCGGGAAGTTCTTGCCCACCACAGTGACGTATTCGGTCGTTTCGGTAGTCGTCATAGAGGATGTCGTCGGACCGCTTATTGGTGAGAACGACGCAAACTCGGGCTCGTACACGACCGCAACAAACATTTCGTTTGTGGAAACGACCTCACCGTCCTGAAGCAAGCGCACGGCGCTAGTGCCTGGGCGAATGGACGTCATGCTGACCGATATCAAGTCGCACAGAATTCGAGTCCGCTCGACGATCCGCGCTGGCACCGTCACGTTGAAATTACTCATCGCACACGACAGATTAGCTCGAACTCCGAGGGCCGCGACGTCCAGGAGGAGCGAGGGTGTGGCCGACGGAGCGATCACCTCGGGCATCAGCTTCAGTAGCCGCACAGCACGGCGCGCGATGAACTGTTCACCCACAGCGAAGTAGTTGTCGCCATCGTCGATGCTCAGCCACAGCGACTGCACTGTTTGTGTAGCCCCATCATCGTGTACTCGCACGGGGCAGACAAGTTGGGTCGTTGAGAGGATTGAGGCACGTACAGGGTCAGAGAGTTGATCCCCACTATCAAAACGACACCAAACGTGCATCGCAGCGTCAAATCCTTCGCCTTGGATGGACACGTTTGTTGAGACTCCGAAGAGCCCAGACCGAGGTCGAAGGGTGAGTATCAAAGGCGCTCGAGCGTACTTGAATACCATGAAAGCAGTAGAAGCAGATTTAACAGATCCAAGCGCGATGCGAACGTCAGCTGATCGAGCCATGAAGTGGCGACGTGGCGGTGTCGTACAGGCCACTGTAGTAGAATTGATGTACACCGCTGGCACTCGAATCTCCTCAATGATGCAGGACAACTCACGATGGCGCACGAACCCTTTCCCGGTGATCAGTATCCTAGTGCCACCGCTGTCTAGTCCCACTGATGGATGCAAGCTGAACGCTTCAACCGGTCCTACAAAGTCAAATGGACTGTGGGCGATTTCTTGCACGGACGTATCGTTGGCTCGTAACACGCGAAGTGTTGCGCGCCCGGGTGCGTGGCGTGGAGTGGTGCACACAATTAGGCGTCGACTGACTGACGCGGCCAGCACACCGAGATCGGTATCGCCGAACGCACATAGATAGGTGGATGCTGACCCAAAGCCTTTTCCGAATATGTCCACTTGCTCTCCTCCTCGGAACGATCCGTAGTTGGGCTCAATCTTTGTCACTCGTTCGCTAGCACTGAGCTCGAGCGTCAAGCCCGTCTTCACAAAATGCTGGCCATTGGCGGATATGCCCATGGAGCATCGAAACGAGCACGCCGCCTCATCAGCCGACGAGAGGTGAAGGCTGACACAGCTCGCGTTCCATGTCGACGTCTGAACCACGCGCCCGGGGCCAGGAACATTGTTAGAAAGACTACTGAGCTTGACCAATGGAAGAAAAGCGTGGTTGCTCTCCGTTATCCAGGCGTTTTTAGTAGAACACATCAGCACCGACCGGTGCATCGATGTGTTGGCGCCAGAAGGGTCGGGAAGAATCGCGAAGCTGACTACTGGAGGAGCCACGTACTCGAACGAGAAGGTTCTTGTACTGTACACGGAACCCGGCGCAAGGACTGACACGTTCATGATCTTTGACGCGAGTGACCGTAAACGCGGAACGACACATCGAAGCTTCCCGCCAGAGAAGACGGCTGGAACAATCTCGGCGAGTCCGAACCGACACGAAAGCCCTGGTGTGAAGTACAGATTGTGGCCAACGATCTCGACCGAAGAGCCTCCACTCAGGAAATCAATGCGAGGTGTCATGTCCTGAAGCTCCGGGCGACTCATAACCTCAAGCGCGTGTGCCGTCTTGACAGCCGAGGTACTAGAGCCGCCAAAGTCGATGGCAACAGGTACATGACCGGCTCGCAACCGCGGCACAAGGCACTCCAAATACGTCGAGTTGAGAAACACCAGCCGCGTGAAGCTAGCGCTTTGGTCAGCTAACTTGCTAAACACACAGCGCGCGTTTGGAGCGTCAATGAAGTTGAAACCGGTAATTTGAAGGCGATCTCCGCCGTGTTCGCTCACTCGTTGTGGTGTCAACGTGAAGATCTGCGGCACCATGGCATACTGGAACGAGTAGCCGGTCACGTATGTATCCTCTTGGTCATAGAGTAGGCCGATTGGGACACTTCTGGAACCCCCAGTGTGTGGCGGATTTGTGCACGTGATGCGGCGATTGTCCATCATTGTTGCCATGGAATACCCAACGTCGCCGAAAGAGCAATAGAGCGAGGCCTTGTGGGCAAACACCGACGTAAAATCCCCCGTCATCGAGATAGTCGCGCCACCATCAATGGAACCAATTAACGGCTCAATACTCTCGATCGTCGGAACAGAGATCGTTTCGTACTTGATTGAAGCATGCGATAGCCAGTTGAAGGCTTGCGATCGAACTTGAAACTCCACACTGTTTCCTTCGCTTACCGATGGCGTGTGGCATTGTAGTTCTCTTGACGAGATGACCGACGCAGGCATGGCAATGTCACCGAATACGCAATCGATGAGGCTCGAGGCGTTTGCTGGCATTCTGGCGACCACGACACGAACGGGTGCGCCTCCGCGGCTCCAACCGCGTCGTGGATGGACCTCCACCACCATCGGTGGAACGCGATAAGTAAACGCAGCTCCCGTGATGAGCCATGGCGACAACCCCAACTGTAGCCGCAGCGCGCCGCGGAGCTGCTGTCGCATTGGAGGTACAGTGCATTGAATCTGAGTCGCGGATTCCCGTATGGCGTGGGTCGGGTAGTCTCCTCCAAAGTCGCACAAAATGGGCTTCACATCTGGGAAATATGTGGCGCGGATTGTGACTTTGGTTCCTTGAGAGCCTTCTTGTGGGAACAAACTTGACACGTTGACCGTGGTTGCCACATTTTCAAATCCAAGCGAATTGGAGATCGCATTGTTGACCTTCTCAAAGAGCTGCACCGATGCCAATCCGATGGGAAGCGTGCCTGGAACTTCACATGCTATCTCTCTCACAGCTGCAATCGGTCCTCTAATGGAACGCACGGGTGTTCGGAGCACTTTCTCGCGTGCTGAAAAACGGCAGAAGATGTCAGATCCAGCGATTCCATCAAAATAGCTGCCCAGTAGCCGCGCTACGGTCGCTTGATTGAACTCGGTGGGCGCTTCGACCAATACTGAGCGCAAAACGGGCTGTGTGATGTACGTGAATTCGAGCAATGTCGTCTGAGGTTCTGTCATGAGATTGGTAGCTGCGTGGATCTGAAAGCGAACGGACCCAGCATAACTCGTCCTGGGAGACGTGCAGTGCGCCAGCGTGTCGTTTACCACGATGGCTTTGACGACTGACGCCCCAAATGAACACTCCAGCAGGGGAGTTGAGGAGAATCCTTGGCCATGAACGTTGATTGTCGTGCCGCCACCCACCACCCCCGATAGCGGCCAGATCTGGTGCGCAATCACGTCACGGAGCACGTTCAGCTCGATTGCTGAGTTGAGCACGAAGAACGCAGACGCTGGTAGCAGCTGGAGACGGGCGCGTCCGATTGGCAATGGTGGAGCCGAGCACTCGATCATGCCGAGCTGCTTGACAGTCGCTGAAGTCAAAACACGTTTGGCTTCACCCGATAGATGATGAAACTCGCACGATATTTTCATCCACGAGCGCAGCTCGACTGCTTGGATGAATACAATCGAGCCGCCTCGAGAAGCAATCGACCGCTGCGATACAAACGTAGTTTGAATCGGCTTGTGGATGCGCAAAGACGCGCCAGTCTCAGCAAAATCACGGTCGTTTGGGGACAGTGACACAGCGTATTGGCCGTCTGGAAGTGAAGGGACCATGCACGTTATTGTCGTCCAGCCAAGAGACGACTTGGCACTTGGAGATGTCGGAACTTGTATCCCGTCGGCCACAATCTTTCCACTCGAGAACTGACACTTGCTGTGCTCGTACCAAGTAGCCTGAGCGAGCGAGATCTCCATCGTGAGGTTGTAGCCTCCCCCGTCTCTTCCGTGGACGGGGCTCGAGTTTCCAACAAGAGGTAGCTCGACGAACTCCAAGATGCCTTGCAGAAGATCCGTCGCGGAGCTGTTTGTTGCCACCTCCGAGTCGACGACGACGGTGAACGAGAGAGTGCGAGCTGTACCAATGTACGGAATCTCGCAGCGGATGTGCGATGGCGATACATAGACGGTTTTGTCGAAGTGAACACCGTGCCCAAAGTCGCAGCCAATTCGAGTGAAAGGAGAAAAGAAGGCGCCAAAGATATCGACCACAAACACTCCTCTAGTTGGGAACACTTGAGGGGTGTATGCGTCTGCGACAGGCTGTGGTGCGGCCACGATCGTGAATTTACCGAAAGTTTGAGTGGGGTGTCCACAGCGGATCGAAAGCGTGTATCGCCCACGCGGTAAAAGCGGCGGTAGACATCGAACAATACTGTTCGAGACGACCACCGTCTGTGACACTACTGGCACGATGGCTTGCTGATTCTCGCTTGTAAAGACACACTCCATTGCTTGTCCCACGGCGAAGCCACTCCCAAAGAGCTCGAGCGAGTCGACGTGGTGCATCTCCCCAATCACAGATTTTGAAACGGCGGCAACGCTCAGAGGACAGCTCTGTAGAAGCAGTGGAAGTTGGACCCGCGCGAGCTGGTACCCGGCCAGCCAAACGGAGACTAACCGAGATTGAGCAGCCTCATCGTATGCAAAGTTGCACTTCAAGAGAGTTGAGTTGACAACCACAGCGTCGCCCGTCGACGCTCCAATCCCCTCGCCAAGACGACACTCGTAGTCGTCGGAAGTCGACAGGTCTACTGCCGCAAGAATAACGGAAACAGCCTGGTCACTTGTCAAACGCTGCTCAACCAGAGAGAAGAAATTCGCAGGGTAGCGCATTTGAACTGCCACTTGACCCAGTGCAGCTTCCAGTCCATTGAGCGTCAGGCTGATGTTGGTCCATCCTGGCTGGGTATACGACGGTACGAGACATTGAACGCAACTGCTGTTGATGACCACGGCGAGAGTCATCAAGCTCGACCCAAATTTGCACCGGACGGGGTCTCCGAAATCCGCGAAGTTGGATCCATACAGGCTGACCACTGTATCCGTGAGCATTGCGACATCGTGCGGTTGTACATCCGTCACGGTCGGAGTCGCAAAGAACATTCCTCGAAGACTCGTCGCTGACCAGGATACTCCATCATCTTGGCTGATGTCGACTTCGACCGCGCGAGGTCTATGCGAGGGTGTCACACACCGCACTGCCGTATCAGTGAGTGGGACACCTGGAACGACTATATCACCGAATCGACAGAGCACACTCGACCCGAGATACAGTGTCGGGCCAACCTGGATGATAACTTCGAGTCCACCTTTCTCGCTGAAGCTGTACGGGCTCATCGCGATCGGATGAATGGGTGATATCACCATGATCGCTTGGTTTGTCGCTAGGCGAAGCAGCTCGCCAGTACTCATCTCCACTTCAAGCCCAACAGCAAACGTTCCTGGCATGAGGAATGAGAAGACACAGTCCAAATTTTCGAATGAGCGCGTGGCGATTGGCGCCTTCGATTGGCCGATCCAGCAGAATCGAATCTCGCTAGCGTCGAGATTCCGTCCACTAAATCGCACGACATTGGAGGTGTTGGAAGCTGAGATGAGTGGTGGGTGGACTTGGTGCACCGAAGGGAGCGAAATAAAGTCGAAGCCTAGCGGTTCTGAAGTTATACGAGGACCAAGCGCACCTTCGAGCCCAACACGAAGTGAGACGTGAGTAGGGGAGGGTACAACTGGTGTTGTGCACTCGAGATAGGAGCAATTAACCACATTCGCGGGAAGTGGAGCATCGTCAAAGAGACAAACCATTTGGTGTGATGCGGGGAAAACACCATAAATGCCGAGACGCGACGCGAGCCCTGTGAAGCCCCGAGATGTGGATAGCCGATACGTGCTGATGCTCGATACCACAGTGAACTTGACCGGCTGGAGTACCCCGGACACATAGTCTACACCGTTGTTTGAGACGTAGACGGTCTTCGAGCCGAGCGGCATGAACGGCACTTCACACTCGACTAAGCTTGACGATATAAACGTCGCATTCGCTCCGACACCATCGAATCGACAAGCTAATTGCATGGAATGACGGAAATTCCTGCCGGAGATGACTATAATTTGCCCAGAATTCCGTGTGGAAATGCCGTGAGCAGGACGCACATCGTCGATCGCCTCTGCTGGAATAGCTTCGAATTGAACGAATCCGCCGCCGCTGCGGGGAGAACCGTCAACTAAGACGGAGACATTGTGGAACCCGAGGTTTAGTTTTGGGCAGTGGCAACTGAGCTTGTCGTTGGCCAGGAGCGTTGCTGCAGCTGCCGCGGTCGTCGATCCGAACCGGCATCGATACTCGTGGTCTGCCGAGAAAGGGCCACCGGACACAATTACGGCTGTATCTCCAAGAGTAGCGCCGAAGGATGGGTCGACGGACAGAAGCCGAACTGGCGCGAGAAGCTTGTACGAGATGATGTTTGAGATGATGCCATTTTGCTGGATCCAGACATCGACACGCTTCCAAGGAACGCCACTGTCCAGATACATGAGCGGTGTTGGACATTCCAGATGCGTTGTCGTTATCACGGTAGCCGGTGTCTGGAAACCGAGGCCGAAGAAACAATGCGCGATTTGGCCAACAACGAACCAAGTTCCCTCAACGGATACAGATGCGTTCGGTCCAGATGGTGACAGCAAAACTGGCGCGCCGATACCTGGCGACAAACTCGAAATTGTCGGCTTATTCACCACCGGAATGTCAATCACGTTGTCGGAAACGATCATCTCTCCGACCCGAAGCGACAGTTTGCAGTCCATGGGTTGTGCAATTCCAGTTTGGATCTCGCATTCCATGATCTCACTTGAATACCGCACGGCTGAACCAGTGAAAGGGGCAATGCTTTCACACTCGAAAAAGCACAGCGTCTGCAGACTCGCCACGGGGAACCAGCCGTCAAGCTGCACGCGCTGAGGCAGCTGCGATACAGCCACGACTGAAGGGACCGCCGCTGCGATCCTCGGAGCTTGTAGGAGATGAAGAGTGCTGACAAACACTCGACGTTCTTGCGTCGCATTCGTGGCGGAAAACACCAGTGACAAACTCACGAAAGCTACTGCTGTGTCATCCCACGAAGACAAGTCGACAGGGCAGTGCACTGATGAACTATTGCTGCTGAGAGCTGACACGGTCTCTCCCGGGCTGAACTGACAGCGTGGAGCTTTAGAGTCTTCGTAAAAATTCGAGCCGGTAATAGTCAGTGTGGTTTTCGTCGGTCGGTTCGAACTCACAAGAAGGAAACGCGGCTCAACTGATGAGACCGAAGCCACGTCAATGAAAGTGAAGTTGAAGCCCGTTGCAACCAGCTGGTTCTCAACTGACAACTCGACCGCCACGCTATTAACCTCGTGAGGGGGAGTCAGACACGTTCCCCGCGACGACGACATGTCCACTTCCATTGGCGAGCACACCTCGTCGAAGCAGCAAAGCGTTGAGAAATGGAGATCTCGGCCCAGAACCACGACACTTGAATTGCCTGTGACCGGTCCGGTCGTCGGTGTGAGACTGGAGACACTAGGTGTTGGCTGCATACTAACCGTTAGTGATGTGGAAACCACGCTGGCGCCGTTCATTGAAAATCCGACGTGGAAATCCCCGCGACCCAGTTGCGTGTCGTTCTCGGTGCGAGGAATGACACAAGTCACCTCGTTCCACGACTTCCACATTGAAAGCACGCGATGCTCCACATCATCTGTGGCGCGTGTGAGCACACACTCGCTGTTCTCACTCAAGATAAAGCCTTGGCCAAGAAGCGCGAAGGAGACGTCTTGAAAAGCGTTCGCAAGCACCACTTTCGGGCGAAGGTGCGAGATGACTGGATCCTCGACGTACCGGAACACTAGACGGTTGCTCAGTGCTCCGCTATTCTTTGATCGAACCCCGACAAGGGTATACCACAAGCTGTCACCTTCTTCTCTTGAAGGAACTCCACAACTGACGCTGGCTGATCCTTTGGTCTGAATGGCTGGTGATGACTGCTCGTCGCTGCTTCCGTCCCACCCATAAACGCATTCGAAGAGAAGTGACTCATTCACCTTGAAGTCTCCAGAGAGTTCCACGACGGTAGTTCCATTCGCCGAACCGAACGTTGGCGACATCGACTCGAGTTGGACGGGCACTGTACCCGGCGGCATTAAGATGCGAACTGGCGCTGATAAGACGCCTCCATCAACGGACACTGACACAGTTGTGTTCGTCACTCCGGCGTCCAGAATCGCCTCGCACACGACGTGGCTTACATCGATCGCCACTGCTGCCAGAAGTTGGTCGTCTCCGACGCGGCACAGTACGCTCCGTTCCGCAACGAGTCCATCTCCAACCACTCGAAAGTGAACCAAGAGCTGGTCAGCACCGCTTGAAGACAGGAACCGCTGGGTCTTGACCACCGAAGCATTGCTAATAAGCGGTTCCTCGACATAGACAAACTCCAATTTCGTCCCGTTTGATGATTCGGAAAGCTGGAGCGTGTTGTTTTCACTTGTCTTGAGGAAAATGGTGATTGGAAATCTAGATCGCTGATCATCGAAGGGTCTAGCTGGTGATCGACATCCCACAGCGTTGTCGTATACCTCGCCTGAATCGACCACGATCGAACCGAAGACGCACTGAACTTGCTCGACGGTTGAGAATCCTCGACCAAAAACCCACACTCGAGTTCCGCCTCGCGTCGAACCCCCGCTTGGAAAAATCTCGGATACTGTTGGGTTCTGCTTATATTGGAACCAAGCCGGGTTTGGGACCACAAACGACCCATCGGACCCACGCAAGTGGACCGGGACTAGCTTGGCTTCCACACTCTTAGACGCGGGTACTACTCCGTTCCAGTTTGACTCGTTAGCGTTGTAGGTCAGCGGCGTACAGGATTCATCGGCACCGAAGCAGCATGATAAATTCTGAGCTTCGACATGGAGCCGTAAAAGACCGTCTTGAAAGGTGACTGAAAACACCGCACCACCGACGCTCAGACCAGCCGTGGGTGACAGTGTCCACGGAAGAGTATCCGACGCACCGAGCTGAAGATGGACCGTATCGAGACCATCATAAAACACACGGCGATTCCCCTTCGCCCACACACTAACAGACATGAATTCGGATGAGGTCACATGAGACGGTAAATCACATCGTGCGAGGCTTGAGTTTTGGATTGAAGCAGGGATCGAAAAGGGCGGTTTGGTCGATTGAAAGCGGCACTCGAGCTGGCTCGAGGCGTCGAAATTGTATCCGATCAGCGAGAGCAGTGATGTGCGGAGACCTTCGAACTCGTCGTAAACCATCTTCACCTCCCGTAGCTCAGGCTTCGGCAGAGTCGTGAAGTTGAACGGTGTGAAGAGCGATTGGTTCTTGCGAAGAATGAGACTAAATTGAGCCACTCTACTCGCCGGGAATGATCGAGGAGGAGCTACACTGGAGTAAGACGGGAAGCAGACGACCAGCTGCTTGGATTTCCATCGAGCAGTCAACTCCACAAGACGATCACTGAACTCTAGAATACACAACAGTTGAGGCGAATCCGGCAGATTCTCTCCTCGAACCATGATCGTCGTGTCCCAAAACCCGGACACAGGTTCAATAGCTGAGACTTGAGGAGCTTCATTCACAAAGATATCGAGGCTATTCGAAGCGATCGCGGATCCAGTCGAGTCAAAACGATACTCCAAATACACGGCGCGGAATCCAGTCCTGTTCATCGGAGGTGTAATGCAATGCACCGTGTCAGATTCCTGAAGAGAACCCGGTATACACTGGCCGCTTCGAAAGCAGCAGTGAACAGAATGCATCGTCGTGACCACTCCGTCCACCGTCAACGACAAATCCTCACCGCCTGTCGGGTACACGCTTGCTGGCCTCATCCGCAAAAGACGAGGTGACGTCACACAATCCACCGAGATCTTCCCGTCCGCAACGATTCCATCAATGGTTGCCAGTTGAATGGATACGGTATTATGTCCAGATGACCGCGGTGGTAGTTGCAATGGCGTGCACTGCAGCTGACCGTGGATTAACGTCGCGGGGACTGGAAACCCGTCAGCGAGGCATACAAAACTCGCTTGACGTGGAAGACCTGACGCCACCAGAGTCAGAGTGTTTTGAGAGTACGCTGCTGTACACTGAATGGCTGACGGTTTGACCGAAAAAAGTCGAAATGCGTCCTCAACAACAATCTCAATTGGATCGCTCCAGTCTTGGTCGTTCAGAGAAACTTGGATCGTAGTGTTCCCGGCGTGATCGAAAGAAATATCCACACAGCGCAGTTCGTCGGCTGAGATCCACTCTGCGTCAAACGTTTGGTTGTCTTCCCCAAAGCGGCAATGCGGTCCTCGCGTGTAGAGAAACCCGTATCCAAAGACCCGCATCTCACCGCGATAGTTAGAAGGAACTCGGTCGGGCCACACCCTGTTAAGATTCGTCCCCGTCGAGTAAAGTAGTCGACTGGGGACTGGTAGAACGACGCGACCGCTGGTATCGCGTAGACTCAGTTCGGCTATACCGTTATCCTCGATATCCGGAGGGGACACACATTGAATAGTGGAGTCAGCGCTCACGACTTCCTCTACAATCGTATCACCGAATTGACACAACAAGCGAGGAAATTTCTCGGCAGCACCTCGCCATTGCAACGAGATCCGCACGATGGTTCCACCGTTAGCAGATATGACGGTCGGCTCGACTCGGACGATACTTGGCGGTGAAACGTAGCTAAAACTTGCCATGCTTGAGTTGAAAAAGTCGATTCCATTGAGGCTGACTCCCAGTACCACATCCATTGACGGACCAGACGGAGGCGACGCACACACCACAGCATTCATTGTAGGCTGATTGCTTCGCAGCTCACCAACCACAAGATTGTCACCAAATGAGCACAGCGCTGACACTCCATTCGCGTAGTCACCAGGAATCGTCAAGCCGAGATTAATACGAACACTTTCGCCACCGGTCACAAATCCAGTGCTTGGCGAAATATCTCCTGGACTCAGCGTGTCGATGAAGAGGACGTGTCGATTGAAGAAGCGCTGGTTGCCAGAGCTAACGTAGAACTCGACCAGAATGGGGGGAACACCAACGGACAACCTCGGTACCACACAAATTGCTTTCCGGTCCGACACAATAAACCCTGGCACAGCACGATCGGTCTGGAGGAACACACCCAAGAAGCCGCACTCGAGCGTCCCCACTGACAGCAAATTGGTGCCGTCCACGATAATACGTGTGCCTGTGTGGATGATGCCGTTCTCTGGCTCCATACTAGTGAATACAGGCGGGCTGAAGAATGTGAATATCTTGGCGTTCTCCGAGATTATTCGACCGTCCGTATCTGCGAGCTGAAGAATGGTCGTTTCCGGTACTCGTGAACGTAGTTGACATTCGACGGAAAACTCGGACCGTCGGATCGACTGGATTTTCTCGCTTCCAATCACGCACCACGAAACTGATGGAACTGGCTGGACGGTACGAACAACGACGGAGACAACAGTTTCAAGTGGTCCTCGCGGCGGCTCGATCTCGGATATCCTGATCAGTGGAGCGTACGTGAACCAGATCGGGCCCGACTTGACAACTGGCACATCTCCACAGAAGACGGAGACGGAGACATTCATCAACTTGGGCACAGGCGGGACCACACAGGTGATGACCGAGAAATTGACGACTGCTGCTGGCACAGCCGCTTGGCCGATTCGGCACGACAATTCGCATGATTTTACAATCTGCGCCAGAGCAAAAGAGTCCGCCACGACGATCTTCATCAAATCCCCACCTGCGAGCGTGCTTGATACAGGCGAAAAGGTTTCCACTGCCAACGGAGCTACTGCAAAGAAGTCAAACGTCGCTAGCGTGCGCGATTCATCCCCATGGACCAGGGACACGTGCAACTTGATGGTGGCTGACGTGCTCAACCCGCTTGCTTGCACCGTGCACGTCGCCGTCGTTGAGTTCCATACCTCCACTGGCGCGGACCTAGCATCGCCCAGTCGGCACTGCAAGGTGTGATGCAATGACATGTCGTGCGCGCCTATTGCGACTTCCGTACCCCTTATTGTCGAGCCGATGAGTGGAGCGGCGGTCAATATTTGTGGACTCGGCGCGTATTCCAGGTAAATTGCGCTGGGAAATCGTGCGGAAATGAAGCCATTGAGCGAGACGCCTACGCTCAGCCACGGATTCGGGCGGATAAGAGCTGGAATCGGACACCTCACAGCTGATTCGTTGATGAAAGACGCAGCCACCAACTGGTTCGAGCTTGAAGAGAACACGCATTGGAGTGAGCTGATGTTTTGAAATCCGTTGCCAATGAGCGTAACCTCATCGCCCTCCCCAAGCACAAACAGGCGATCAGCCTGAAAAACGGTTGGTCGAGCTGCTCGAACGGTAAATTCATGAGTAATGACACATCTCTTCCGTTGATCGATTCAAAGACCGTACCGTATACAGTGAAGTTCACCGGCGCCCGATAGCGCTGGTTTTGGGAAAGCAGCTCCAAAGCAACTGAAACGGATGAGTTCGTTCGACAGTGAAAGCCAGTAGAGAGTCGAGGAACGGTGCACATCACGCTCGATGACGACAACCAGGCTGCTGGAGATACAAATTGACCTCCAAACAGGCAGGCCAACAGCGGTTCGTTGACGAAGTTGGCACCGGTAATAGTCACGACGTCTCTGCCATCATCAGTTCCTACAACTGGCTGGATTGAAGTAACCATCGGAGATGCTACGCGGAACATTGGAGATCAGTACTTCTCCTTCAGACAACGACGTCAACCGGCGTACCAGTGTATGAGAATGGCAAGGGATTGGAGAACTCCTGGCGATTGGTCGTCAAACGAACATCCATCGTTTCAGGTTGTAGAGAGGCTGATGGCAACTCACACGCAATCTTGCTGTCGGATAGAAAGGTAGCTGTGGACTTCAGCGCGCCGAAGAAACACTCAAGCGAAACGACATTGGGGATGCTGGAACCTTCCACGATGATCGTCGCACCTCCAACCACAGGGCCAGATTGTGGAGATAATTTCGAGATGGACCACTTGTCTTCGTAGCTGAACATGACCGCGTTGGAGAAGTAGTTGACACAATTTGTTACCATAACAAACGTTTTCCGAGGTCGCCACTCTTGCCAACCCGCGAGATTTGAGGGCGATTGGCATTGGAGCTCCGTGTCGCTCAAGACCGTTGCAATGCTCATGTCGTTGGTACCAAATCGGCATTTGAGTGATCCGCTTGGCCACCCTTGGAACCCGCGTCCATGTACAAGAACTTTGGTCCCTCCCGACGAACTGCCAGTTGTGGGAGAGATGCTGGAGAGCAAAATGAGTTCTTCTGTTCCATTCTTGTGCATCGCCAGCTCAACTACTGCGTCTTCCGATTTGGACAGATCACTTGAATGGCTCATGGAGACGAAGACGACCTCATAACCGAAGAACGGTCGAGTACGCACGTATGTTATTGACTCCAGCATCGGCCGCACCAACTCGATCGAGCCATTCAATTGAATGTACGAAGCGGGCTGGTCGCTCATGGGGGCTCGAACGACACCCAGTGGCGTGTCTTCAACCTTCACGCCGAGGCTGATTCGCCCGAAAGATGTCATTGGCTTTAACCGGACATACAACTGACCATTCCCTGTTAAACTCGCGTGAGTTTTGATGTCATAGCCAGCAATTGTCACGCTCAGAAGTTGACCGGCTGAAAAGACCATGGGATCGTCGACACTCTGAATGAACAACGGGATGACGGCTGAGGCTGTGGTTTCAGTGCTGTCTCGGGAATTGAAGTCGGTTACGGATATCCCAATCCGCTCACTGTGATGGTTCGAATTGAAATCGCGATCGGGTTGGTATCGAATTTCGAATAAAGCGGCATTCACTGCACACAAACTGCCCTTGAAGCGACAAAACTGGTTGGTGAGTCCATCCCCTTCAAGAAACATCAGCCCGGTAGTCTGCCCGAGAGAGAGCACTCCACCAAGAGTGTACAGCTCAATCTCGAACACAGCATCTTGTTCACTTCCTCGCTCAACGTCCACATCGTCCACCCGAGAGCCAAACACAGTCACCTCGTCGTCTTCAAAGAGCGATTGTGCCCCTGGGACAGATATTCGGGGTGGATCGTTGACGGACGAAATCTTGAGAGTAATCACTCGTTGATCCGAAGAAATCGAACCGAAGCCAGTGCCTCCTTGTTCCGAAACGAAGATGACCAATTGCTCTTCCCCGTACCAGTTGAGGAAGCTCTCATACGTGAAACTTGAGAGGAGCATGTTGACACGGCTAAGAGTACCACTAAACAGAAGATACTCGTTGCTTGTTCCGGTTCCAGCCGCAAATGTAATACCCGACGTCGGCTGGAAGGTGAGCACACCATGCTGCACTGACATGCGCACCGCAACCTCGTAGTCCAGCTCCATCAATTGTTTGTTGTCGATGATCGAAATGGACGTAATCTTCAATGGTGTATCTTCACTGCCAGATATCTCACTTGGAGCTTGCACTCTTGGGTCGTTGTTCCACACGCTCACTGTGACAAATACAGACGCATACGCTGAAGCATGGTCCGTGACGAAGCTAACTGACCGCCACTTGCTCCCATCCACGTTTTGCCACTGCAATCGGACAGTGTGGCTTCCTGCTCCAAGGGGGAGTACCATGCTTGCCTTGGCGTTCTTGATGCCGCGAACATCTCCATCGACGTAGGATGACAGGTGGCGATAGGCAATTCCGTCGATCACTAGCCGAGTTTGAATGCGGCTCCACTTGGACTCGCTCCAAGTCACGAACTGTGGGTTGTCGGTCTGCGATAGCGGAAGATTGTAGCTGAGCGTCACGTAGGAGCTCAGGGGAAGTGAGAACTGGAGCACCGAGTCCCCCACATCTGACCATTCGCCGACTTGGAGCTGTTGATACTGGCTCAAATCGTATACAGACACGTACTCGATACTGGGATCTCCAATGACGCTGAGGATACGCCCCATACCGAATCCGTCGAGGGTGCCTGGATTCGAATACCAAGCTCGATCCGATAATGGCAACCTCTTCCATAGCAGCGCAATCGAGAAATCACCGGGTTGCAGATCCAAGATGACACTTCCTTCTAGAGTCGACGGCGACTTGGAGCCTCCACTCAGAAAGCCGTGTGATCCTGTCTCGCGATATCTTCTGCCATTTATCTCCAAAATAGTCTCGATCTCGTCGCGCGCAGCAGCATCTACGACCAACCCACGCGTCAGTCATGGCACTTTTGTATCCACGAAACCACTTCAGATCCAGCATCTCACCTCGCGAATAACGGACGTATTTCGGCCGCACGGGGATCTGATAGAAAAACCGAAGTGTCCTCTGCTCTGTGAGGCGAAAATTCAGTGCCATATCGGGCACAATCTCCCACACTTCTTTCGACTCGAGCGCGGCGCTGCTCAGCGGCTGCGCGTACCAAATATACCGGTGCTGCGCCGAGACAATCAGATTGCGGCCGCCAGCAAATCCATCCAGTATGTTGCTCGAGATGATCCACATTTCGGTTTGTACGCCGTGCTTGCGCCATTGCAGCTGAGCGCGGTGGTGGCCAGCGGGAAGCTCAACCGCGAGGTAGCCGCTGGCCACGGTGACGAGCGGCTCCTTGTCGCCAACTGTCGTGGCCGATTCGCGGTACGCTCGGTCGTTCAGCACGACGCGGAACGCGACCTCGCTCTGGTCCCCGACGAGCTGGTCGGCGTTGCTGCTTTGTAGATGGGAGACGGCTACGTCGTAGGAGACGAGCACAACGGCCTCGTTCGCAAGCTCAAAGGCCACGAACGTGTCCGGCACATCGACCCACACGTCGACCGGGTCCGTCAGTGTGACGCGGTCCAATGGACTCGAGCTCCACATGAGATGCGGCGTTGGCGCGCGCTCAGCTGCTTGGTCGGAACACGCGTCGCGTCAGTATGTTGGTGGAACATCAACCTCTTCCAAGACACCAGAGCGCAAGTGACTGACCTGGGACGAGCAGTAGACAGAGAGCAAGCGTAACGAACGCTCGCTGGACGCGCGCAATGCAAAGGCGACGAGCCATCCTGCTCGCGGTTCTGACAATGAGCTGATCACAGCACTTCCCACGTCGCAACAATTGGATACTATATGTCACGAGCGGCCGCCTGGCAGGACGCAGGCAAGCGCATATCCTTCAACCCGATGTTGCCCCGCCATTGGCGATTATTCCAGGTCGCGCCAACTTCCTTCTACCGTTTGCCAAGTGAAGTGTACCGTCCACACGGTACTCGTGATCATGCGTTTGGTTCATTGTACCGTAAAGTTGGCAGAAAAGAGCTGAAATTAGTGTTTAAAACAGTAACTGGGTTGAAGCCCCCCTTTGGTTGGGAAGGGGGGAGCGGCTGGCCGTACCAACACACAGGGGTCAGCGGCCACTGGAACGGGATCGTGGCGTCAACGGCGCGAGAGGGCGGCGAGGCAGCGAGAGAGCGCAGCACCCACAGATTAGCAGCAGCAGTACAGACGCGCGTCTCCTCGTAGGAAAGAGAGCTCGACCGCGACAGAACTACCATACCCACCACCACAGAGCAACTGCAGCCCATGGCGTCGTCTGACGAAGGTGCGTTTTGAAGTCGTTTGGCGGCAGTTTTTTATTTTCCCCAACGTTGGGCCTGACAGCGTTTTGGTTGCAGATGAGCGCGGAGGTGCTTCGCCGATGGTGTCGGATTCCGACTCCGGCGCGGAGCAGCCAGCAAAGAAGGACAGTACCAAGAAGCGCCGCTTGAGCAAGGACGGCGGCAAGAAGTCAAAAAAATCCAAAAAATCCAAAGTGATTGACGACAGCGACGACGAAGCAGACGAGAAGGTGCGAAACCGCGTTGGTTGTATGTCGGAATGTTGGGATTTGCTGAGTTTGTTGGCATTGGATGCCAAATTCTCACATTAGCGTCCCAAGTCGTCATTTATCGAGGACGAGGCGTCCGAAAGCGAAGATGGTGAAGGAGGCGGCGGCGGTAACTCGGACGAGGACGACGACTCGGACGACGAGGGCGAAGACAAGAACGAGTACGAGGCCGATGGGTTTGTCGTTGACGACATGGACGACGATGACTCCGACAACGACGGTGAGTTGCAGCTATTTGCACCACAGCGCTGGGCTCGCTCACTCAACACGGTGATGTAAACACACAAAGGCGGTCGCCATCGCCGACGTCGCAAGAAAAAGGAGAAAAAGCTGCGTCGTCTGAAACAAAAGATTGATGAAGTGGACGACGAAGACCTCATGCTCGTGCGCGAAAACATGGGCATGGACATGGGGCCGGCGAGATCGGATAGCGAAGACGAAGATATGGACCGCTCGTCGAAGAAGCGCAAGGGCGATGACTCGGGCCTCATGTCGCGTGAACTCAGCTACCGAATGTTTGGCGACTCGGACGACGAGGAAGAAGACGCTGCGCCCGCCCGCAACAACAACTACCTCGGGAACGACGAGTACGAAAGTGACGACATTGACGAATTCATCGTGGATGACGACGAGGAGGGACGCGAAGGTCCCCGCCGCCGACGTAAGCAGGCGCCGCTGCCGGCGTCAATGCAAGGCCCCTCCGTGTACCAGATGGGTGAGGCCGAGGAGCTGTTTGGCGATATGGAAGGTTTCCTGGAGGCTACTCGAGGCGCAGTGCCGGGAGAATCGCAGTCGGTACCGAAATCGAAGAAGGCGGCCCTATTGGACAAGTACGAACCAGACGTCCTCAAGGAACATATGATGACACCCGAGATCATCTCTGTTCGTGACAAGGATTTGCCCGAGCGATACCAGGAAATATTCGACGGCCGACGATTTCCTGATGCCGAGGACCGAACAGACGAATCCGAGTGGATTAGTCATTTCATCATGAAGAAAAAGGATGACAAGCATGTTTCGCCTGGCGAGATCGTCTCCGCCATTGATAGCGTTCTTCGCTTCTATCACGATGAGAAGTTAGAGCCAGCGTTTGTGCAGCGGTACTGCAAGGAGTTCTGGAAGCCTGCTGGACTCCACTCGAAAGACCTCTATGAGATTCTCGACCTGGACGTGAAGTGGGATAAGCTGCAGCGGAAGAGTCGATCCTTTCAGGTCGGAGTGAACAAAGCTGTTGACGGGGCAAATGCTAAGGAGTCCCAGTTCGTGCGGAGCTGCTACGACGATATGATGCGTATTCCTGAGGAGAAGTGCTTCCAGGATTTGGCAGAATTTTTCGCGCTGGATGGATCTGATTCCCAAGAGCAGTCGATGCAAGACCGGAAGTACCGCCGTCCAGCTCGTCGGAATTTTTACCAGATCTGTACCAAGGGTGGTCTTCGACCTGTCGCCGGCGCGTTCACAATGAACGCCACCGTGCTAGGAGGCATTCTTGCAGGAATCGATCATGACTCGTCTGTTCGTGAAGTTCCGACCCCTGAAGAAAGTCCCGGTGTTTTCGGACAGAAGTTCACGTCCAAAGAATTCCCCATGGTCGACGATGTCATGAGGGGAGCTCGACATATTGCCGCGACCAGAATTGCTGGGGAGCCGAATGTCCGCAAGTGTCTCCGAGACGTCTACCGACTTCACGCTGGACTGTTCACGGAAGCCACGCCTAAGGGCCAGGAAGAGATCGACGAATTTCACTACTGCCACGGACTCCAGTACTTGGAAGGAATGCCAGTACTGGAAGCTCTGTCAATGAAAGGCTTGTGGCTGAGACTGACCAGGGCGGAGAAGGAAGGTTTAGTGACCATCACTATTGTCAACAACAACCTCCAAGATCTGATTGAGCAGCTCCAAGCTGTCTACTGTGACAACAGCAAAGATGCTGATGAAGAATGGGAAAACCAGCGTTACCAGATTCTTCAAGAGGCTGTCAGCTCGTTCATGGTTCCGTCATTTGAGAATGAGTTGAAGCGAGACTTGTTGATCGCGTCTCGTGAAGCTGTAGTCAAGGAGTGTGGATCCGCTATGCGTGACCGTTTATCAGTCCGACCGTACGAATCCAAGGACGGTGCGGAGCCGTTTATTATCTCCATTTGGGTTGAAAACGGACCAGAGGCGATCATGCACATGATTGCTCTCGACGACAACGGAGAACTCGTGGACAAGACTCAAGGCTACTGTCGTCGTGAGGAGAAGCACATTCGCACCCTGACCAACACTTTGTATCGATTCTTGCAAGAGCATTCGCGAACTGATGTCGTTGTGATCAACGTGTCAGGCGGAATGAAGTGCATGGACATGGGAGAGCTTGTCGATGCGGTCCGTCACGAGCTTGGTCGGGATGATTCTGCCCGTTTCGGCAATCGCGACGGAAAAGACTGGATGGAGATCACATTCCTGAAGGACGATGTCGCAAGTATGTACAGTCGATCGAAGCGAGCCGAAGTGGAATTTCCTGAAGAATCAGAGGCGGTTCGTGCCGCGATTGGACTGGGTCGATATCTGCGAAACCCGGCATCAGAGCTGTCGGCAATGTGGGGAAACCACACTATAGATGACCCATTGCGAGGGCGCGAGCTGCTGTATTTGAACGTCCACGAAATGCAGCACTCTCTTGGTAAGGAGATGTTGCTTCGTGAGTTCGATCGAGTCTTCGTTCAAGTCATCAACAAGTACGGTGTCGATGTGAATCTTCTTGCCAACCACAAGCACACCGCGTACCAACTTCAATTCATCTGTGGTCTTGGACCAGTCAAGGCTACATCGCTCCTTGACAAGATCCGAGCAAAAAGCTTCATTGAGCGCCGCCAGGAATTGCTGTCGAAGGGCCTTGTTGGGAAAATCGTCTACAGAAACTCTGCAGGATTTGTGCGCATTCGCGAGCGGGACGCTCTCAAAGATTCGCCTCTTAATCCGCTTGACGACACGAGAATTCATCCAGAGAGTTACTACATGGCAGTGAAGATGTGTGGCGACGCTAACAACAACTCCACGATCGATATGTACGATCCAAACCAGTACTCGTACGCGGTTGAAGACACAATGTTCCAGTCAGCCACTGCTATCAAAAACAAGTCGAGGGATCGGTTGGTGCGTTTGAACGATGGTGAGATTCAAGACGCGCTCTCGGAACTTGATTTACCAGCATACGCGAGTCGTCTCGAGCTGCAAAAGAAGGGCCCCAAGTTGTTGACTCTTGAGTACATCAAGCGAGAGCTACGTTATCCGTACTTCGACAAACGAAAGCCGTACGAGATGCCCCGAGAAGATGAGCTTTTCATTTTGTTGAGTGGTGAGACCAGTGATACATTCCGCCAAGGCATGATCGTTCCGTGCACTCTACTCCACATGGCAGGCAACGAGTTTGTTCGTGTGCGTCTCCACAACGGCATGAGAGCATCATTGAAAAAGGAGCTCTTGCCGGATTACTTGGCGGACGAGGATTACGTCAAGGCGAACGGATTCCCGAAAGGCATCACTGTCAATGCTCGAGTCATCAACCTTGTGAAAGATCCACATGGGCGCTATGAGGCCCAGCTTGGGTGCAACGATCGCTCTATCTCGGCTCCATTCGATCTTAACGAACGGTCGCTTCCTCCGTTCTCCAACTTCAATCGGGTCAAATCCGATCGAAGTGGACGACTGGACAAGCTGATCAATCGCCTGGTTATCGATGATGACAAGGACGTGTACGCCTCAGAACGACGAAGCGCACTCGGCCCACCGAAACGAAAGAAGCGCCAGATTGCCCATCCCTTGTTCAAGAACGTGAACTGCCAGTCTGCGATGCAGCACCTTCGCGAGCAACCGGTCGGCGATGTGGTAATCCGACCCAGTACTTTGGGGTCAGACCACTTGACGCTGACGTGGAAAATGCTCGATGGTGTTTACCGTCATTTTGATATCTTGGAGAAGGATAAACCCTCGGAAGCTCGCCTCGGGCAAAAGCTTGTGATCAAAGAAGAGACGTTCGAGTCTATCGACGAACTTATTGCTCGTTTCGTGGATCCGATGAACGACCTGGTCGATGAGGTTGTGAAGTACAAGTATTTCAAGAATGCCTCACTTGAGGAAGTCCACGAAGATCTAATCAAACAGAAGAAGGCACACCCAGCGAGAATCCCGTACGTTATCCACTTGTACACCAAGTTCCCCGGTTGTTTCTCGATCACGTTCATCGCCCGCTCGACGCCTCACAGCTGTCACATGGAAGTGAAGCCGAACGGTTTCCGCTACTTCGGTCGCATCGAGTCTTCGATTCTTCCGACTTTGAGTCAGGCGTTGCAGTTCTTCAAGATGAAGGCGCTAGTTGCGCCGTCCACCAGCCATTCATCTCGCTCAGCTCACACATCTTCCTCATCCTCATACAATCGTCACGAATCGAGCGGCTCAAGTGCACCATTTGCTCAACGCCCACCAGCTCCGTCGTACAGAGACGGTGGCAATGGTTACTCACATTCGTCTGGGGGCGATCGTTACCGCCAGGACTCTCGTTTCGATGATCGTCGTGACGGGGGATCGAGCAGTCGCTACAATGACAGCGGTCGCTACAACGATGGTGGTCGCTACAACGACGGCGGTCGCTACAATGACGGAGCCCGATATGATGGCGGTCGCCGCTAGATGCTTTTCTTCAGCATCTCGCAGATGCTCAAGTGAGCTGATCGACATGGACCTGGTGCCAGACTAACACGAGCATACATACAGATACGAAAAAATGCAACGAAGACAAACAAGAATGCGTGGCTTCACCAACTTTCCACTCGCTTTCCTCAATAGTTGAGTTTCCTTGTCTCCACCAAGGAACCAGGGAAGTGATTGTCAAAATCTAGGAAAGGCAACCCACTTCCAAGTTCACCGTATGTATTCGTAAATGTACGATTTCGTGTTCTCCTTCTGGTCTAGGTTCGTTTTTATTTGTTCTGGGCATAGTGATGGCTTTGTTTTGGGTCAAAAATTGGTGACAACAACGTTTGCTTCGACAGCCCTCTTGGAGTTCTAGGTCAGACAAGCATCCATGGCGGGCGGCTTGTCGAACGCGGATTTCGCGCGGCTCTTCCGCAAGGAGACCAAGGCCAATGCCGAGACGGAGGATGCGCCGAGTGACTCGCCCAACGGCGGGGTCGGTGCCGTGAATCCGATGATGCTGGCCGCGACGCGCGTCAACTACGCGAACGAAGAGACGTGGGAGGAGGAGGAAGTGGACGAGGAAGGCGGCGGGTTCGAGGCCCCGCGAGGAGGATTGGGCAGCGCGCCGAACTTTGCGCCTGCCGGGCAGCAGGGTGTTGCAATGGAGGACAATGGTAAGAGCGCGAAGAGCAAGGCGCGCGTGCTGTCGGAGGCCGAGCTCAAGCGCAAGTTCACCTGGCAGAAGCACACGACAGGCTTTGGACTTAAGATGATGGCCAAGATGGGCTTCTCGGGACGCCTTGGCAAGGACGAGAAGGGCGTATCGGCGACTCTCGAGGTTGTGCAGCGACCCAACCAGATGGGTCTCGGGTTTGGCAGCTTCAAGGAGGCGGGCAGTCTGAAGCAGAACAAGCGGCTCGAGAAGGAGCTCCAGGGAGAGACGTACGACGAAAAGGAAGAAAAGGAAAAGGAGAAGCGCGAACGAGAAGCGCTCCAGGAGGACGACTCGTTGTGGCGTAAGCGTAAGGTGCCCACGGGCGGTCGAAGTTATCGGAAGGCTGCTGATGTGAGCCATGAGGCCCACTCGAAGAAACCTAGAAATGAGGTTATTCTGGATATGCGAGGCCCAGACGTTCGCGTGCTCGACCAGCTCACGGACGCGTACGTTGACCAAGACAAGCTTGACGCTGCGCGGCCCAAGATCGGCGAAGAACTCATCTATAATGTCCGCATGGTGGTCAATTTGGCACAAGGACGGATATACGACCTCACTCAAAAAATCGACTCGAACTCGGCGACGCTCGACAGCATGCGGAAAGAGGCGAAAATCTTGAAATCGCAGGTGGAGACCGACTCATTGCGTTGGTTGAAAGTGGAAGAAATGATGGAACGGATGAAGCAACTCGAGTCGCTCGTCGCAGCCGCGAACGAAATCCTTTCGATTGACAAAATTTTGCACAGTATTCGAGATCTTCGGGCGTGCCATCCTCGAGAATTCGAGGCGTACACGATCTTACAAGTGACCCCTTCTCTTGTCATTCCAACCCTCAAGGCATTGGTGCTGTCGTCGGACATGCTCAACGACAATGCGTTCGAATTCGTCCTCGGCCAGTTTCAGCGGTTGCAGTTATTACTGTTGGAGTCTGCCGATGTTCCAGAGAGCGACTCGAACGGCAACGTTTTTGGGGTGCTCCACCACATTCGAGAGAAATCGAACTCATTGGGCGATGACTTATACAACTACATCCTCGAAGAAACGCTTTGGCCCGGCGCGGTCCAAATGGTCAACACACAGTGGGATGTCAAGCACGACCCTGGCGGATGCGCTCTGTGGTTCCGGTCTTTCTTCCCACATCTCTCGGCTGAGTTCTCCTCCGCGTTCCTGCACCAGCTCGTAGTGCCGAAGCTGAAGCTCGAGTGCCAGCGGTGGAGGCCTGAGGCGAACACGACGATGATGCACGAATGGCTCGAGCCATGGGCCCAGCATCTCGATTCTTTCGTTGATTCGATCTATCCAGAGGTCCAGCTTTCCCTCGGCAATGCACTTTCTCAGTGGCATCCGTCGGATCTATCCGTCTTGACTGTGATCGCGCCGTGGAGGACGATTTGGGGCGAGGCCGAGTACGGAAAGTTCACCCACCGCCACATTCTGCGCAAACTGATTCGATGTCTGCAACGAGAGTTCCAGGTCGATCCGCAAAACCAGTCGCTTGATGCGCTTCGCTGGGTCTTGGCCTGGCAGAGCCACGTTCCGGAGCGACAGTTTGTGGCGTTGTTTGAAGGTGAATTTTTCCCCAAGTGGCTCCGCGTTTTGCGCAAGTGGGTGACAGACACTGCAGACTTCGCCGAGCTCGACACGTGGTACATGGGATGGAAAAGGTTTTTCACTAAACATCACTTGGCCAGAGACTCGCGTCTCATCGTCCACTTCCACGGCGCCCTTGTGCTGATTGAAGCTGCGCTCGCGAAAGAGCTGGACTCGGAGTATTATGTGCCAGATCTCAATCGCTTCGCGCCCAAAAGCTACCAAGAAGCTCTTGTCAAGGCCACTGCGAACGAGCCAACTGACGAGGAAACCCGTGGAGCGGAACGTGAGCCGATTGAGTCCAAGTCCAAGGCTTCACAGGCCGTCAACTTGAAGGACCTCGTCGAGCACATGGCGATCGAAAGTGATCTGACGTTCATGCCCAAGGGACGCCACGACGGCCAGCAAGTGTACGTTTTCGGCAAGCACCACATTCTCATCGAACAGGGTGTCGTATATGTGGAGAAGACCAAAGGCGACTACCAGCCAGTCGACATTCAGGACCTCGTGCACAGCTAGATGTTATTGCACCTATATATATTGCGAGGCTAGAGTCGCAATAATTTGCAGCCCATGACAATTATTGTTGTCATCGAATCGAACCTAACGCGAACTTAACAACTGGAAACCTGCCAGTTGAACCCAACTTGATCCAGTGCAAACGCAAGCAAGCCAATCCGCATCATTGCCCTGCCATGGCGGACAAGGTGCGCGACCGGCTCAAGGACCTGGCAGCATTTCTGGAGAACGAGCATGCGGTGGAGAGCATAGAGGAGAGTCTGGACCACCTTCAGCGCGCGGTTGCTGACTGCATGGTGCGGTCGCGCGCGCTCGCGCAGCAAGCGACGATCTTCCTCTTCCAAAGCCGCGAGCCGCCCAGTCTGATCGAATTCTTAGACGCCAGCGGCGTCATGGGCGAGGATATGCGCAAGCGTCAGATTTCCCACGCGCGCATCAAGGTGTTGGAGCTACTCGGGGAGTTTGTCAAGACCTACGGCAGCCACGTCGCCGTCACGCGCACTCATATCGTCGGGTTGGTGCGGCGTTGCCAGGTGATGGCGCGCGCCGACTGGTCCAACAAGGTGCGCGCGGTCGCGCTGGATGTGGTGGTCAACGTGCTCAAGTACGCGGACTCGCGCGTGACCGCCGAGGAGATGGACCCGGCCGGGTATGTAGACAAACTCTTTCATGACCTCAAGTTCAGTAAGGCATCCCAGACCGCCAAGGGGACCATGCTCGAAGTGGTGGGCCACATCGCGACCGTGTTCCCCACGTATGTGAAGTCCAAAGTGCCGGAGCTGCTGCCGTGGATTGAGGACACGCTGGAGAAGCAGTTCGCCACGAACGCGCCCGAGATGCTGCTCATCAACGGGCTGCTGGAAGCGCTCGCGCGCTTGCTGGTGTTCGACGCGGCGCGGTACAGCAAGGGCAAAGACGGCTCGCGTCAGAAGATTTACACGTAAGAGGTAGTTTCTTCAGCGTGTAGAGCGTGGCAGTCAGTGTGGCTCACGTGGCTGGTGTGAATTACGTGACAGATATCTTCATCGCATCTTGACAACGACGGTCGACGGTCAGCTGTCGCGGTATCAAGTGACCAAGGCTGCGCTGCAGTTCTTGGCGATCCACGCGACCGTGTTTGGCGAGGAGATTGGGGCGAACGCGTACACGTGGTTCTCGTTGATGAAATTCTGCACGTTGTCAAACAACAAAACGGTACGGTCAGATTTCGCAGAGGTTCGACACAGAATGATACCCACGCCAATTTATTGTGCTTCAGGTAAAAGAGAATGCGTTTGCCGCTGCAGACTCGGTGATGCAAGTTGTTGGGAAGTATCTTGGCGCTGAGACTAAGGACGAGCAGCGCAAAAAGTCCTTGAATCGGCTATTGAAGGATCTCCTGCCAGTCTTGGCAGACGCCAGCGCCAGAGGTTCGACGGTGGCGTTTGCTCTCCAGTCATTGGGGTACTTGGCCCCTTCGGTTTTGTTGTACCTCTCGGAAAGTGGTTTTCTCAAAATTGAGGATAGGCTGCGCAAGTTTGGAGAGAACCTGCTAGTCCTCGACGACCGCGCTACAGCGGCGCGATGGTCAACGTTTTCCAGCTTTCTCGAATGCATCGTGTACTTTGCCAAGCAGGTAAAAGGGAAACCCTCGCTGGCGAATTTTGTTCGATCACCTGACTCAATGATGCGTGTTTTGGCGATGAGCAGCCACGAACGAAGGAGCTAGATGATGGGTACATCAACTTCCTCGAAGACATCATCATTCACATGCTTAACGCGTATCCACACTGCGTGTGGAAGACCAAAATGACGTTGTACAAGACAATCCTTCAGATCATTCGAGCATCTCTGACTCAGAGCACTTCACAGAGACTGACGAGCCGAGTCGTGAAGCACCTGTTCCTTCTGACACTCTCAAACGTGACTGATCTGCAAGACATGGTACGCCCGTCATACGAAACCCTTCGAAAACCGGGCCCATTTCGGGCGAGAATATTGAATGAGCTCTTCTGTAGATTATTCTGTATCACCCGGAAACTGGAAGTGCCGAGACGAAGCTGCTGTACGAATTTGAGGATCTGTGGGTTGCGTTACTGCGCGGAATAAAACACACCAGATACAAGAGCAAAGACATCACGGTTTTGAAGAACCAAGTCTACAAGAATGATGCAGGCCATACAGAGCCATCTCTGGTGGCCGAACGCCAGCGTGTCCTGAACGCACTGCTGCAATCGTTCGCGGAGATTGTTGGAAGTCTGGATCTGAGTTACCAGTATGATCTTCAAGAAGCACGCACAGGGATGAGCAGCGGCGGCTACAAGGTTGGTTTCCCACACTTTCATAGATGAAGAAAAGTTTCCAACTCACGTTTCTTGGAGTGCAGCCCAAAGTACCACGAGATCATTCGATTATGCTCAACTTGACCGACTTTGTGGAAAGACTTTTCCCGCGGCTTGAGCCACAACACCTTCGTTTCTGGGTAGGGTAGAGAAATCTTCATGTTGCAAGGCTCTGTGGTTGTATCTCAATATTTAACTGTTTGCAGATTCCCACCACGATGATTGCCATGTTCCAGAAGGCGAGGCAGCTCCCTTTAGTTTCGGCTTTTTACCGAATCACGCGGGTCCTCGCAGCGATGGCGGATTCGCTTCAGATCTTCGTGCAAGACAATCAGCCGATAAAAGCGGAATGCGGAGATGAGGTCCAGTTTTTGCGCTCTCAGTACGAAGCGTTCATCGGTCGAACAGTTCACAACATTCGATTTTACAAGGATGAGCTGCTTGTGGCAACCTCCGGCTGCATTCTTGCGACCCCGTTGAGTCTCCTCCACGTTGAAGACTACGCCAACGCAGTCGTACCAGCGTTGTTGATTGGACGATCGTTCCTACCAGCAGCTGAAATGGCGATTTCCAGTCTCGAGATATGGCAAAAGCTCGATTCAACCAGACTCGAATCGATTTTCGAGCGCGTTATCCCATGCTTAGCAGTTTACCTCGACCAAAGTGACCACTCTTCAGTTCCAGAAGGCGATTCAGTGGCAACTTCGAGCTTGGAGAAGACCGCGATTGTGACTGAAGCTTCGAACGACTCTGACTGGGGCAAGCTCCAACGACGCGTGGTGGTGCTTCTAGGCAAAGCGGGTGGGAAAGCAGCTCTTCTACTTAGCCAGAATACAAGCGTATCCGGCGAAAAGTCCCGGCGTGGATTTTCGGGCAAATTGTTGGATCTACCGATCAAGCTTGGCGACATCCTTGTGGATCTGTCGCTCGACAATCTGTTCAGCCACATTGGTTGTCTAGCCTGCGAGAGTACTGATCGCCGTGTGAAAACCGCGGCGTGTGAGATTTACCATGCATTGGTGTGCTATCTCTGCGGTAAGACTGCCACGCATCCGCATACGAGTGGTTCCAAGTCCGCGTACTTTGACCTATGGAAGACGGTGTTTCCTGTTGTGGTCACCCTCGCAACTGATGCAGAGAAGATTTCCCGATCGCTCTTCGAGCCGCTGCTCTTCCAAGTCACACGGTGGTTATGCCATGGGAGCGAGACGTTTCCTCACGAGTTTTCCGCAGTGATGGATGAACTCATCGATGGATTGTCGCATGAGACGAGCACAACCATCCGAGAGGTATCAGGCAAGTGCTTGTCGACATGCTTGACATCGGCGGTCGAAGTGGGTGGAAACGAACCTACCAAAGGCTTGTCGAAAGCGGATGTGGTCTTCCAGCGCTTGTTCTCACTCTGTCGGCATCCTGGACCAGCCCAGAGAACTGGAGCTGCTACAGCAATTAGCTACTTTCTTCGAACTCTTCGAGAAGACAACGTGGTGGTGGTGCAGACATTTGGTTTGCGATGCCTGAAGAACTTTTTGTTCTCGCTCAAGCTGTGCGGTCACGATGCTCAAGCGGGGAAGACGAACGTCCAAATCCTAGAAGATATGATCACCAAGGCCATCAACAAGCTGCAACGTGCCGTTGTACGGTATCCAAGTGCATTCACGCGTTCGAAACCAGTGAGTCTGGACGCTGATCAAGAGAAAAATCATGATGAAGACCTGGGTAGCTTTACCGAGTGGCTCTTCTTGCAGTGTGCTAGTCGAGGAGCCGTGTATCGTGCTTCCTGTCGACAACTCTTCCTCGCCTTTTCTCCGATCGTCAGCGGGTCGAATGCCAAGGCTTGGATCGAACGGTACGCATCCACAATGTCCGAGCCGATTCACTCTGTTCTTGCACCTCCCGATCAGCTGGCGGTACTCATTCACACTGAAGAGCGCACCAATTGGAACCTCCACGTCACGTTCAATTGGCTCGACCAACTCACCGCATCAACGGAGTGCTACACCTGGTGCTCCAGTATTCTGGGCGGCGAAGCTCACAAACACTTATGTACTCCAGGAAGCTCCAGCTTGAAACGGAAAGAAACGGCATCCGCGACAGCACACGTACGCGATGGCCAGCTCGCGATCTCCTGGGCAGTCAAAGCCTTTCTCAGGCAATTCACACCGATGATGGAACTTCAACGGGATACAAGTTCGCTCCTCGACTTTGACCATCGGTTTGCGCTGCTTCGATCGCTGGTGAGAACAGCGGCGGTGATTTGTGACTTTCTGTCCGCTGGAAGTGGTATGGCGTCCGAGATTGTTGGTGCTGGTGAAATTGCGACACAGCGAGCGCTTTCAAACATGATAATTGAAGCTCTAGCGCTGGGCAGAGGCACTGATGCCCAAGAAGACGGTGACATCCAGGAACGTCTGAACAAGCTCAAACAGTTCAGTCGCCATATTGTTCAAGAGGGCGGTGATATTGCGCTCGAGCTGATGGAGTCTGCCACCAAGTACACTGAACGTGTGTGCACGAGCGTTACCAGCAGCACCTCGTCAGAAGAGAAACGAGACAAGCCGCTTGTGTCTTTGCAAACTGTCAACGAGGTACGGGTATTTGCATCGATTGAGCACTGCATTGATCTCACCAATTGCGCATTTGTTTTTCTTTCAGCTCCTCGATTGTGGGGCGGTGTCCCCCTCGAAATTGTCGAACCAAACGGGCGAATTGGTGCACATGGCGTTGATTCAATTAGAACACAGTCAGGCGAGCCCTGAACACCGTTCACTAGCCGTTGAGGCGATGAAGGTGAGTGTCTCGGGCTTCTACACGGGATGAAAATGCACGATTAACAATACTGAGCGGGTCTGTTGTAGATTGCATTTTGCTGTGGCTGGAATGTCGGGAAAATGTTTGATGACGAGACACTCGGGCGTGGCTTGGCGGATATTTATGCCGAACTCCTTGGAGTTTTCCCGATCCCTCAAGTGTGGCACCATGTAGTCCGCGAACTTGTGAGACCCAATGAGACCTTTGCGCTACGGCTGGCAACGCTTGTCGATGTTCTCAAGCAAGTGGTGTCGTTGAAAGCCTTCGCTTCGCGGTCGAGTGCGGTGGACGCCTTCGTGCAAACGTACACTCCGCACCTCAAAGAGCTCTTATCGATGATGAGTGGCCTGCCTGCCCTCAACGACGAGCAGAAGAGCCGAATCTTGCTCGAAGTGATTCTTGAATCCGTCCCTGTTTTCGGATCGTGCTCCAAGCAAGTGGTGTCGACCTTGAGTGCTGACTTATTTGTCGACATCCGCAAGTGCGTTCTCTCCATGCTTGGCCGGCGTGAGTACTCTCACTTTGTTAAGGCCGATTGCCTCGCGGTATTGGGAGGGCTTGGGCCTACACAGGACCTGTCCGGCAACAAGCAGATCCAGCAAGCGCTCTCCTCTTTCGTCATTGACGAGTTTCCAATCACGTCAACTGACGTGGCGCGTGGGTCGCGAGACTTTGACGTCTTTCGCATGCTGCTGGGCAAGCTACTGTCTGTCGTGGAAGAATTCCGGCGAGCCGACTATTTGCCGGCGATCTACTTTGCGCTGAAGGAAGGTGACCAGCACTTGTTTGTGGACGACATTCGAGCGAGTTTGGGCAAACTGGCAACCGCCGTCACCAGTCACGAAGAAGCAGCCTCGTCCGACACAGCACAGGACGCAATCGCGTTCATGGTCGAGTTAGCAGAAATTTTAACCGACTCTGGAGTGGATCAGAACGTCCGCAAGAGCTTGCTCGACCACTTGTTCGTTCCAGTGCTCGAGCTTCAGAGCCCAAGAAATCTTGGCCAGTTTTATATGGCGAAGGTCCTCAGCAACACCGCCGTCATCAGCAAGCTGGCCACGATCGTGGCCAACTCGGGCGAGATTGTGAGCCCCGGAGCTTTCCTCACTGCTGCTGTGGCGTTCTCCCTCGTCGAAGTGCTCTACCGACTCGTTGATCCTGACCACATTCGAGGCGAGATCAATACTGCGTTCTTGGGCCACGGGAACGGAAAAGGACGCGAGTTTACGATGCTGGTGTGCAAGTGTGCGAGCAAGTTCGTGACCAAGTCGTACGATGATGTGAACGACCACACGCGGTTCACGTGCTGGAAAGCCTACAACTGCCTGCTCACTGCTGTATCGCGCACGCAAAAACAAGAGAAGTTTTTCGACCAGATTCTGTTTCAAGACTCGCTCTGGGCCAATATTGTCGACAATGCCCGCGAGTACGAGCTCCCAACCGAGACTAAACCGTTTGACCGGGTCCCACTGTCGAGCATTTCAGCAACGACACTGCGCCAACAGCTGCAGCAGCGAGGAGACATCTCGACCCAGTCTGGTGGCCGTCGAGGCAGTAGCAGGAGGGACTCGACGGCGTCTCTCCGTTTCTTCACAGGTAGCAGCCTGAGCCAAATATCTCTGAGTGCCGATTCATCCCAGTACGCCTTTGGCAGTGTTGAGCTGATGCAACGGGAAGCCATCTACGAAGGCATGGAGATTGAACTGGACAGCATCAACGACCACCCATGCATGATCCCGCTGTTGCGTGTGCTGAAGCAAATGAAGTTTGACTTTGGGAAAGGCTGGAGCGCGGCGTCCATGCCAACGTGGATGAGGAAGATCTTCGACGTCGTCGCCAACCCAACGACGGAGCTCAACATCCGCTTGTTCATCGTGAAGATCGTTCTCGATGCGCCTGACGTGTTTGCGCGTTACAGTTCGATGTGGGCAGACAAGATGATGGACGCACTGCTGGAAGCTACCGTCTCTTCTTCGTCGGGAAAGCCGGCAGAATTCCACTATCTGCTGCGAGACTGCTGTATGCTGCTGATCGACGATTGGAAAGAGATCGAAGTGGTGACGATGAGAACGACTGCGAGCCGGTTTCTGAACGAGCTCATCGAGTTGGCGCCGAACGAAGAGCACAATTTGATCATGCAAGACAATCTCACGCTCATCACCCAGTTGATTCTGCAGTGGAAGCCCCACATCCGCATCGATGTAGCCATCGTGTCGAATCTTCTTTTGCTTCAAAACGAGAATCCACGACGAGAAGCGGCGAATCGATACTCGGCACTTCAAATCATCAGTGCCATGCTTTCAGCCGATATGGCTGATGTGCTGCTCACTCCGGACTACCTGAATCCGACAGACAGTAACAGTACGCTCGAAGACGGAATCATCCAAGCGATGGAACACAAGCGTCCGTCAGTTTACAATGTCGCAGCTGAAGTGAGCGGTCTGCTTCTGGCTGGCCAAGACAAAGCCGGTGCGGGTTTGAGTTCCCAGACGTTTCGAACTAAGCTCTTGGAGCGCATCACAGCGTTCTACAATGGCGAAGATTTCGGCCGGTTCTTGGCGCTGCTTCGAAGCGTCTCGCTTCACGATGCGAATGTGCTGGACTCGACGATGCTCCATCGCTTATCGTTTGTGCTCCCAAAAGTGGTCGCGATTGAGTCGTGGTCACTGAGTGCCGTTGAATGTCTCGAAAATGCCACGAGAAACAACTCTGTTCAGAGTGAGCTGTTTACGCACTGCCAGTCTGTCTTGGGGCGGTTCTTGTCACATCGTAATAGCGCGGTTCAGCTGCATGCCGTTCGGCTCGTGCAAGCTCTGGTGCCTCATTTGGATGACTTGGCGATCACGCGACTCGTGGAGTCAGAGCAGCGTGGCGGTCACGATTTGTTTCAGTATTCGCTGAGCCAGCAAGATCCTTTGATCCGTCGAGTTTTCATCAATCTGGCTAGTGCACTCTTCGAAAAGCAGCTGGACAAGTCGATCGCAGACCAAATTCGCGAGCAACTTCTGCGAGGCCTCGCCGACAGTGACGCAGAGATCCGTCAGCTCGCGCACAACTTTTGGAAATCGTCGGCGATCAAGCAGACAACGTGCAGTGATTGTCTCATCAAGCTGTTTCATGAGTTGTTCGCAGCCCCTGCGGCGGATGTGTGGGTGTTTTACGCCACGAATCTGTTGTTGGACATGAACGTTTGTTCAGATGACCACGACGCTCTTCTGTTCCAGAGTGCGCTGAGTCAAGACGAATTCCACGAGGCCAACATTGACTCGGCGTGGGAGTCCAAAGACGAGACCATGACGCCGTTGTTCTCTGTCGAAGCCGACCTGTTCTCGGCCTCGACAATGCTCGCGAAATCGTCGATGATCGGATCGTTCTCATCGCAAGCTTTCTTCTTGGGGTCCTCAGAATCACAGATGGAGACAGGTCTCTCCTCTCAGTCTCAGCTCATCTCTTCAAGCCTAGGTATGTGTTAATTTCTTGCCAGTGTGTGAGACTTTTTCATTCTGACTTGTCTGCTGTTGGCTATAGCATCACAAGAATGGGACTCGTCGTCGCTTTCGCAGGGCGAGTTTGGATTTTCACAGACTGGGTCCAGCCAACAACCGCGCCGACCACGGCGATTCGTCAAGCGCTCAGCTGGTGGAGCATCCAAGAATGAGGTGACACAGACAGGCAGCAAGCATGCTCGCCACTCCGACAAGAACTTTTTCCAAGAGCGGTACGCCGTGATGAAGAAGAATGAGGAAGCGTTGCGCAATCGCCAACGGAAGGCGCGCACGCAGCAAGTCGTGATGCAGCGCAAGTATCGTACGGGCGACTACCCTGATATCCAGATCAAGCTGCTCGACATTGTCAAGCCTTTGATGGGTTTGTGTGAGATGCATGGGACGACGTCATCGATCGTGCTGACGGCGCTCATCCCCGCCATTTTGACATCCAAGAAATTGAGTCGAGATTCCGAGTGTCTCCGACAGCTGGGCAGCAACATGGAGCGAGCGCTTGTAGAGGGAAAGCATTCGCTGATGTTTGTTGGCACCATTCACCTCGCATACTTGGCAAGTATTATGAAAGATTCCAACATCGTCAAGCAAGTCGGGATCTCGTACAGGACGATTGGAGCGAGCAGCTTGGCAAGCAGCAGCAATCTCTCTGGCGAGCTGCTTCTGGAAGAGTATCTGAATCTGGAGGCTCCTCGATCAAGGGATGAAGCCGCGGAATGTTGGGATCAGTTGTACAAGATCCTCGCCACAAACCAGAAGAGCAATCTACTGGTTGCGCTTGCGTCCAAGTCCTGCACAGTCGAAGATTCCAAGCTTGCGCTCCAGGCTCAGCTCGCAGGGGATCTGCCTGGAGCCATTGCTTCGTACCGAAAGGCTGAGTCGATTCTTGAATCAGAACTTGAATTGCAGCCAGAGGACGCTCTCCTCGCCGCGAGGTTTGAGCTCCACCGAAGTACTTGGGAGCGCTATGGGTGCATGGAGAGACTCAACCAGTGGGAGAAGCTGCACCGCGAGTTTCTGAATTCCAGCGAGGACTTTGAGTTTGTGTGGCAAGAGGAGTCGCCCTACTTGGAGCAAGGCATCGGCCACTGCTTGCGCTCTCTGGTGGGCTCGTTGAGCGCAAACTCGGATATCTCCATCGAAGATTCTGAGGTCGCGGAACAGCTTCAATCATTTCAATCGAAAGCGCAGCAAGACCCGCATCGATGGGCGGTGGTGATGAGCCGATTTGGAGTTGAAATCAGCCTTGCATCCATTACAATGGGCGACGTCGGTCGAGCCCGCGTGGAGATTGAACAGGTCTACGGCGTTCTCTTGAAGCGGTGGACTGCCACCAGCAAGATCGCGAGATTGAGTCGACTTGAGTTGCTACAGAATCTATCGTCGGCCGTCGAAATCGACGAGGCGCTCACTTTATCGAGCAAGCTGCAGTTGTCACGAGTCAAGTCTGAAGGCTCTGATTCGTTTGTGCAGTTTACTCAAACGTGGAGCCAAGTGTTTCCCTCGCTTGGTGAAGGCTCCATGGCTGCGTGGTCCCAGTTCTACATGGTTCAATCCGTGCTGAGTAACTTTATCAAGCTCACTGGCAAGCATGAAGGCGTTCTGTTGACAGAGGCCGTTTCCGCTATCCACCAGGCAAAGGCCCAGCTCATGCTCCGCTACGCTGGCGCCAGCGTCGAGAGCGATGTGTTGGCGCTCGCGTCCAAGTACCTGAAAGACTTCCGCGAGCTGTGCAACGCTGAGAGCCTGCCCAAGGTCAGCGTCTTAATGGTGGACGTCTTTGTCTCCCATGTACTGAAGCTGGCCGAGCGCCAGGCGCAGAAGACTTCGTTGAATGGCGCGCGATTAGCGCCCGATGCAGTGGCGGCGATCACGAGATATTACCAGACGGCGACAAAAATGTTTGACAATGCGGACATCCTAGATCTGGTAGAGAAGCTCCCGCTGGCGGACCGTGTTGCGATGGAATCGCTCGAGGCGAAAACGTTTGCAGCGGCCGCGCAGTTCTACATGGCGGCCGGCTTGGATGCTGCGGCCACCGAAGAGTTGTTTATTCGAGGCTTTGATGCATTTCAACGAAGCAGCCAAGCGATTCCAGTGCCAGCGGCAAGTGTGACATCTGATTGTGATCTGCCAGCTCTGCATTCGGAGTTGAAGCAGTCGAGCTTGAACGCGTTCGCGCGATGTCGAGCCACGTTCATCGAGTTTCTGATCGACGTGCTGTTCAGCGCGAATCCGACCGAGTGGTCGGCGTTCGTGAACCGAAAAATTCTCGTGGTTGCGCTGATGGAGAACGTTCTTGGTGGCATGGCGAGTGGAAACCAAGAGTGCGCTAACTATTTCCCGCAGCTCTGCGAGATTTTACCATCATATCCGGAACTTGTTGACGATTTCGAAAAGCGCGTGTTGACCCAGATACCGATCTGGACCTGCTTGCGCTGGTCGTCGCAGCTACTCGCTCTTGTGAACGGTGAGATCGGATCCACGATCGTCAAAATTCTCGAAAAGGTTTGAACCATATGAGCGCGATAGCAGGGTCGAGGGCGGTATACTCATGCACCTATCTACTGGATTTTCCTGTACTAGATGGCCGCAGAATATCCAGTCGCACTGTTTTATGATTTCAAGATCACGTTTGGCGACGTGAGTTCCCGCCCCTGCGCGTCCAATGTCGACCTGAGCCGCCTGGCGTTGCTCGTGTCAAACCCCGTCATGGAGAAGTTTGTCGATGCCTTACGACTGTACGTATTGTTTATTCGTCGGCTTCGTTCGTGGGTCCAATGATCCTCATCTTCACGTTGAATCAAACACACCCACGCGCAGGATCCACCACCCAGAGCTGCGACTGAAAGAAGGCTTGCGCGAGCTGGCCAATCTCGTGGATGAAGGGAAAAAGGCGGCTGCGAAAGCGAAAGTGGCTCACATCTGGCAGGACTGCTTTGCGAGCGAGCACCCACGGCTCGGCAGCAAAATTGGCCACTACAATCGCGATTGGGCGAGACGCGCCAAGCGCGACGTGGGAAAAATTATGGGTCGAGATGGCGCAGACTACACCGCCAAGACGGTTCTCGCGGCGCGGGAATGGATTGCGAACAACTTCAACGTGATTCCAGGCAAGCACGGGATCACTAAAGACATGAAGGCTCGTCTAGCTGACTTTGCCGACTGGCTTGACGAGTTCGACCACTCGCGAGCTCGCCTCGAGCTCCCAGGGCAGTACACGACTCGTGAGACTTCATGCGATCGAATGCCGTAACCTTTGAGCGGGTATACTTATGTTGTGATGCCGTTGTATAGGTTGGGGGAAGCCCGATCCGTCCAGCCATGTCCACGTTCTCAGCATCCACTCGACGCTCGGTGTGCTCGCGTCCAAGCAGCTGCCTAAGCAGATCACATTGCATTGCAGCGACCAGAACAACTACACATTCCTCGTCAAGGGCGGCGAGGATTTGCGTCTGGACCAGCGCATTGAGCAGCTCTTTGACGTGATGAACCAGATCCTGTCGAGCGATCCGCGCTGTCGCGACCGCGCGTTGCGGACCAAGACATACAAGGTAATCCCAATGACGACCGAGATTGGCATGATTGAGTGGCTCCACGGCACGTCGACGCTCAAGGGCATTATCGAAAAGCAGCTGCAGCACGACCCTCGCTGCCAGCAACTGCAAAGCAACAAGCGTGCCAAGCTGCAGCTGTTCAACACAATCCCTGCAAAACAGTACGAATCGTTCCTCTTGAAACAGCGCGGCAGCTCGTTTGCGGCCAAGGTCGCTGGACCATCACGAGACGAAGTGGTTGCGAACTTTGATACCGTGCAAGATCTGATCCCGCGTGACTTGCTGCGGCGCCAACTGTTTGCATTGGCCGCGGACTTGGAAGATTTCATCTCGATCCGCGACGAGTTTGTCAGCTCGCTGGCCGTATTCAGCGCGTGTTCGTACATCTTGGGCATTGGCGATCGCCACTTGGACAATTTCCTCATGGACCACCACACGGGCCGCGTGATTGGCATTGATTTCGGCGTGAGCTTTGGCGCCGGCGCGAGCGTCTTGCCCGTGCCCGAGCTGATCCCGTTCCGGTTCACGCGCCAGATGGAGAGCGTGCTGCTCCCGTACGACAGTGCCAATTTGCTCGTGCAGGACATGCACGCCGTGTTCGAGGCGTTGCGCGACAAGAAGCAGGTGATTGAGAGCGTGATGAACGTGTTTCTCCACGAGCCGCTGCTCGATTGGCAGCAGTCCACGACGACCTACCAGAATGAGATTTTCAAAGACGCGTCGATCAGCGAAGACGCTACGCAGGTCGACAACGACGTGGTCATGGCCGATGCTAGCAACAGCTTGCGTACCAACACACACAGCACCAGCAACGAGGCCTCTACCGACGGTCGATCAACCAAGCGAGCCAAGATGGACGCGATTATGGGCACCTCGTCATCGTTGTCATCGTCATCGTCGGCCGTTGCGAGCTCGTCGGCCTCGCTCTCCTCGTCAGCACCCGTGAAAGCGTGGCTGCCGGACGTGAAGATCGCGATCGCGCGGCGCAAGCTCGACGGGCTCTCGCCGCGCGTGTTGCTCAAAGAAGAGCTGGCGCAGAACCTTCATCTAGGCAAGCACCTCAAACATTTCCAGGCGCTGGTGGATACAGCGGTGGCGGGCGGTGCACCGCAGAGCGCGGCGCCCATGAGCTCGTTGGCGCAGGCGCAGGAGCTTGTGGCGCTCGCGACCGCGCCCGACCTGCTCGGCCGCACATACCACGGGTGGATGCCGTGGCTCTAGGAGCTTTCGCAATCAGCAGCATACAATCGCATGCACAGTCTGCACGTTCAGTACACGCACCAGTCTACTTTATCAGCGCGTCGCCACGCTGGCAAGCGCAGTGTCGCGATCTCTCCACTTCGGTGGTGTGTGTGTGTGTGTGTGTCAACGAACCGAGTCTCGCGTCGAAAATGAAGGAATTCCCCGAGATACGGTCGGCTTGGCTACTGAAGCCCCACAAAGACAACCCACGGAGGGCGGCGGCATGAGCTACGTACAGTACGAGTGCTTTAGTCTGGTCTAACTAGCCTTGATGTTGCCGCTGGCGCGAATACGACGCATATTTAAGCTGGCGGGCGGTCAGCGAGCAACCGGAGAGAACGCGTGTTGCTTTTGATGATATGGCAGATGGTGGGAGTTGACGGCCTGTCTCTTGTTCACGGAACTAGCGCCGATTTGATTGGCTGAAGGGATTGCGCCTCTTGGCCAAGCGACGCGGTCGACGTCTGTGATTGGCTGTGTAAGCACCGACCGGATCCCGACATCATCGCAAAGAGAGATGACAATCTGCGACGAGCCGTTCCACCTTCGTAAACTGATAAATAATAATTAGAAAAGAAGATCTCATGTTTCAATGCCTTATGATGACCTGTATCAAATAGTCTTGGATAATTATCACAATCCACCCAAATATCAGGTGTGGAAGTTTGTCGCAGGCGACCACGTCACAACGCCAGCGCTCAATGTTGCGCGAAGATGAACCCCCAAAACGGCAACCATTATTGTTCGATACAGCTGTACAGCACTAGCTCTGGATCTCAGCCTCTATCCATTGACACCATACACGTCGCTTGACAAACGAATGCAAAAATTCCGCATGGTGATGCTGTATGCCGTGTCAGTTTCCTACTAGCTCAAGGCACGCGACTCGCAACGAACCTTCACTTCGTTCTTTGGTTTTCTAATCTTAAAAAAAGAAGACCCGAGTGCCACGGTGGCTGGCGTTTGGTGCAACCTTCGCGCAACCCACCGAATGACTATACTGCATTCCGGACTTGGTCTGATGGGAGAGACGACGAGTTACAGTCCAGACGCACCCAACCCTGCCGTATCCAATTCTCAATCGCCTTCCGCGACGAGTCGCCCTCCCACGACTTTCCTGCCGTCGCCGTCCTTCCGTCCTTCCCGCACTTCTGGCTGGCTCAAGGCACACGCCTTCTCGGCCCCGCCACCTTTCCTCAATTCACAAGAGCCACAGTCTGCGACTACGCGGCAGATTCTAAAATCGTGCAAGACAACCAGCGGAATCCCGCATTCGCGCCACCGATTGGACCAGCCTCACCCCAGCGCGCGTGCCTCCGCGAGCCTCCCAGCCTGCCAACAGATCACCTCTCTGGCACGTATTCCAGCCCACTGCTGTACTGTACTATATAGTGGACGGGTTGGGTCCCTGTGTGGTCGCACTTGACAGCGCGAGAGACAAGTCGCTACTTTGAGAGGTTGCGCAAGTGCCGTCCACTGCTGCTCGCGCATCAGTTTCAAGTGCAAGTCCAAGCGCGCCAGACCGCCTTTTCTCCTGTCTGTCGACGAGCCGCTCGCGCTTCTCGTCCGTCGAAAGATCCGCTCGCTTGCTCACAATCCAATTCGCCGCGGCCCTCCGCCCCCCCTCCCCCCGCGTCCCCACTCGTGAGCTTTCTTCTGTACCCCACATAGTCAACATGGGCAGCTCCTCCGGCCCGTTACCGTCCTCCCCCCTCGACGAGAAGACGCCACTCGTGCTCAGCTCGCCGCCGACCAAAGGCGGTCGTCCGAATGACCTCGAGAGAGGCCCGCCGCCGCGCCGCGCGCCGCTGTCGCTGGCGGCGCCGTGGCAGTTTTGGGCCGCGACCTCGGCCTCGCACCGCTTCTACCTGCTGCTGCTCATGAGCTGCATCCCGTTCGGCGGCCACTTTGTGAAGAACGGCATGTCGGCGCTCGAGCCGCTCATGCTGGCCAACCCCGAGTTCCCGCTGACCAACACCATGTACGGCGCGCTGGTCTCGGCCGTGTCGGTGCCCAACATGTTTATCCCGCTGTTTGGCGGCCGCCTGCTCGACAAGAGCGGCTCGCGCAGCATCAAGTTTTTCCTGCTCTGGATCTGCTTGGGCCAGGCGATCTTTGCCATTGGTATGGACCTGCAGCTCTTCTGGCTCGCGCTGTTTGGCCGCGTGTTCTTTGGCGTGGGCGAAGGCAGCGTGGTGGTCGGCGCGCGCATGTTCATCGCGCGCTGGTTCCGCAACAAGGAGCTCACGTTCGCCATGGGCGTGGGCGTGGCCATCACCAACCTGTCCAAGATGCTGGCCAAGGCGACGGTCGCGCCCGTCGCGCTCTACTTTGGCGGCTACGTGGACGCGCTCTGGTACGGCGTGGCAATCTGTCTAGCCTCGGCGGCGATTGGCTTTGCCGTGTGCTCGTACACCACGCGGCTCCAGAAGTTTGTCAAAGACCGCGTCCTCCACGACGAGCCGCTGGACGAAGGGCTCGGCTGGCTCAAAGAGTACGCCGACAGCAAGCGCCGCAAGCGGCAGCTGCGCATGCTGTACGGCAACGAGCCCATGGCGCAGGAGCCCATGAGCTGCGAATCGGTGCAAGAGTTTTCGCCCATGTTTTGGACCATTGCGATCCTGCACGTGGTGTTCGTCACCGTGTTCCATCTGTTCCAGAATGTCGCGAGCAGCTACCTGAACGAGCGGTACGGGTTTTCTGTGGTCAAGTCCGGGCTGGTGAGCGCCGTGTCGCACACGTTTGTCGTGTTTGCGCCGTTCATCGGGCTGTTCATCGACCAGTTTGGCGGGCGCATGTACTGGATCGTGGCCTCGGCGCTGCTGTCGATCCTCGCGTACGCGCTGATGATCTTCTCCGAGGTGTCGCCCATCGTGTCGATGCTACTCATCTCGATCTGCCTGTCGTTCACGCCCACGATCCTCATGGCCGCGATCCCGAGCACCGTCGGGCGCAAGAGCTTCGGCGCCGCGTTTGGCATTGTCGAGGTCACGGACGCCGTGGGCGCCACGGTCGGCAACTTGCTGATTGGCTTTTTGCGCGACCAGACGGGCAGCTACGATCTGGGCATGTTTGTGCTGCTGGGCATGGCCATCGTGGCGTTTGTGTTGAGCGTCACGCTGGTGCTGCAGGACGAGCGCCACGGCGGCATGCTCAGCGCGCCTAGCTCGCGGCGGCGCGCGCTCTCGGCGGTGGACGACGAGCCCATCGCGCCTTTGATCGTGAACGAAGCCAGCGACGACGGCACGCGCGAGTCGATCTCGCCGCCGACGCTGCAACCGCTGGTCGGGGCCACGGCGTACCGATCTACCGACAACAACACGGTGTGAGCTGGGCTGGTGTGTCGTGTCCCTCGTTTCTCCAATAGTTAGTTATTCGCCCAGGCCTCTGTACCATACACTGCGCTCTCGCTACGTTCCCTTTCTTTGCACGTTAGAGAATTACAACCCCAATCCAATCCAATTCAATCACTCACTCCATCCGTCCATTCCCCCGAGGATTTACTTTACAAGTATTCTGCCCGACCCCACTCAAAGCGACGACAGCGAGCTCATGGAGACAAGGAGCTTTTGGCGGAGGGCCGAGCTGCTCGAGTACGCGGGCAGATGCAGCCGCGCGTGGCGCGCATCCACGACGTGGACCACGGGAAAGCACGCGTCCGGGTGGTCGAAAGCGTCCGCCAACGGCTCCACGAGCTCCAGGCGGAACGGCCGCGCAGGCTCCGCAGGATTTGCCGCACGTGGCGGCTCGGATTCAGAGTCGGCCGCAGTGGCCATAGTGAGGACGCACCGCTTCCACGCGTCGATGGCGTCGCCCACACAGTCGTCGTCAGAGGTCAAGTGGCTGGAGCTTTTCCCCGTGAGGAACTCGAGCAGCGCGCGCAGCTCGTAGGCTGAGAAAGTACGCACTACCTCCCAGAACATGATGTGGTGCGCGCTCGCTGGCTCGTCGATCGCGTGGCGTTGCATTCGCTCGAGCGGCAACGTGCACACGTCGGTCAGGTGAAAGCGAATCGACTGCGGCGTCGAGAGCTGGAGTACCTCGTACGGCACCACGCAGCAGAGCCCGTCACGAACCGCTTTGATCGCCGCCGCCCGAGCCGTGGCGAAACGGTCCATGGACTCGGACGCTGCTTGGTTCTCGTCCAGTAGGTCGGCCCAGAACTGGAGCGAGACGTGCCGCAGTGGCACGATCGTGCTGGCTCGCCATACCATTCCAAGTACCATACCGAGATGGTGAAACCAGACGAGCGCCTCGCTAGTCGTGAAGTCGCATGTGACAGCGCACTCGGCCAGCAGAAGGTGCGCGTTCACGTCAAGCGCTGGAGGAGACGTGGAAGACGGGACGAACAGCGGAAACCGCGGTGACTGGATCTCGGTGAACAGATCGTCATAGAACGTGAGGTACTGCGACGTGTGGTCAGCGACAACGACCGCACCGTCCGTTACAGAGGCAGCGGTGTCGACTGGAGAAATAGCAGACGGCACCACGAACGCGAGCTGGAAAGTGCGCGTCACTGGAAACGCGTCGGTCAGCGTGGTGACGCGGCGTCGCCACTGCGATGGATTCACCCCTGCCAATTGACTGGACACTTGAGTGAACAGAGTCGTCTTGTATCTCTCGCTATATGATGAAGCCACTCTCCACCACGAAGGCTTGGTCTGGCACTGGATCGCTGTTGGCTGCTGCTGCTGCCAGAACGGGACGGGACTTGTCGTTGGAGTGCGGATCTTGAGTCGAATCGTTGCGTTGGACTCGCCCACCGGTGGCTCGTTGGACAGCTCGGCCGAATTCGAGTCAGCGGAAGGAGAAGCGAAGTGCGTCGGCGTGGCCGAGCGACGCAGAGCCTCCGCGATGAGCCGCTCGCGCTGAGTCTCGAAGAGCCGCTCGCGTACAAAACGCCAAACGTGGGGGTGTGACCCCGCCCCTGGGCTCGGAGTTGATGGTGGCACCTGTCGAGTGGAAAGCTCGAGTGGATTCGATAGATCCAATTGGTAGACCGACGGGTCTTGGCGCAGGAACAGGCGAGCGACGCGATACGCGTGCTGGTTCAGATCGAACAAAAACGCGAGTCGCATGAGCAGCGCGTCGCGTGGCTGCTGCGACACGCTCGAGACGAGCGGGCTCAGCGCGTCGACGGCGTCGTGGAGGAGGATCGCGCTCGACACGTCGGCAAAGCTCAAGTGGTGTGGGGAGCAAACCCCACGGTGCAGCACCAGCGCGTCAACGAACCGCATCAGCGCGAGATCCAGCGACGTGGTCGCACCGAGCCTGGCTTGCGTGTCGACCAACACTGCCTCCTCCCGAGCGACTGGAGAATCCGCGGTTGGTTCGCGCGACGACTGGCTCTCGCTGAGCTTCTGTTCGTCGATATCTTCGTGACGTCGCGTTCGATGCACTGGATACTCATCCGGCAGACTCGTCATCTCTCTGCAAGTGCTTAAGCTCCAACTGTCCAGGCTCGCGACTCGGCTGCCAGAGGAGGACGAGTCGAAGCTATCCACCACTTCGTACCAGAGCTCGTGGTTGTACACGCCAACTACGACGCATTGTCCTTGATGCGTGAAGATCGAGTCGCCGGGTGCAAAGCCAAAGAGCTTGGTGACGTAATCGCGCGTTGCGTCCAGGCGAACGACCTGGCCCATTGCGATTTCGCGCCACACCACGGAGCCTGATCTCCACTTGAACCACAACGCGTGGATGTTGTGGTGTCGAGAGGGCTGTGCTGCAGACTGTGATGCGGCAGAGGCTGCTGCTGCAGCTATAAGCCGAGCCGAACCGACGAGCTCCAGTACTGAGACGTGCTGAGACGGAGGGCGATCCATCCCAGGAGATGATAACTGCGGTACGATGAGCGTGAGCTGGTCGTCCTTGTTGTAGAGAGAGAAGGCGGGGTACCACTTGCAACTCGCACTACCGTGACCGCCTCCTGCTCGTCCGCCTCCTCCTCCACCGTCGCTAGCTGCGTGAAGGTTCGTAGCTGCAATACCCAAAAACTCACCGTTGCGACTGTACGACAGCGAGCGTGCGTTGCAGTCCAGCGACACTTGCAGTAAATCGCCCTGTTTGAAGATCTCGCCGTACGGTTGGATCTTGCTCTTGTTGTGCCACACGGCCTTGTTGGCTAGAAACCCATAGCCGTGCGCGTCGCTGCCAACGTAGTTTTCCAGACTCGCGTCCGCCGTGCAGATGCCGATGAAAATGTTCTTGGACACGCACGAGTCGATGCGCACGTGCCAGTGGTGGAGCCCTTCTTGAAAGCCGACCGAGGCGCGAATCGTGTGCCACTTCTTGTTGACCTGGTTCTTGACCGTGCGATTCCGGTTACATAGAACCAGGTTCTTGCCGGCCGCGTCCGCATCCAGCTCGAATACGGGCTCGGGCGGCGTGCGTATCTGTGTCTGCTGGACCACCACACTGGCTTGAGGCGTCGTGTCATGGTCTTCGTTGGAGTTTGAGTCTGAAAGAATCTGGGTGGACGTTTTGGTGATACGCACATTGTAGCAAGTGTCGGGTGCTAAATGGCGAAGCACTAGTGACCCCTTGGACGGCAGCAAATGTGGGATGCCGCTCATTTTAGTGAGACTGTCAGACGATTCGCTCTGTGGGAGGTGGGACACAATGGGGATCATCTCAAGCGAGAGGACGACGTGTTTCATCCCAATTGATGGATCGGGTGCTTTGTCAACGCTGTCGCCATTTGCAGACTGCTGTTTCTGGTCGCGATGCTCCCACGAGATGGTCGCGTGAGTGGACGCGATTTGCTCCACGCTAAGAGCAATTTCGTTCTGGGTCATCGCCACCTCCAAAACGTTTGGTTTCGATGGAGAAGGAACATGAGCGAGAACGATTTCCCACAGCGTCGGAACGGGATCCGCAAACGCGAGTCGTCTGGATCGGTCTCGTTGCAACAGTTGCGCGAGCAGCTCGACAAGAAAGCGAATCGAAACCGCCATTCCCATTCCTAGCTCATGGCCTAGCTGCGGCTCGGCGCTCTTGGATTGGATCGAGAGCAGGAGCGCTAGAGTGCTAAGCGCAGCTGTCTTCCACGGTGCACAGATCCCCTTCGCACCCGCTGCCACTTTGACAACGTCACCGCTGAAGGAATCCTCAAGCCAGTGAGTCTTTAAAATTGGTGGCATCCCGTCAAGCCGTCCAGACGCTAATGATGCTTTGACGCTTCCAACGAGCCACCGCGTCCATTGAGCGCGCAAAGCGATCGCAAGAGCTCGAGACGGCTGGTTCTTTGATGATTTTGACTGCTTGACAGTGCGTAAACCACTGGCGATTTGAGCGCGAACCTCAGCAGCTACCGCGAACTGAAGCGGTAGTTGTGATGCTTCAGTTAAGTTTACGTCTTCAATCTCGAAGTTCAGCAGACGAGTGAAAGCGATGAGGAGCCGTCGCTCTTGACCAGGGACTGACGTGCGCGAGAAGCTGATGGGGATCTGCTTGGCGTCAAATCGGAACTGCGAGCGAAGAAAGCCAAACAAGCCGCGAGGCTCTTTAGTTGCCCATTGCACGACGGCGGGATATACTTGAGTCAGGTCGCTCATGGGGTCAAACAAGACTGTTTCAGCGATCAGCCGGACATACGCGAGGCTCAGTATCGAGTGGACCACGACGCACGCAGGCAGCAGATCTTCGATATCTTGCATTAGCTGTGGCTGTGGCCCTCCACTATCGTTCTTGATTGTGGTCGTCGCAGCATCAGTGCCTTTGCCTGCTCGTTGTGTGAATTCGGCAAACTGTCGACGAAGAGACTCTCCTGATTGGACGCCGGTACTCTTGAGTCGGGCACCCTCGCTGGTTCCAAGTATGGAAGGTTCCTCTTCGTCGTGATCATCGAATGCTTCTACTAGCTCCGCTACAAAGAACGGATTCACGTCGATTGATCTGAGTTGAGGAGCCAGTGGTGCATCACTGGTGATTTGCTCGGTGAGAGATGACGGCGTCACCGCTCGGTTTCGAGTGACCTGATCAGAGTGTGGTCTTCCTTCAGCTAAACTGAGCTGCCACGACCGCCTACCGGCGCCTGCGAGTCGCCCACTCGACGTGCGTATTGGCAAATCATCACGAGCTAGCACGGAGACGGCCGAGTGCGTGGTACGCTCAAGACCCGCACCGCCGTCAACCACCACTGGTGATGTATCCGCGTTGCCGGACGAGGTGGCTTGCTTTTCCATTTGCTCTAGAATCCACGACACGGCCGCTGTGTCGTTGACCGTGAACGAGGTCTCCACTGCGCAACGAGCTGCCAACTCGTGCGGGAAACCTAGCGCCACTAAACTTGTCACAAGCTCTTCTTTCTGAACAGCCTTAGAATTTCCACGTTCGTCGTCGTGGTCTCCATCCTCGGAGCCGTCTCGGTTCGAATCACGCCGTGCCGTCTGAAGACTCGGCTGAATAGTCTCCACGAGCGACGACGCGAACAGCGACTCGTCTTGAATGTCGCGTAGTGACCCTGGAAGACTGGGTGATGCTAGAAATGAGCCATCAATGTCAGCCAAAGTGCGGCGATAGATGCCATGGCTAGCGCCGCATGGTGGAGTCGTCAGCGTTTGCAGCGAACCCTGGTCGAAATCGCCGTCGTCTTCGTCGCTTTCACCGGCGAGACTTTCAAAACCACTTTGCTCCACTTCATCATGCAGCTTGCCCATATCTAATCCGACACCAGCGACGATGTCGTCCATCGCATCAATCACGGGCCTGAGCCGCTGCCTGTCCAGCGGCGAGTGCAGCTCGGGCAATTTAAAGTGGCTCTTGGAACCGGCCAGATTCGTAGATTCCGCGGTGGTCTTGAGACCAAAATCGAACGTGACGATCTGGTCAGCGTTCAGCGAGACGGCGGGCGAGAGAAGTGTCGCTGGCGTGAATGGCATGTTCGAAAAGGCGACGCCCAAAAACGCGCCGTTGAGGAAATAGCTGAGCTCCATGCGGTCCGTGTCCAGCAACACACCCACGACGTCGGCCGCCTTCCACGCCTCGCCATAGTCGGCCGAGCTGACATTCCACTTCTTGCGACGGAAGCCGTCGAACGCCCAACTGTTGGCGTGATCGCCAACGCCTTGGCCTTGCACAGCGTCGGGGACGAAATCGCTGTCGATGTAGCCGATCTGCATCAGCCCGTCGCTCAGCACACGCACTTCGTAGTACCAGAGCCCGGATTGGGCTGTGATCGAGACGCGACCAAGACGAACTGTCGGGAAGTGCTGACTTGATCGGAGCGTCAGTCCTTGAATTTCCGCCTCTCCACTGAGCAACTCCAATGGAGATGGCTGTGGTTTCGGTGAGCGCCAGAATGGAAATGGATGGAAGAAGCCAATCTCGTTGAATTCAAGCCGCCGTCGCTGGGATCCCAATGTCGACAGTAAATCCCACGCCAGTGGCTCCAGTTCTTCTTCGACAAACAGCCTCGAGGTTGACGAAGGCTGCGCCAGTGCACTACGCGAAAGACGCACAGATCGTAGTCTTAGTGCCGCTTTCCTGGATTCTCCGAGCCGAGCGTTAACAAGATCGCCCGCTCGCTTTGCGGCCATTGTCGTTAGCATCGCAACCACCGTCGGGTCTGAGAGAAAGCGTGTTGCATTCTCGGTTGTAGCTGACGAATGTAGCTGCCCAAGAAGATGACGCAAAACAGCACACTGGAGACGTACACGCGTCATCACTTGCTCATCGTCCTCCTTGAGCTGGCCGACAGCAAGCCCGTTCTCTGTTTTGCTAGCGGTCAAGACGTATATCTCTTTCTCCAGATCCAGCCCCAAGCGCCCACAAACTGAATGCCACGTCTTCTTCTCGGTGACTCCAAAGCGCGTGCTCGTCCAAGGGGCATCACACAAGAACGCCTCCGCTCCAATGGCTTGACGGCCGAGGCGCACTCGTAGTTCGTTGACGAAAGTTTCGCTGTATCCTGCAGCGATTTTCACTGTGGCAAGCGTAGTTGCTTCCGAGCCATTGGTTCCTCCTGATGATTGCAGTGAACCGCTCATCTGAATAGTGGCGTCGTCAAAAAGCCGTCTCAAAGGAGGCTGCCATGGTGGCGACGCGGCCAACGATTGAAAGAGCTGAATGATTGAGGCCTGCAACATGACGTCGTGGCCAGCGATGCTCTTGACGCTTTGACCGTTGGATGCGGGAGCCTTCAAAATCTTGTCTCGATCCAAGATTCCCAATACGGCCGAAAGTGATGCTGAAACCGGAGCTGCCTGGGTCCCCGGACTCGAGCTGAATGCGTGAAAACGAGTCAGTTCGGTCCGCAGGTCATACGAAGCTGATTCTGTCGATGCGGGGAGTAGGTAATCCTTGAGGGACTTGAGGATCTCTTGCGAGGTCTTGGCGTCGAACAATAGCGGCGGCATGATCTGCTTTAGTACCGCAACACTGCGCAACGCGATCGTAAACGAAGCTTGGTGTCGGCAGCAGCGAAGTAGCTGCAACAGAACGACCAGCAATGCGGATTTGTCTTCAGCTATTCCAGTGCCGCCAGCTGCTTTAACCACTGGCACGAGATCCAAGAGCTGGTGCAAGAGACCAAGTGTCTTGAGAACCCTTGACTCGACCTCAGCGTCTCGCTTGGCTTGCGCTATTGTCATTCCATTGTCGAAAAGCGAGGCGGCAAGTGGTTCACTGAGTGCGTCAGCATAGACCCAAATGTCGTCGATAACTACGTCCAGCACTAGATGGGAGGGACAGCTTTCTGCTGCTGCTTGAGAGAAAGAACCAGCCTCACCACTGTCGATAGCTTCGCCCGTCTTTGGAAGCCCAAGAGATGTCCTCTTCGAGTCTGCGACGGCGCCTCCAATTATGATTTGGGTCCGCGAGCTCATATTGCCGAACAAAGGCTCATCTGGATGTTTGAGTTGAGTCGGGTATGTTGCTGCACCTGCAAGCTTGTGGCAAGATGCATGCCTGCCATTGACGAAAACCTCCGGACTCTGCACACTGGATGGAAGGGACACCGCAATGTTGATCCAGTGACCCGAGTGGATGGGCGTTTCCACGCCAAATGCCGTCCACGCTGACGACTCGTGTACGTCATCCGCGTAACCGAATCCCACGCGTAGCTCATTTCTTTCGTAGACCAAAAACAACGCCAAGCGAACGTTGTCGGAACCGTTGAGTTCCATCGGAGAGTTTGTAGTTCCCGCGGCCCCGCTCTCGTAGTTTCGCATACTAATGTCACCGATGGCTGCTAGTACAACAACTGCGTTTGTCGAAGGTGACAAGTCCAGGTTTCCTGGGCTAAAGGTCTCCACATAGAACCAAATCGACATCGCCGCGATTTTCTGCGGAGCGGTCATTTCGAGGGAAGTCTTCGATCGAGGAAGTCGGAGTGGTTTGAGAACATGGCTGCGTGCTTCTGATACACTCAGTGGGCTTGCGAGCAGAAATGCGTGGCTTGGCTGAATGATGGAGTCCGACTGCTGGCCGATTTTGGTAGTCGCGAGTGGAGAAAGTCGAGTGGGCCACTTCTCCATAGCGCTGGCCGCTTTTTGAAGACATGCAGACAAGATTGCAAACGCGAGCTTGACGGTTTGGTCTACAGACGTACCCGTAATGTTTCCGCGGGACGAAGAACCCACTGCAAAAGCTTCGACGTCTATCTCGCAAGTGTGGAAAATCGGATGGATGTCGGCATCGGCCAGTCTTGAAACAGAACAACGAAGCTTTGCTGCTGCAGTGAACACTTCGTGAGCGACCTCGTATAGTACCTGATTCGGACGACCTGCACCAACGAGCTCCTCGACTGGTCGGAGGTGCAGAGAAGAGTGTAGACCGCGTTTGGCATTCTGTAAGTATCGATCACTTGACAAGCGCTCAGAGTCTTCGTTGCTTGCCATTGCTGGGCTACTCAGTAGAATGCTTCCGACCATCCGTACGATTCCAGTCTCGACGACGGCTCGGTTCAGTTCAATCGAATCCAATAGACCGCAGTTCAGCACCCACAGCCACATGGAGAGTGATGCAATGCGGGTTTGCGTGGACAAGCCCTTCGCGGCAAGAACTTGAATGAGCTGCCCACAGAAATCATCCAGAATCTGGGCATTTGCTGCTAGCACACGAGCGAAATCTCTTGGATCGGGGATTTTGCTGAGTCTCGGAAATGCTTCGGAGATCTTGATCACGAAAATGGTCTTCATGTTTGCGCACCTTAGTTGCGCAAAGGCATCGTTGATGATCATCAGCCCGTCTTGCAAGCTCTGGGCGCGGAGATCACCCACTTCGGGAACTGAGCTGACCACGGCGCCATCATCACAGCTGTCGGTTTGATCGTTTTGATCCACATGATCCCCAACCAAACCGGCTCGGATGAAGCAATTCGACAGCTGACCGTAAAGTAGCGAACACGCTTCGCCTAGTTGCGCCATCCGATTTTTGCTCAAGTCACTTGAACACCTCAAGTCTCCATGAGCTCCATCTGGGGAGATCTTGCACGCCATTTCATCCAGCAGGTGGAGCATTGACTTCACACTGGGAAGTAAAGTTCTAACCAGCTTGATACGTTCTCGCGACATGGTCGCTCCACTGCTGCTTTGATCGAGTCGAATGGTATCGGTTGTCAAGATGGCCGCCGCTGCATGAGTAGCTTGAGTGACCACCAATTGCAGAAAGTAGGGGTACGCTCTGCTGGCTGTAGTATCTGCTGTAGAGCGCTTCGTTTCGATCATTGTACTGTGTAGTGTCGTTATCGCAACCAGAGCTTCCTCGAAGAGTAACTCGAGGTACATGGCGAGGCCCTTTATACAACACTCACAGATACCAATCGTCTTGTGGTCGAGCTCACTCTCTGGGGTGCCAATACTACCTCCTTTGCGAGCAAGTAGAGAGCACCCAGCAACCGCGAATAAATGTCCTTGAAGTACGCTGAGAACTTGAAGTTGGACGCCAGCTTGTCCACAGGGCTGAGTACTCAACGTGTCGGACCCCTTTTTCGTTTCTGGGGCAGTCCAACCACGAACCAACTTAGCCATATACTGCAGCAGAGATCTCAGATTGACAGAAAGGCCGTCCGTCGACTTGTCGATGAGTTTGTTTGGTTCGTTCAAATCTGGAAGAATGCACTCGTGAGACGCAGTCTTTTGAACGCACTCGAGCACGATGTCATGAATTGTTGAATCCTAAAGCAAACAAATATCAGCCTAGTTCTTCTTTTGACACGGTGTAAGTCCTACCTCGCACAGGCGTTGACCAAGCGCCTCAATCGCCGGCGATTTATGTGGGATGGACGCGCTTTCACTGAGCTCCCACAGCAAGCCCAGACGATCGGTGGTTGTGGGATAAAACCGAGCAAAACCAACCTACATCATCATACTCGGTCAGTTTTCACCGCCTCAAAACGGACGGCAGATACGACTTACACGCAAGATTTGGACGGCTTCTTCACGCATGAAGTTGCCTATTTGCACGTCGTCGGTCATTCCAGCAAAACTAAAAGTCGTGTCGGTGCAGGCGAGCGATGTGACAATCTCACAAATATTTCGATAGAGCGCGACATTCGACACAGTTGCTGCATCCTGGATATCGCCTCCGTGACCGACGTTCACCGTGAGAAGTCGCAAGCATGCGAGAGCAACGTGAGTACGGTCGAAAGAAACCCCTGAGCCGTCATCCTGATCGCAGCAAATGCGAATTAACTCAACGATTCTCTCCAAGCTGGTAGCACTCGTGTCGATTCCATAGGGAAGCAGTGTTATCGATTGAGCAACCCCACTTAACTTGTCCAGCCATGGAAGATAGCCGCTTGCGAGTCGAGTAATGTGGCGAGCAATGAAACTGGTCAGGGTCTTTTGGTCGGTGATGGAAAACTCAAAATCTGGAATGTTTAAAAGCTGAGACGAGACGGATCCTTCAGCGGCAAAACACGAGTCGAGGTCGTTCAGCTTGAATGCGTCTGTCGACGGCCGTGTCAATGTATTCGATCGCCTGGATCTGCGACTGCTTTGTTGATCGCTGTACGAATTCGATGCGTTGCGCTTGGCATTTGAAGGCGACTTGGTTCGGGGAGGCGATTGTGGCACTGGGTGGTCCGTTGTAACAACTTTGTCTGCTAGAATGAGATTGTACTTGTCGCCCACAGCTATGGCGACAGGTCGGAGACCGCTGTGCGTGAAGAAGTCGACCAATGTCGGCAGCTTGCGCGTGAGCGTATCTCCCAGGCCAAGACGGCCGCTGTCGCCTTGCCCGAACGTGTACAACTCATAGTTGTCCGTGAGAGCGACAGTGTGCTCGCAGCCAGCTCTCGCGTCTTTGATGAACTTGCCGAGCAGAGACCGCACAAGCGTGGGAACTTCACAGTTCTCTTCATCACCGTGGCCAAGTTTACCGTTTGTTCCGGATCCCCATGTATACAACGCTCCCTGTGCTGAGACAGCGAGGGAATGGTCCCACCCACACGAAACCCGGGCCATTTCTTCATTCGCGTCAACGAAGCACTGGATGACGGTCGGTTTCAGCCTCTTTTCACAATCTCCATGGCCAAGTACAGGGGGAATCCCCGTGCGTCGACTATCCTTGTACCCGCATCCACAAGAATAAAGTCGACCCGAGGCGGAGCAGAACAGCGTGTGCTCCCAGCCCCCAGCAACGTGGACGATACGCTCACTCAGTTCATCGAGGAAGTGACGGATCTCGATCGCAGTGAGCTGGTCATTCGTATGGCCATGACCGCACTGCCCTTGATTATTTTTCCCCCACGCGAACACTCGCCCATCCAAGGTCAGCGCTAGGGAGTGGGACGCCCCGCACATGACGTGTCTGAACGTTGGTGGGTTTGCTGGCCGTGGTTGGCTTCCTGGCACAGCAGCGGAGCGCGTCTCGTCGAGAAACGACAGCTTCGTAGGGTTAGACCGGTCGTTCGAATCGCCCAAGCCAAGACGTCCGTTCGATCCGTTCCCCCACGCGAAAATCTCGCCGTGGCTCATCAACGCCAGCGTATGGCCAAGCCCACACGCTACATCCTGGACTTTGCCTTTCAAGCTCAGAGAATCAATGACCCGAGGAGCATACTCTTTCGTCGTCGTGCCGTGGCCAAGACGGTACTTGTCTCCGTTCCCCCACGCCATCACCTCGCCTTTCGTCGTGATCGCGATGCTGTGCGTGGAGAGCGAGTCGATCTTGGCAAACTTGACGTCTCTTGTGGCTCCGATCACGGTCGGCACGTCCTTGTTCTCGGTGCAGTTGCCGTCCGTGCAAGTAGCGTGCGAGCACTGTCCATGGCCGAGCTTCCCGTGGTCTCCTTTGCCGAAGCTGACTAAGAAGCCCGTGATGGCTGCCTCCTCTGGGATTATTGGCTGATTGGGTGGCTCAGGCTCGGCTTGTGTAAGCTCGTGAAGAGCTCTGTGCAGAGATTTAATGCGAAGGGGAGCTAATGCATTCGGGTTCTCGACGAGAAACCGAAGAGCCTGGACGATATCACGCAGGCGACCCCACTTGAGACTCAGCGCGATGTACGCCACCAGTACATTTGCTCTGTCCTCTTCGCTCAGATGTGGCGGTAGAACGGAAGCTTGGTCGGTGTGGGCACGAGCCTTCAAGCTCGGCGCAAGCAGTTCCCCAAAGATTCCAAGGAGCTCTTCAAACACACTAGACGGCATACGAATCTGTTCTTCGGTCAAGCGTTCGTGGGTGATGACACCAGGCGAGAGACAGGCACGCGGCAGCTTGTCGAGCATCGACGGGATCGTTGGCGCGACCAGCGATAGCAGCCGGCTCGTGCCTCCAGCCGAAACACTGGCGCGCAGCGATGCGCTCAGCCGGAAAAACATTTCAAGTCCAAACTGGCTCGATGCTGGCAATTCAATTAACGCTGTCGGCGGTGCCGCGCTGCCGCTGCTATGCTGCTTCTTGGCGACGACCAGAGTCGCAGGAAGAGTCGACTCGACCGAATCGTCCGCCGAGTCGACATCAGCACCGGCAGCTTTGAGCGTCTTGGCCTCCAGCGCGAGCTGGGTCTGCGCCATGAGCTCTCGCAGCACATCATCCATCACTGCCAGCGCTTTTTCTGCCTCGGAGGCGGCCCACGTGGTGTTTGGCGCGAGAGCTAGGTCGGCGGACTGGTCGCTTTCCACACCACTGCGGGTGCTGTACTCGCTCGTTTCTTCCGCGGATTTCGAGCTTCGCGGCGGCGATGGATAGGATGTATGCTGGCGCCGTCGTTCCGCTTCAATCTCGCTGTACCGTTCATGCACGTACGCTGGATCGCCCAGCAAGATCGTCGCCATGGTGGCCCGAGTGACGGCTCAACCAACTTCAACGCGAAGAGGCGAGATACGATCACTAAGTACGTGCGTACTTCGAATGCATCTTATCTTATAAACCTAACTACGCCTCCTGGAAAGCAAAGGTTTATAGGTTGAGTTCGGAATAAAACTGGCCCAAACAAACTGATTTCTTGAGGAAGAACGCCAAGGGCACCCCCATGTCGGCGCCGCGCGAGGCGCCCGACCTCCTCTACGCTGGGCCGTTGCTGCGCGTGGACTGGGACGCGAGCGAGATCCAGATCCAGATCGAAAAGGATGCCATCACCTTCCTCCAGAAGCTCGCAGAGCCCATCACAGTCGTCAGCTTCCATGGGCCAAAAGTGCGTAGCTCTTCAGAATTGGGAGCTTTTCGCCAGGGCTCCTATGACGAAATAAGTATACATGACAGGGAAGTGGCAAGACGCATTTTGTGCATGAGCTTGTGGCGAAAGAGAATCCGAGCGCTGGACCAAACGCGGCCGCTGCAAGCGTCGACCTGCCCAGCGCCGAGGACGTTAGGTACCGAACCGTTGTCTCGGCTGATATGCGCAACTTTGTAGGGTCGTCGTGTCACACTCGACAGCTCTGACTGTTTATTCCTGGCGCAGTGGTGTGTGGATCTACGTGAAGCGCGCCAACTACTCGAATGTCAAGTACATTGCGTTTATCGACCGCCCGGGCTTTGGAGCCAGTGAGGTGGGCTCTGGGTTTCTGCTTGATTTCGAAGATGAGGCTTTTCAGTGCGGCGGCTAATGCGAACGACCATGCAAAACAGAAACTGGAACGACTGCTATACTCGCTGCTGGCTGGCTTGAGCAGGTACGTGTGCTTGCCGCCCTTGATGCGGTCCTCGGTGTTTTTTTGGGTACAGTTCAGTTTGGGCTTATCATGAGTTGCTGTCGCAGCGTTGTCATTCACCACACGAATGGCCTTTTGACATCTGAGACGTTAGCGACTTTCACGTTTCTCGCAGCTGGCGACGGCGACGGCGAAGGCGCCGTCAAACCGACCTACGCATTCCCGCAGAGCCCCAAGCTGCTCTGGTTGCTTCAGAACACGACGCCTAGCGAGCTGAAAGAGTGTCTCGATGGCAAGAGCTTGTCCGCACAGGAGACCGAGCAGGCGTATCTTCACACTGCGCTTGCCGCGCAGCCTCCGGAGCACGGCGTGTTCGTGGAGCTCTTCTCCAGCGCGTTCTCCGATCAGAGCTGCACGCCCATGCCGCGAGCTGAGTCCAGCGCGTTCAACAAGCGAGTAGACAAGCTGCTGCGAGTGTTGATGGAGTCTGGACGAAACCGATATCTGAAAGGAGTTCAGCTCAATGGGCCGCTCTTTGGCTCGATACTGGTCTCGATGCTCGCCCATCGGGATAACGTCTACCAGGTGCGACTCTCTGCGTTGAAGACTTGGCATTCAAACGTCTCACCTCTGCTCTTGTCTGCCCTTAGGCTTTCCGAGGCCGTGTCTGGAAGGAGGTGATCCACAACTGCTGCCTCAACATAGTCGAGTCTGGCATCAAGCTGTACAAGTCTCGGATGGCTGAGCAGCTCAGCGGCATTGTGGACACGAGCGATTTGCACGACTATACGCCGCTGTTCGTGTCCAAGACGCCACTACCAGCTGTCGAATTGCCTTGTGAGACTGATGTGTTGGAGCGTATCCACTTTGAAGCAAAGCGTGTTGCCAAAATGAACCTGCGGACCATGCCCGTCCGATCTGGCAAGTTGAATGCACTGCTGCAGGTGCATGTCGAGTCCAGTTGCAATCGTTGGTGGTCATCTGCTCTCCGGCACTAAGGCGCGATTATATCGTAGAAACTGTTTAAAGACCTCATCAGCTCACTGTACGCGAAGATTCGCGAGGAGAACAATCGGCTGTCGTCCGACCTCTGCCGCGCGCTACTCGCGGAACTACACGCAGTGATGACCAAGCAAGTTCAGCGCCAGTTGGAGATCCCTCCACACGCTGAGGATGATAATTACGCAGTTCAAACTGTCGAGTTCAAGGTGGGCTTAGTACTTGATCGGATCCAAATTCGATCGGAATGCTGAGATCAGTCGTTCTGTAAGCGATTCTTCAACACCTACCAAGCGTATCTATTCGATTTGATGGGCGAGTACACGGAACGAGCTCGAGGACCCGTTAAGGTACGAGGGCGCATCTATCAAAACGGTTTCAGGACACTGTAATGATTGACCCCCGTTGTTTACTTTTTTAGCGCCAGGAGCTGTCGCAGTTCTGCCATGGCGTGATCCGTTTGCAAATGAAGGAGTTGTCCAATGAACTGAAAGAGATTCGCGAGGGCGATATCGGCACGCTCGAGGTGAGGAGGCTTCTGGGATTCGCAACTCCATTGGGTGTTGATGTCGAAACAATGCTTGCGTCCCTAGGATGCGATCGAAGAACACGAGCAGAATGTGGAAGAAGCCAACAATAACCAGAAAATGTTTCAGCGTGTACGTTTTCAGACGCAAGATGGACTGGCATGGGGCAGATTTTGAACGCTTGTGCTGGATGCACAGGAGGCCATGAATGCCCAAAACGACGTGAACAAGGAGCTCGTCGAAGTCGCGCGCTTGCAAGCGGTATGCAGTGTGTTGACACTTGGCGCCGCGACTTACTTCCTGACTGTTTTTGTTCTTATTTTCGATCGTGATTGGACAGTCTCGCAAAGAAGTGCTCGAAGGGGCGATTGAAGATGTGGACAGCTTGCACGCGCTGGCGACAAAACAGAAGCAACTGATCGAAGAGGCCGCGTTTGTGTCCGTTCAAGTGCCCAGCCAGAAGGTGATCAAAGCTGCTCAAGAAGCCGCAGTGACCCAACTACAAGGATATCTCATCAAGCAAGGCGCTGGTGGCAACGCATTCAACCCTCTCGGTCGCCGGAACTGGAAGCAACGATACTTCATTTTACTTGGAGAGCGGTTGATTTACGCCAAGACCAAAGACGATTACGAGCGAGGTCGTATCATTAAGGAGCTCCAGATACCTGGGTACGTGGCTGTGGCCACCTCATATTCTCATATTCCTCATTCCAACATCGAGGTACTGCTTGCAGGTGCCGAGTTGAACCTTCGGTGGACGCTGGCGAAGGTTTTGAGATCGTCCCGCCAAGCAAGGGCTCTCACGTCTACGAACTGCAGCGTGGGCTGTTCGACAAAAACAGCCGAAAGAAGTCGTCTCATGCGGACAACGGACGAGTTTTTAAGCTTCGTGCGTTGAGCATCGATGAGCGAGACAACTGGATCAAGGCGTTGCGCAATGCCGCCGGAGGATACAAGTAGGCGGCTGGTCACACGTTGCAGATATGATGATAATGGCTTTGCACTTTGAATCACCACCATCCAGCTGCTTGAGTCACCCGTCTCACGCGTGCCTCTTGGATCGCGTGACTCTTTAGGCTCGTTTCTGTGTTGACCTCGAGCTGGATCTCTTCGAGTATGTGACCAACTTGAAGGAGCAATGAGCAGATTTGCTCGGTGGACTCCTCCATGGTTCGTGTGAACGTCAACGCCTCGGCAACCTGGGAAGACAATTCAAGATAAGCAGACGCCCCCGTACAAGCAAAAGACACATATCGTACCGTTGAGCCCATTCCATCCGACTTTAGCTGAATGGAGAATACTTCTAGTGTCGAGGAGAGTCCTTCGAGCTGACGCTTGAGCTCAGGCGGGTTGCTCACAACCCCTGGCGTGGGCATCCGCTGGAGCGAAGCTTCCATTGAGCTGCGAATCACAGCGAGATCATCGTTGAAACTCTCAATCGTCGACGCCAATCGAACAAACGGCTCTGCCTGGTCCTGTAAATGTTCTTCCACAGATCGAACATGGAGCTCGCGGTCCAGTCGAATCGACGTGTCGTGCAGCAGTTGGAGCTTGGATTGTAGACCCTCCCACGCTGTCACCATTTGGCGCTACAGTACACAAAATACGCCAAATCACCGAATGAGATGCGCCATCCAGCCAGCAAACCATCCATTCAATCATGTCTCACCTCAGCGTTTTGCTCTTGGCGCTGGAACGACTCGGCGGCTTTGGCTTCTGCAAAGCACAGCTGCAGATACAAACTCTCGAGCAGCTCCAGCTCTTCTTCCGTCGTTGACGCGGGAACCCGAGCGACAGCGGGTGCGTGCGCCGTTGAAGTCGTCGACTGGAATGGCGTGCTTGCAGAGTGCGGCCGCGTTTGGTGAGAGATAGTCGCCGGCGTTGGCCGCAACGACGGAGTGCCAGCCCGTCGCTTAATCGGTGTACTCGTACCGGACGCTCGCGACGTCCCACGTGACGGCGCCTTCTCCGTTGGTGGTGTGATTCGCTCTGGAATCGTTGGACGGGGAGCCGCTCGAAGCGGGTCGCTCGCGGTTGGAGCCGATCTGCCGCGTAGCGCGGATCCGACACTGGACCGCTGGAAGCTCTTGCTGGCCTTGTACAGCCGGAGCTTGTCGCTGATGCTCATTGAGCCAGTCGACTCCGAGCTGGACGCTCTAAATGAAGCTGTACCTGCTCCTCGACTCGTGGTCTCCATCGCGGGTGTTGAAGGAACCGGGGTCTTGCTGACGGACGAGACGATCCCGGGCCGGGTTTGTGCCGCCGACTTCAGCGTTGCAGCGCGGCTCGACCCGACTTTTATCGACGCCGCATTGCTGCTGCTGCTCGCGACGACAGAGCGTCTGCTGCGGTCCGATGACGTCGAGTTCCGTGCGGCTATCGCTGGCGGCTTGGCCTCGAGGTTGGATTTCTGGATGGCCTGCGCGTAGCGAGAGGCGACGACTTTGACTACCGATCGCGCAGCCCACAGAACGCGAAAGTCAGAAATTTTTGCGGAAAACCACAGATTGAGCTTTGCAAACGCGGAAAACGTACCTTTTGTGGTCGGCGCCGCTTTCCGTCGCGGCGTGGCGTCGCCACTCGAGTCCATTTCTGAAGGCGCGACGGTTGCCGTTTTCGTCAGCGGTTTGAATGGATTCCCACCCGCGAAAGTCAATCCAACCTCAACTGCCTCTGTTGGAGCATATTTGATCTTTCTCTAGAAGAGCATTTGTAGGAGGGCAAAAAGTCGCTTCACAAGAACATGGGTACCCTGAAAATAGGCGCCAGAGCTCGATGCCCTCCCCGCTGGGTCGGCAGCCTCGTGAGAATTCACACGCACAGCTACTGGCAGCGCCATGCCACTGCCAACACCACAAGTGCCTGGCCTGCGGCCGTCGTCATCCCAAGGGAGTATGTATCGGGTGCCGAGCTACATGCGAGCGACGACAGGGCTGGCGACTCCACGCGCACCGCGCCCAACCTTTGTGCCACAAGATTTCCTCGTTCGAGACCTCAAAGAGAAGCGGAAATTCCGGCTGCTGTCGCGCAAACTCACCGTGTTTGTGAGCTTTGTCTGCATCTACGTCGCCGTGTTGCTCATTGACCGCAACATCTCTGGACGTACGCCATGCAGCTTCACTCCGAAGGTCGCTTCTCTTTTAGTTTTCTTTGGCTGACGAACGTGCGGCTTCTCGTGCCTAGGCTCTATCGTTCGGCATATCATTGCAAACGAGCTATTGGAGACCTCACGCGCTCACTCTGGGGTCACATTCAAGTCGATCAGCAGCGTCACGAGCTTCTGGGACTGGTTTCTCAACTCGTTCTTGGAGATCGTGTACGCCCCCACCAATAGTGATGGATCACCTCGCTTGATCGATGAGCAGTACACAATCGCATCCCACACAGTGATCGTTGGTGGCTTCCACTTGCTTCAACAGAGATATGCCGCAGTCAATACCTCTGCGCCAAGCACGAAAGGCGAGCGATGCTACAGCTCGCTGGCACCAGTGCTCAACCTCACGTGCTTCTCCTCCAAGACAGACTCCCAGGAATCGTTCGGCCATTCCAATGACACAGTCGACAGCCTGGAGCTCTTGCATTCGCTCAGCATGTTCAACTACTCCACCTCCAATACAACTCATTCCAGCGGCTTCCAAGCGCTCTTCTTGCGGAGCTCCACCGATGGCCAGGACGAGCGAGCGCGCGCCAGGCTCATGCAACACTTCCGGTGGATCGACCGGCAAACGCGACACGTGGAGATCATGATGCCCATGTACAATCGCAACCTCAAGCTCTGGTCAGTGGTGGACTTGAGCGTGGACTTTGACCTCGCCGGAGGTGTGAAGCCGTCGTCAGTGATCCATGTTACGAACCTCGAGCCGTACGACTTCAGCAACCGAATAAACGTCGGCCGTGGCGTGCTGGAGATCTTGTTCGTCGTGCACGTCATCTATTTTTTCTTCCTCGAGCTCTGGGACGTCTGTGTACTTTCTGGTGGGAACCCCCGCGTGGTACGTAACCATTTCTTTAATCTGGCCGGTGTGGGCTTGCGCTCAGTCAGACGTCTAACTGAGGGGGTCTCTTCGTGGCGTGAACAATTAGTACATAGCTCGCTACGGCTTCATCAACAACCTAGGCGACTGGGGCAACATCCTGATCAACGCGCTGATCTGTCTGTGGCGCTACTTCTGCCAGACCAACACGACCCGTGCGCGTTTGCTGTCGATCCAGTCGTTTGACGAGTACGTGCCGGCGTCCAAACTCGCGCTGTGGGACGAAGTCCTGCTCGCGATGAACATCTGCAACGTGCTGCTGCTCACGGCTCGCACACTCAAGTATTTTCAAGTCACAAGCGGCGGACGGCGCCTCATGTACAGCGTCTACGGCGCGATGCCCGAAATCATGTCGTTTTTGCCCATTTATTTCGCGGTGATCATCGGCTACACGTTTGCAGGCCACATGCTGTATGGGCTGATCTTCCCCGAGTGGTCAACGTTTCCAAGCGCGCTCTTCCGCGTGTTCGAGCTCAATTTCGGGTTATACGACCCTGGCGCCATCTACGACGCAGGCGGCTACCTCAGCGCGATCTTCATCTACTCGTCCAATGTGGTGTTTTGCATTCTCATGCTCAACGTGTTCATGGCGATCGTCATGTCCACGTGGGAGCAGCTCTCCGAGCGGGAGAACGAAAAGGCCCAGGAAAAAAAAGAGTTTTCGTCACCAATGACATTGAACGACATGGTGCATCTCATTCTCATGAATGAAGACGTCGTGGACGCGCTGCTCGATGTTGCTCTGGATCTCGAAGGCAACGACAAGATCAGCTTGGCGCAATTCCACAGTGAGTGGTTGCGCACTGGTATCGAGGTGACGCCCACGACCTGGGCGCGGGTCGTCCACTGGTACTGGGACGCAGCAACCGCCAATCACCATCACGATGATAAATCACCTACGGATCCGCTCGACGTGATCAAGCACCGCGTGCGACGAACCCATATAGCTCTGGACGCTCCAACCGAAGACGCCGTCAAAGTCATCAACAGCCCACGTGAGTTGAGCACCGAACCGAACAACAGCGTGATCCAAGCGAAATCCACTCCTGGGTTCTCCAAGCGTGTGTGGTCCAAGCCGAACAGCGCCAAGGTGGTCGCAGTCACAAACGAATAGGTGAGGAGGTAGCGAAAAATCAAATTGTACTTTATAGGAATGGTACCGCTCATTTGGAGAGGGTGGGGTGGGTGGGGTCTTGGGGAGGGGAAGCAAGCAGACAGAGGAACTAGAAGAGGGAGGCAGATGAAGCACGGGAAGAAACAGAACGACTCACACACGCACGGGTTCGCTACCACTTTCACGCGGTTGGGATGGTCAGCTCGACTCTATGGGCACATCTTCTCTTCGATGGCACGTCGCGTCGATATTGGGAGTTTTGTTGTTGTTGCTATTGCAGAGAGATGGTACAAAAAGTTGCTGATCGTCCTCACGGCGAGCTATCGACGCTGTCACTTCCAATGGTGGCAGCGAGATGGCGGCGGAGGTTGCGCACGAAGCAGCACTGCTCGCTGAGCGAGCCCTTGCGGATGAGGCTGCCGGGGAAGTAGCCCTTGATGTCACAGTTGAGGATCCAAATGAAGCGGCACTTGAACGCCGACGACTCGTGCGGCAAGATGACAAAGCCCGTCACGCCGTTCTCGCCGCGGGTCACGCCCTTGGCCGGCTTGATCAGGCTCTTGCCCGCGCAGTTGCTGGCGACGATGTAACCGCCGTCACGCTTGCGCCACGTGCGAGTGTTGACAAAGTCTCGGCTCGAGATCATGCCTCCGAGCGCAGGCGCCGAGGTGACGTGGACGATATCTGTCTCGTCGCTCAGTTTCTGCACAATCTTATTCTCCGCGACCGTGATGTTCCAGCCCGAGTTCTCAAACTGGCCATGGAGAATGTCAAAGAGCTCTTCCGGTGACAGGTCGACCGTGGCCTCGCACTTGTAGTTGCGAGCGGGCTTGCCATCGCGCGAGGACAGCTCGACGTCGTCGATCGGGAACGAGTTGGGCTCGGGCGTCCAGTTGGTCTGCGACATGCCCACTTCCCAGAGCTCGTCAATGGTCTTGTTTGCAAGCGACAGCATCTCGCCCTTCTTGGCTTCCGTGAGTCCGAGCGGGTTGTCGTCGACGCCCAGAGCCGGGGATGGTTCGTTCGGCATGACAGAGCTCGCGTGATGGCCGTGGAAGGAGGCCAAGGTCTCCACGTGGGCGGATTGTTCCGAAAGCTCGGCGCGTCGACTGCCCAGCCGGAGCGACACGAGAAGCTGGTACAGGTTCTTGAGGAAGCCGGCGAGCAGGATCCAAATGGCCGGGTTCGTGTACGCCACCTCGTCTTTGAGGAACCAGAACGACGCCGCGAAGCAAACCATCGAGCCAAGCATGAACTGCACACTCGGTCCGACCTCAGCCCCAGCGTCCGGGAGCTCGCTCGGCTTGCTGTCCAGAACGAACTCGCTCGAGCTGGCTCTGGAAAAGTGCGAGATGCGGTCCGAGACGTCGTCAATGTCGTACAGAATCGCACTGGTCTGCGCGTGGGACGAGCACGGGTCGCACACGCGCTGGCGCTTGGGCAGATCACCCGGTGTGGTCGCGATCATCATGCGCGTGCGCGAGCACGAGTTGCAGAAGATGTTGCCGCAGATGCGACAGTGGTGGCGGCGGTTCATGAGCGAAAACACGCGCTCGCACTTGCGGCAGGCGCCGCACTCGGCGTCGTCTACCCATCGGCCGGACACGCTGTCGTGGCGCGACGCCGTGGCGCCAGACCAGCTTGTGGAGGCCGTCGACACGGACGAGAACGAGTGGCGGCTGCGCTTGCCCGCGTCCGAGCGGCGCGCGCGCGGGACGTCCATACGAGTTGCTCGGCCGCTAGTCGTCGGCCCGAGACACATCCGACGGGCTAGCGTCTCGTCAACGGCTGCACACGTGGAGTTGTATAATTAGACCCGCGCGGGATCGAAGCGCGAGAAGATGGATGACGACCTCGAACTGGCGCAGGCGGGCGAGTATCTGTTCCGCAGCTGAATACGGTACGGCGCCCCAGCTGGTAGTAGGATTAGGATACACGGCGCTTGGAACAGTCTGGCGTGAGTGATCGCGTCCGTCTGGCGGGGCCCTGCAGCGCGTGTGGTCTCCACACTATACCAGTAGTGCGCGCGGTGGACGGGAGAGAGAATAAAAGCGAGCGTGTGGCGCGCGGCAGCAAGTAGCAGCGGAAATGACGGTCGCAATCGAGCGGCGGTGACTTGTGTCGAGGGTGGGGAGGGGAAGATGGATGAGATGATGCCGAGGGTCCTTTGGTGTCATGACATTGCAAGGAACAAGCGAGAACGTAAGGTTGATGGCTGGTGAATCAATGCCCATTGGGTGAAAAAAGTAGCTGGATGAATCAATTCTCAGAGTTTCCATGGGGTGGTGTTGTGGGCGAGCAGCTGGCTACAAAGCCTTGTGAGTGTTCAGTATTCATTAGAAGAGGTGTGAGGGATGCCGAATGTTTGGTTGACGATTCATCATGGGTTCGCACTGAACCCCTTGCGATACAGCATACACCGAATCAGGAATGCTGATATGGTGGAATCGCAGGTTTGACTGTACTGTTCGGAAGCCACAAGCCCACTTGATTGTGCGACGACAGGTGCGACAGCGCGACGAGCATGCTCACCACCGTGCTGAGCACGATCGTTGCTCCGCAGACGCTTGTGCACAGTGCGAGCAGCTTCGTCTGCATCGCCAGGCGCTCGTGTTGTCAGCTCTGAGTGAGACACACAACAGCATAGAGCGCGGTGGTGAGAGAAGGTCTCATCTTTCTGGGGTCGTAACCTTTTCTGATCCAGAGCGGGAGCCATGCGCAGGTTGAACTTGAATATATGCATGTCGAGAGGAAGAAAGAAATCGCAATAAGTCGGAAAATCGAAGAAGATCCTGACCTTCTGGAAGAAAAGCTCACCCAAACCTCAACAAGGTCGACAGGTGGTTCGGAAGCCGGAGAGTTCCTGGAATCCGGGCTTGAGCACTGGAACTGTGGGTGAACCCTGGGACGTCAATAGATGCTGGTGGGTACTGTATTTTCATCAGCCACTGGCAGGGTTCGGATGTCTCTTCCTGCTCTGATTCAGAGCAATCAAATCCTGACTGCCTCGTGGCGACTCGCTGACTAATCTAAGCTTATCCTCTCGTTCGAGCATCCCATGAGCCAGCGCCAATGGGACCTATCAAGCTGTTCTCACTGAAAGTCGGTGTGCAGAATAGCTCAACACGCGCTGTGGTCCCGCTCTCTTCGATCACAACCTCGTTTTAGTGATGATGACAACACTGAAAAACAACGAAGAGTGAAATGGAATGTGGTGTTCTGCTGCTAAAGCCGGGTTGATAGTCAGTTCAATCTCATCCAGCGATGGACGGCTGTTGGGCGGGTCAAGCGGCCACCCTGTCAGTTGTCAGTGCAGGTTTATCATACACCGCGGCCATGCAGCACGTTTGCACATGGACGTCCGGATCGCGGCGCATTAGCTGTGCAGACCTCCTCGCCTCTGCACAATTGAGTGGGCTTTCCGTGTCGCTGTAAAGACTCCTACTCTTATTTGTTTGTGCGAGTGGTCGCTCATTTATCATTCCCCCGCTGTCCCCACGGAGCCATCGCGCCACATTCCTTTAAAAAAGCACAATGGCCGACTACGAAGGATTCCTGCTCCTCCACGACACGGGCCGCTACGCTGATCCCGTGTACTTTGAACTCGACAACGGGCTGCTCCAGTACTACTCCAAGAAGAACGGCAAGTGGCTCGGGCAGTACTCGATGACGCGCCACCGCGTGACCGCGCGCCCGGTCAAGGGCTCGCCCAACCCGAACCGATTTGTACTTGAGCTGTGCCCAGTGCGCTCCATCCACGACACGGAGCGATCCATCAGTCAGTTCAAGCGCGTCACCATCGTGCTCAGCGCGTCCTCGCCGCGCGTAATGACCGAGTGGATCCGCGCGTTCTACATGTGGCGCCGCCGCAACTGGTGCGACGGCTCAGTGATCGCCGACAGCGAGGACGAGTTCAACGTGCTGCGCATGATGATGCAGATGCACCGCCTGGAGCTCAAGATCACGCAGGACCTGGACATGACCATCCGCAAGGTCACGGTCACGCCCGAGATGGACTCGGAGCACGACGCCGTCGAGCTCAGCAAGAAGAACATGCTGATGACACCGCGCACGCGCCTGTCCATGCTCAAGCTCGGCCGCTGGGCGATGCCCACAGCACGGTCGACGAGGAACTCGGCCATTTTGTAAACCGCAGCGCCAGTAGAGGCGTTGAGAGAACGTGTCGTATCAGTGTAGTGAGTATCGTGGCGTGCGCTGCCTAGAGCTATGTGTATCTGTCTGGAGTCAAGTGAAAACACAACCATGGGACGAAAGAGAGGTTCCATCCTTCACCACCACCTATTTTGTCCATCGTCATGATTGTCACTCGCATACAGCGAGTACGGACGACCAATCTGGAATGCCAGCAGACTAACGAATCTGAAAAAAAGGGGGGAAACCCCGAGTGGAATAATGATATTTTATGCCTTTGATGAGGCGGTTATGGCAGAGTTTCACTTCACACAGATGCTCGAATGGGGCTACACAAAGTGGAGCGTCAAGCGGTAGACCAGCGAATGTTCCAGCAGATACTGGTGGCGCTTGATCTCGATCGACGATCCGAGCACAGGCAGAGACCGCAGAAAGAGCGACAGGCTCGTGATGCTCCGCAGACACGCGCAGCACTTCTTCCAGTCCTTCGACGCGAGCGTCGCGGCTTCGTGAATGCCTCCCGAGAGCAAGACGAGGATGCCCAGGAAGACACCAGTGACGAGCAGCCCGACCACGAAGAGCAGCGTCTCTTGAATGCTGTGGGTCGCGAGGGCCGTGATAGCCGCGAGAAGCACTAGGCTCGACACCATGAGCTTGGCTGCGGCGCCAAACAACGCCGCCTTGCCGCCACACACGAGCGCGTGTAGATACAGCTCCATGTAGAGCAGCGCGAATGCCAGTGGCTTCCACAGGCACACAAAGAGCGCCACGAAGAGAATATCGAGCACACGGCTCTCCACGCCTCGGTAGCCGATCACTCGGCCGACGGTCGTGGTCCACTGGCCATCGTAGTCGGCTCCGCGCGTTGGGATCTGGATCTTCATGTTGCGTGGCACCTTGCCATTCTTCTTCGCCCAGTTGAGGCCGTCCTCGTACCCGAGGTCGAAGAGCCACTCGACGTCGCGTTGCGTTGGTGGGTACATCGCCCACCACATCGGCACATAGCGGGACGGCTTGATGTCCGCGTTCGTGCAGTAGAACGGGCTCACGGTGACGGTGCTCGCATCGTACACTGGCTGGAAGTCAAATACCCCACCGTCCATGACCCACTCACCCTTGAGCTTGAACGGCATGCCAGCGATGGGCACAGCGCAGCACGACGCAAGCAGGCTCTGCTCCAAATGTTCTTCCGAGTCGAACTTTGACACGCGACGCGACGCCCCAGCGGAAAGAGAGCTGTACACCACGGTTAGCTTGGTGGTCGCCGTGTTGAGCTCACCAAAGCGGTGCAAGTCGCCAGCTTCCTGTAGCGTGTTTTTCAGATACTCTCGCACGCGAAACGGACCGGCCGGCATCTCGTGCGCGCGCGGCACGACCTCATTGAGCACGTAGCCGCGGATGCGGTCAAAGTCGCAGTTCAGCGCCAGCGCCGTGGCGGTCAGCGCGCCCGCCGAGCAGCCGATCATGCGCGCGTTTTGGTCCGCGCCCACCTCCTGTAGCGCCTTGGCGACGCCGAACAGGTACATCTTAAGCCACCCGCCGCACGCGAACGAGAAGCTCTCCATCTCGAGCGGATCCACCACGATTGGCGGTTCGACCGTCGTCGAGCGGACAGGCTGCTGCTGCTTGTTGGTGGCGTCAATCCGCATGGTGAAGCCTGGAACACCGCGAGGACGCAGTTGTGGAGCCATGGCACTCGTTCGGAACTGCGCTTGAACTGGCGGACGGAGAGTTCTGAGCGGGCACGTGGAGGTGTGGCCACTGGCAGTGTTTGGTGGGATACAGTTCAGGTCCAAAGGTTGCGAAAATACCCATCCAGTGAACAGACGGTCCAACGGATGGCGTGCCCTGTCCGCCACCGAATGAGGTGGTTTGGTCGCCCAAGAAATCTTCAAATTTGTATAATGTGCTCGTTTCACTGCGACTGGGACGAGACAGAACACAACAATCGGTGGTAGCAGTCGCGATCCCTGTCACCCGACCCAACTGAGACCCAGCGCTATGATGTCATCGTGGCAGTGGATGGCGAAGTCCAAGTTGGCACACTTCCGCGACCATCGAACCACCAAGCTGACATTGAAGCGTCACCCACATCATATAGCAGAGGTCGTCCAAGCATAACCCAGGAGCATTCATTCTGTGGTGTGGTTATTGATGATGAGTCAAGATTCTCAAAATACGACGTGTTGGCTCACTAAAACAGAACAATGAACTCTCTTCTCCTCCCTCCCGTCAATGATGCAACCAGTGTAACCGCGGGCCGCTTCTCACTCACGACCCAATGACGAAGACGCCAACGACGCCGCTCAGACGGCCATTGCGACTCACGACCGCGGTCCTGTTGGTGCTATGGGCGTCTTCCATGCTCTCGAAAAGCGGCGACCCAACGCTGTCGCAGCTGCGCGTCCGCGACGCCGACACGTTAGATGCTACCAACACGTCAACAACGCCAACAGCGCCAACAACAACGCCAATGCAACATCGATGCACCGGACACGCGACTGAGGACAAGAGCAGTTTTGTTGACTACGAGCGTCTCGTGTACTGCACGGCGCTGGGCGACTCGCTGGCCTTGGCGCGCACCGTGTTGGTTGTGCTACTGGTGCTGCTGCTGTATCTGCTGAGCTCGACGGCCGACTCGTTCTTCTGCCCCATTCTCCAAGCGATCGTGGAAAAGTACCGCATTCCGCCCGACATCGCCGGCGTGACGTTCCTGAGCTTTGGCAATGGCTCGCCCGACGTGTTCTCGAACATCGCCGCGTTCTCCACGTCCACGCCCAAGATCGGCGTGACTTCGATCCTCGGCGGCGGGCTTCTGGTCACGACGGTCATCGCGGCCTCTGTGGGGCTATTCTCGCAGGACCAGGACCAGCTCATCCCGCGCAAATTCGTGCGCGACGTCGTGTTCTACTTTATCGCGATCGCGTACCTGGCCCTTGTGTTCTTCAGTGGGACGGTGCGTTGTGATGGTGGTTGGCTGGTGCTCTGTGAACTTGACGTCCAACTGGATGCGTATCCTAGGTGGAGCTCGTGGAGGCGCTAGGTTTCTTGGTTATCTACGCCTGTTACGTGTGTGTGATTCTCTTTGACCACAAGATCGCCATGCTCCACTACAAGCTCATGGACTATGACTTGAACGAGCTGGACGAGTTCGATCCAGCCAAGCAATTGATCCCGCATCCGTACGTGGCCTCGTCGTCCTGGTCCAGCTCGGACAAGTGTGCGTCGGACTCGGAGGAGTATCCAGGCACTCCGGTTACGATGGTCAACTCGTACGAAGTGCATCGGATACCCAACTACACGTCCGGGTCGGACTCGGACCAGTCGGACGCCTCGTCGACCATGGCATTCCCTCCACTCTATCGCAAAACGTCGGCGCCCACACCGCGCTCGATGAAGCCTTCTGTAAGTGCGGCCTGGAGACAAATACCGTCTTGTCTGGACACTGACTGTCGTGGGCTGACTATGTAGGATCCACGGGACGACTTCTCGCAGAGTGAATCGGTCCCGTTGCTCTTTCGCCAGCTGCCGGCCATTCGGCGTCCGGCGTCTGTTTGTGTTCCGTCGCTGACGCGTCCAAAGCGACATCGCAACCGAACGGCGTGGGAGTCGACTCAGCTGAGCGCTCGGTCCGACTTGACGGCGAAGCGATGGACGAGATGGTACCACGAGCTGAACGATATCGCCGAAGTGTCAGGCGTGAGCGAGACGAGCAACGAAGCTGACGAAGAAGACGCCGACTCTGGCTCGACGCGTCTCGGGGAGGTCGAGATCTCCTCCAAGTGGGAGCGTTTTGTCTTCCACTGGTTCCGTTTGGGCTACCATATCTTCCATCGCTTTGTGTGGAACCCGATCGAGTTCAGCACCACGTTCGTTCGCCGTCTCACGATCCCGTTGGTAGACGATGAGACGTGGGACAAGACATTCGCGGTCGCCTGCCCGCCGTGCGCAATGCTGTTTATCGGTGTGTCTGTCCTCGCGCTTGACCCGCTCAACGATCTCTACTTTGGTATCGCGGTCACTGTCATCGGCGGTGCTGGGAGTCTCGCCGTGTACTTCACTGCGTCGCACGACATTCCTCCTGAGGGGCCGTATCTGGCGCCGTACATTTGCCTCGCGTTTGTGATGTCGGTGGTCTGGATCATGAACATCGCGAATGAGGTGAGACAGTTTGATGGACCACACTGGCATACTGCTTTGAAGGGAACGAGGCAGACCTGACACTTGACGACTGCAGGTGCTTGCTCTGCTCAAGGTGCTCGGCGCGCTCTTCGGGCTGTCCAACTCGGTTCTTGGAGTTTCGGTTCGTACCATTCGCTGAAGCTTTCGTGTGGTACTCCGTATCGCTAATGGTTGACACTTGACAGGTGCTCGCGTGGGGGAACTCGATAGGGGATCTGGTCTCAAACACATCGATCGCGCGAGACGGTTTCCCAACGATGGCGTTCGCCGGCTGCTTTGCCGGACCCATGTTTAACCTACTTATCGGGATTGGGCTAGCTCTAACGCTCGCGATTTCCTCTCGCGGCCCCGTCACAATGGGAGAGCCATCGCCGCTCGTGTACGTCGGGTTCGCGTTTTTGTTTATGAGCCTGTTACTGAACCTCTGCATGGCGGCGTTCGACGGCTTTCGCTATCGACCGCGACTGTGCTATGCGCTGTACATTCTTTACGCCTCGTTCGTCGCCATCGCGATTGCCGTTGTCGTCATCCAAGACGAAGCATAAAGAGAAACTGCACATACAGGAGTAGACACAAAAATCTCGTAAAACGACCCCGTCATCGGGTCCAATCTCCAGGGAGATGCATTTAACCGCTCAAATCGAGCCGAGTGAACGTTTCTTCATCGTAATACGTAGCCTTTACCCGCCTTCCTCCGAAAAACCGCTCGTTGAGCCCATTGAGAGCTACATCATACAATCTCTCAGTCACTCTTCATCCCGAATTCGTGGCCAGTCAGACGTACCTTGGTCGGCGTGGATCTGGTGCTGAAACTCGACGAAAATCCGAACCGCCTCTTCGGCACGGACGTGCTGCTTGGACTCAAATACCACGCATTTCACAACAGGGCCGTACTTGGTCGCACACTCTTCTTTCACTTCACCCTCGAGCTCGTCGTCGACCTCACCGGGGCCGACCATGTTCTGAAAACCAGCACTTGATTTTAATCCAACCACAATATTGACACATTGTTCCAGAATATAGGAACCGAACCTGTAGCAGCACAACGCGGCCCGGGCGTGATACTTGTGGCTGGACAGTGTCTGTGCAAGCAAATAGCCCATTAGATTTTCCTTTCGAACCAACGAAAACAACTCCAACCACGATTCCTCACCCAGACGGTCGAATCTACTTGTGCGTCTTCGCGAGTGCGATGAACTGGTAGATTTTTCTTCCTGACGATCGTCCGAGCGAGAAGATCTGTGACTGCGGTCCCGACTGCGGCTTCGACTTCGCTTGCGCGTGAAGTCCTCTCGAGAGTGTCGCACTGCTCCATCTGGACGACGAGACGCATGACTTAGCACCGCGATGTCTCGTCCAAACTCGTCTTTTAACACAGGAGTGCGTTTTGAGCTGCCACGATCGGACTCTAGCGTCGGTTGGGCCTTCGGTCTGTTGAAGTCGAGGCCGACTGGAGAGGCCGCGTCGTCAAACTGGTCAGAATTGGCGTTGACGTTGATAGACTCTGTGCCTGGCTTGGGCTTGCACGCACTCTCTTCGCTACAGGATACAAACCAGCGCATGAGAATGCATATGGTAAAACGAATAAATAACGAACCTCCACAGGTCAACACACATTTTCTTCTTCATCCACGCCGGTACCGTCATGCCTCGGCCACGGCCAGCAGAGGACGGCATCGCGATCGACGGTGCTTTGCCTTCACTCACATCTTTCGCAAACTGCTCGCGTTCGCGCTTGCTCTACGCAACACATCCACCATCATTAAATACCGTTGTCCGTACGTCGAGACATCCAGTGCCCCGCTGGCTTGCAGTTGGTGAATCAAATAACTACAACTTCGCACCTCTCGCTCCTGTTCGCGCTGCCGGTGCTCGAGCTCTCGCTTGACCGTCGCCATCTTCTTCTTGGCCGCACGCTCTTCGCAGAACCCTTCGTAGTTGTTGGGTCGCGACGGATGGTACTCGTCGCGGTACGACGCCTGGAAAAAGTGCGAGTTGCCGCCCGCGTCGACGGACACCGTCGCCTCCTCGGTTGCGTCGGGTGTGTCCTTTTGGACTGTCACCTGCGTCCATGTCGTCGCCGCCACAAACCCTAAGCCGCCTCGAGACGCATCACCTTCGACTGCTGATGCGGCCACTGCAGCTGGAGCTGGAGCTGAAGCTGGAGCTGGAGCTGCCGTCGCTGTCTCGCCAAACACATTGGCGCGAGCTTGCGTGGACGAGACGGCCGGCTTGCGGCCCACCGACGCTGGGCGGAACGCCAGCGACACGCCGCGACCAGCCGATTTAACTGGCATGAAGCCGGCTCCTCTGCTTCTTCCGGCAGGACTCTTGGCGCGCGAGCCAGCGAGCGACGCTGGCAACATGCTCACCTTGGAGGCGGCACCAGTGGCCTGACTGGGGACGAACGCGGGGACGCCTTTCGCCCACACTATTATAGCACCCGCGGTAGTAGAGAGAGAGAGAGTAAAACCCACGGTCTGTACGGTATGCGGTTAGACTATCCTACCCGCAGGCGCCTCGTCGCCGTCGGCGTTCTTCGCGGCACCCTTGGCGAGCGGCAGGTCGGCGTAGAGATCCATTCGATTGACGTTGCCTTTGAGAACGCCACCCCCTTCGCCAATCCGAAACGAGGTTCTTAACGGTTGTGAATCGGATGGTAATTACGGTTAAAAAGGAGAGCCGTGGCTTTCTCTTGGCGACGCTCGCCTCCAACGCAAGGTTTCGCGTAGGAGCCGAACGCTCTGTGTATGTGTGTGTGTGTGTGTGCTTGCTGAACTTTCTTGATCTGTTGTGTGGTATGTGTATCACGCAGGGCCTCGTCGATTCATGTGCGACTGCGGGCTGTCAACCGTGGGGGTGCGATCTGTAGGTTCGGGGACCTATGCCCATGATCATCATTCGTCTTCCGTGTCGGGCAGCAAATAGTGGTGCAGCTCGTCCTCGGGCTTGCAATAGTGCCAGAGGCTGGGAGAAGTCAGAAACAGCGTCACAGACGCGTTCACCGTCGTCAGCTTGCCGTAGATGGGCTCTACGAACGGCCACACGCTCTCCTGCACAATCCAGAAAAAGACACAAATTAGAAACCCAAGCAAACCGTAGAACAAGATGTTCACGAACGTAGGACGAAATCTCGAGCTCCATCGCATCTTGGCAGAAGCTTCCAGCTTGCTGATTCCATGGGAAATCCAATGTTAGCAATATTACTATCGAAGTCCTTGCCACAAACATCGCATGCATACCTTGACGTTCAGCTCGAGGTCTTCACAGGCCGCAAAAGCCTTGGACATCTCTTCACGTTTCTGGTTCATGATCTCCAGACGAGCCTTCAGGTGCTCCGTGAGCTTGACCAGTCCCTCCAGTTGCTGGCTGTGGCCTAAGAAGCAAAATAAATGTCGCCAGACATCAGACGCTGGAACATTCCGGCCACGAAAACAGGCACCACGTACGGTTGAGCATGATCGTCGACGGCGTCAGCGCGGCCACGCCCGTGAAGAACAAGCCCTTGCCAGCGACCGAGATCGGGACGCTCAAGCCGCCGGTAACCGGCGCGGCAATCACGCCGGCAACGCCAACCTATCGATTCGACAAACACCAAATGTCAATAAAAAAAGAAAAACCGATCGAATCTACGATCTGACGAGCCATAATACGTACCAGAGCTCCAGCAACCACAGTGGCAGCGCCGACTGCAACGCCCGTGCCGCTAAAGTCGGCTGACCGCGACCGCATGTGAAGCAGTGTGATAGTCTGCACCATCAGCTTGGTGCACTCGGTGATCAGCTCATCCAGCTCCTCGAGGTTCTCGCGCATCTCTGCGACCATCGACTGCGACGACTGGTTCATGCGCGACACCGCCCATTCTGCTCGGCGCGCGATGCGTTTCTCTTCCGTCTTGTCGCGCACGGTCGCCGGCGGCTGAATCGCTTCACGGAGCGTGCCCAAATAGTCCTGAAGCGTGGTGATCTCGTTCGAGCACTGCGAGAACATGAGCTGGCACTGCTCAATGTGAACGGCGCTGCGGTCCACGAGCGCTTCGCAGCGCCGCAGCGAGCTCGTCGCGAGGTTCACGAGCGCGCTCGATTTGGAGAACTGGAACGCCTTGTCCAGATTATCGATCACGTCTTTCATCTGCTTGAGCTGGTACTCCTCGGTCTCCAAAATGATCCACTCTTCGCGCAAAATGCGCTCGGATTCATCGGATGTGAACGCCCGTTGGACCTTCTGGACGATCTGCGCGCTCAGCTTGGCCACGCTTTCCGTGTTGATGTTGCTGATGCTGTTCTGAAAGGTCAGAGTGCCGTCCTTGAGCCGGTCCGAGAGCCGCTTGGGCGGCAGCAGCGGCTTGGACGTGGACGGCAGGTCGTCCGTGGTGAAGCTCACGAGCCGCTGGCGCTGCGCGTCTGAGCCTGCGCGCGGCGAGAGAGCAGCGGAGCTGGTCCGCATCACAAAGAAGTCGTCGCTCTGGCGGCGCTCGGACGTCCCATCGCCCTGCGCGAGCCGGGCGTCGCGCGGTACGGTCGCCATGCTTGCTTCGGACCGCTAGCCGAAGTTGTTTGGAACCGTATTGAATCGACTGTTGTGTGTCAGCTGCCAGCTGAGCTGGCGGTGTGTTTTACACGAAGTGGATTTGTAACATCAGGTCGAAGAGGTTGAGTTTCACAGAGGGCTACTATTGCGGACGAAGTTGGCAATTTGTCACAATTCCCTCTCTGCGTTGGGATAGTTCAACTACCCATTAGTAGAGGTTTCATTGAATTGTACCCCCCCCCCGACACGGGGGTACTGTCTGGTGGTGAACTTGGTTGGTGAAAGGCTGTTGATGCCATTCCATTGCGACCAGCAGCTCCATTGATTAGCTAGAACCATGGCGCGTAAGAGGAAGCTTCAGCAGCGCGTGAAAGAGGTCGGCGACCAGGTCGAGGCTAGCATCCGCGAGGACGCCGACCTGCAGAAACTCGAGCACGTCGCCAGCGAAGAGCTATTCCAGATCGACACGGCTGGTGGCAAGCTCACCAAGAAGCAAAAGGTCCAGCTGAAACTCCACACCAAAGACCCGGTGGTCAAGTCCAACAAGTTTGTTGCCGACAAGGCCAACAAGTTTGAGGCTGAGCTCGTGAAGAAGCTCGCGCAGCGCGAGCAGCCGCCGCGCGCGGCAAAGGCCAAGAAGGCGGCCAGTGACGCGCCGCTGTGGGGCAGCGACGGCGTCGTACCCGTGGATAAGAAGATCCTGCAGCTCGATGCGTATGTCGCTCCGGCGGTCGTGAAGAAAATCGCGGTGCCCAAGCGAATCGCCTCGACTAAGAATCGCATCAATAAGGTCGCGGTGCCTGTGCCCGGCCAGTCGTACAACCCAGACTTTGAATCGCACCAGGACGTGCTCGCTGCGGCAGTTGCGCAGGAGCTTGAGAAGCAAGCCAACCGCAAGGAGCTCAGCGAGCCGGTTTCCAAGGGCCTCTCGGAAGAGACGCTTCAGTACATCAAGGATAACTCGGATGAGGATGACGAGAGCGACGACGAGGACGCTGGATCCAAGCAGGTTTGTTGTCTAGCGCTTGCTCCACTGTTGCCGAACGGCTTTGAATTTTGTATGCTGACTTGATTGTTGTTTTTCTGTATTGCAGCGTCGTAAGGAGAAACTGACGCAGGCTCAGCGAAACAAACGTGCTCGCCACAAGCAGATGGAGATGGACCACAAAGCCAAGCGCAGTGAGAAGTCTTTGGTCAAGCAGATCAACACGTACGTGGCGTCATATCGCGGACGTTGGATCATCAATGATAGGAACTCACACGTGACTCTCTCCGCATAGCGCCAACCACATTCTCAACACGATTGTCAAGGGCGAGAAGCAGTCGGTGCAGAAGCAAGAGCTGAAGAAAGTGCTCGCGGACCAGAAGCTCGACGAGGAACCCGAAGTCAAGATTGGCCGACAGATGACGTACGTGCTACCGTCCATGTCTGGGCGTTTTGCCTCGTTGCTTTGTACTCATGCGATTTCGTTTGATACCCACAGTAAGATTGTCCGCGACACCCCGGTGTTGCTGTCGGACGAGCTCACGGGCAGTCTGCGCATGATGAAGCCCAAGGGGGATCCGCTGCTCGACCGCTTCGACAGTCTCCACAAGCGCAACATGATCGTGGCAAATCACTCACGTGCCAAGGGCAAGCGCAAGGTCAGGATCATCGAAGTGAAGAAGTAGATCTTGTGTTTCAAAGAATGTTCTTTCTAGATGAATACTACGTAGTTTACATGTGTATATGCAAACTGGCGGCGGTGTGGTGTCAATTTGGAGATGGAAGAGCCTAGAAAGCATAGTGTATCGCTTCTTAACCCATACGCTTCAGCTCGCGAATGGCGGTCATCCACGGTCTCTGCTATTTATATCATCGTTGAAAAGATCATCTCGCCTTAGCTTCCTGGGTCTCCATTGCAGGGATTCCTCGGACTTTCTCGCCAAGTCACTGGAAGTGTGTCGACAAGGCACCCGAGATGACGTCGTCCATGATGCGGCCCGGGGTACGACCCACCTTGTGCGCTGCTGCAGTATGTTCCCTGTATGAATACTGTGTTGACGCACAATGGCACTCGCCCTAGAACTTTCGCCACGATGTGCGTGGTGCTAGGGTTGTCGAGGTCAGTATGGTCGAGTATTTGCGCAGCAAGCACGCCATCCTTAAGAAGATCCGGCGGCGTCTGATCATTCTCGGCATCGTCATCGGGCTCACGGCGCTCATCGCGCTCATCCTTGGAGTGGTGGGGATTCAGGCTATTCTTCCACTTCCACTATGGCCACATATCAGAGCGCAAGCTTGACGTACTCGGGTGTTTCTATGCGGGCAGGTCGTCGCCACTTCGCATGGCAAAGTCGTCAAGTTTCGCCGCAAATTTGTCCACGTCTCGCTGCGCGACCTGTACTTTGTATACGGGGGCGCTGCGCTGGCTTTCAGCTTCCACGGCTTCTACGTCGACGGCCAGTGGAACAAGATGCAGAAAGACGGCAATCGCCTGGTGATGCACCTGCGGACGTACAGTATCCTGGGCCTCTCCTCGTGCGTAGCAGGTGAGTACTGTACTAGGTAGTTTTCTTCGACTGATTAACCGTGCTCACTAGTCTCACGACACACAAACAATCGGTAGCTGTGTGGCTCGGTTTTAGCACGCTCTCCGCCTTCGGGCTCATCGAAATGCGCTACATCCTCGACACGCCCGTCAGCGTGATCTACTTGGTCACGCTGGTCACATTATGCGTATGTTGTACCCATCAATGCCCAAAAAGTAGCGCTCTTGAAGTGGCACTTACAATCTAACTCAAATGCCACTGGCCATTAGGCGCACATCATCGTCACGCCGTGGCTGCTGCGCACCGTGCATCGAAAAGCAAACCAGGCGGACGAGTATTTCGGCGCCGAGTTTATCGACTCGGTGAAGCGATCGCGACGCAGCAAGCGGAGCGCGAGGGGACAACACCACAATAACAACGACAGCGCGGCCGACGAGGAAGAGGACGAAGACGGGGAAGACGAGGCCGGTGAGGACGACGATGGCCATGACGACTCGGAAGAGGAACAGCGCGATGGCCGCGCCGTGGTCGTGCCAGCGTTACCGCCTCGCGCACTCGGGGCCAAGAACAGTGCTCCAAGCCCGACGAAAAGTCGCTACGCCTTTTATGGGCCGGATGGATCGTCCACCGTCCCGCCACTGTCCGCGCGAACATCCGCTCCATCGCCGCGCGGCAAGAACTCCAGGGTGCCGGACCGTCTCACGTCACCTCGCCCTGCGGAGGTCCCGTCGCCACGATCGGCTCGTCTCGATCTGCGTGCATTGGCAGAGACGGGCGAGTCACCGGCAGCGGGAAGCTATGGAAATGGCGCCAATAGCGTCGCAAGTGCGGACCAGATCCCGTACGCATCGCCAGTGTTCTTTCTGGACCAGCAGCCGCGGCTGCAGCCGGCTGAGTTCTGGCGGCTCTGGAAAGTCTCCGAGACCACGTACGTATGGCTTGTTTTTTCTCTCTTTTATAGGATGATTCGTCGTGTTGGAAGCTGTCGCTGATTGCTAAGGCTCTTTGTTTCACGTGGCGTCATGAAACAGCGGCTCGTTTTCATGTCCCATGACCAGCCCAATGCGGCGGGACGAAGCGGAGAACCACCTGCAGACCCACGGGTTCCACGTCGTCGCGGCCGAGGCCAAGGACAGCGCGCTGCAAGTGTACTTCTACGCGTTCCAGCTGGGCTCGGACGTGTTCTTCCTGGGCGAGTTTGTGTTCTTGTTCTCGCGGCAGTTTTTCCAGGCCACCTTCAAGTGCAAGGTGCGCGCCTCGCCCATGTATGTTTCTGTTCACAATCAAACGACTAACCCAACGCGCATCTGTGTATCGTCTGCTCTTGTTTGTTGCTTTCTCCACACCATGTTCACTTACGCATGGCAGGACCACGACGCGGCGCCCGAATTCGTGGCGCGCTTCAACCTCCAAGAGCTCCGCGCGCTCGGGAGATAGAGCCAGTCCATCCACGAGCTCGCCGCGTGGCGACGGCGGGTGGCGAGCGGCCAACACGCACCGCGCCGCTTGGGCTGCCTCGCTGTCGTGGCGACACCGCCAGCATCATGCATTTCCACCGAGTCTGGACCCGGTGCATACATTGGATAGCATCGTCATGTCGAAACTTCAACCATGCCACACGCAAAAATGTCGGTTCGGTATTAAGTGATAGAGTGATCTTAGGTAGCCATATAATCTCTCCAAGGTTTACACCAGCTGGTCGTTGAGTCGTCGGGTCGTGGACGATTTGGCGACAATAGGCTTTTGAGTGAGAAAGCCAGCGAGCCGCGCCGTTTCGTTTGGTGCTCATCCGTTGAGACGCTTGACCCAGCAGACAGCCGCAATGTGCCAGACAAGGGCAGTGGTGGGTGTGGATGTACAGTGTATCTATCGGTGGCGCATGCGCCAGCACTTGTCGCGCACTGGCGCCAGTCTGATTCGATCCAAATGGAGAGCGCTTTCATCCAAGCAGCTGGGTCCTGTTTAGTCATGGTCGCCCTTGAAGCATGAGCTTCGAGGCTCAAGGTGAGCGGAGAAAGATTCTCCAGTCCAGCACGTACAGTACAGTATTGGATGGGGAAAGGGTGTGCGGCGCATCTGAATTCTTTGACTCCTCGTATAGATCGACACCTGAAGTCGAACGCGTTGGACCAGCACTAGTGCGAACTAAAGGAATGTGCTGCAATGGTATGACCCGCTGCAAGCCGCCATTGACAGCGAGCGGTACTACCATCACTGCTGGCCGAATTGGGCGGCCCATAGTCAGTGGGCTGTCGCCCAGTCGTGTGGAGGACAAGTGCATGTCGTGGTGAGGTGACTGGAAACCGATGGGTGGTCTGGATTTCTCCCGCCCACGAGAATGGGATCGTGCGCCGTACCGGATCGAAAAACACGCCGTAATCTGTGTCTATTATTTGCACAAGTGGCGGCGAGATCGACTCTCTGGACGGTGGTTCAGCGCGTGGCTGGACGGCGTCCCACTCTGAAAAGTGTAGGTGTTGCCGAGCTCTCTCTCTCTCTCTCATTGTACAGTTGAGTTCGTTCGATGCAATGACGCAGCAGTCGTGGCGTCGCGCCAAGCGATCGCCTGAGGGGCTCTCAGCCACCTGTCAAACCGACTCACGATGGCGTACCCCGCCCGTGGTCGTATCCACATCCCATCTTAACCGTACCATCGGTTTACGCACGGTGACAGCTCTCTATCGATCGTTGCAGAGCTGCAGCCACACAACAAGCGAACCATCCGTACACCGAGTGGCATGACGGTTACGGTCGCCACGTTTTCCATGGACGCTTGCGACTTATGAATAGAGAGAGAGTCGGGATGACACTGGGATATCGCGAGTACTGTAGCTTGACGTCAGTGTACAGTGCAAGTTGCCGTATCAATCATGATGGTCTCATGTGTCAGTAGGATCGCATGCTCTTGCTCAACTGCAACAGCCCCACATCCGCTGGCTCACCGCTGGCTGGCTCGTCTTTCGCTGGCACTCACCAAGTCGCTATTTTTTTTAAACGAGAAAGGGCAGCACAACGCGCATCGCTGATTGGCTGAATGGAGTGTCAATCTTGACGAGCGCACGATCTGACGCTTGCAGCTCCGACTCGACAAGACGCTCACTCGCCCCCGCCGCTCGATTCTCCTGGCTCTGGTCGAGGGGTGTCCACACTCCTCCCCATGAAAGAGCCTGCGTCTTCTCCTCTGCCGCGCGACCCTGCGCGGCTTCGGAACGATCATTCTGGAATTCGCCTTCCCTGCCCCACCTCCACCTCCACCTCAACCGCATCCACCACCACACTATGGACGTCATGTCAGCTACCTCCTTCCAGACGCCTGCGACCCCGCGCGACCGCGCCGGCAGCTCCGCCGTCGACTTTGAAGTCTCGGAGCTCCAGAAGTACTACCACCTGCCGCTCCGCGAGGCCGCGCGCCGCCTCGGCACCTGTGAGGCCGTGATCAAGCGCGTTTGCCGCAAGCGCCAGATCGCGCGCTGGCCGTACCGCCAGGTCTCGGCCAAGCTTGTCAAGATCCAGCAGCTCTGCAAGTTCCTTGTCCACATCCCAGAGGGCGACCAGGCGCAGCGCATCCGCCTGCGCATCAAGCAGCTCACGGATGAATACCTCGAGATCGTCGGCGGCCACGTGCCGAGCGATCTGCAGTGCACCACCGCGGACGCGGCCTTGGTCAGCCCACAAATCACCAGCAGCCCAGTGGACCCGGTAATGCTAGAGCAGCTTGACCGCGACGTCGAGATGGAGGACTCCTCCAGCGGTGACGACCAGGACGACGAAGGCGGACGCCCATCGGACATCTCGGCCTACTCGCTGCGATTCATCCTGTCGGACGCTTCGATTCTCGACATGGAGAGCGGTTGCCACCTCGCCAACCACTGAGTCGTTTGTCTGCCTACGACCGCTGAATTTGATGGAGCGGAATCCGCACGAACGGACCCTCCACCACCAACGGCCACACCACCACCACATAGAGCTGCATATTTGTACACACCACACTGCATACGATATAGACGCTGCATATTGACACCCGCATAGACGCCGTATGAACTACAGTAGACGTTGAGAGAGTAAATATTATCAACAAAGAAATTGGGATGCATCTATCAAAACGGCCACCTCAAGCAAAAAGATCTTTTATTTGGCGACGCACCGTTTGCTGCACATTCTCCTGGATTTCTCGGTGCCTGATTCGTCACGTTGCGAGGCTATCGATCGCCGAAGAGGCCCTTCTTGCTTCTCAAGAGCAGGCCAAGTTGGCAGTGCAAGCAGACTGCTGCCCTGTCTTCCAGAGTTTACAGTTGGACCGCGCGAACAGTTCAAGGGGGATCTGAGTTCTTGCTTTTTGACTTCGGTGAAGTGAAGTGACGAAGTGAAGTGAAGTCCAGTCTTCGCCCCGAATTCACCCACAATGCAACGCGTTATGGAAGTCATTCAGGCAACTTGATGGATAGGAAGACAAAAGCTCCAGTGGTGACGAGAGCTAAGTTGAAGTGGTGCTGAATCTTTTTCAGATCGGCGACCGTCGAGACATGTCCAGTGTGCGCACTGTATCATCGAAAGAAGATCCTGCAAAGGTCTGTGTTATTGCAATGAGCGGTGTGTGCGTTTTCTAATGGAATCTAAATCTGGTCCAACGGCTCCATGCCCAGCAACGAAAAGCACGTCTTCATGACCTTCAAGGTCGCGTCGCACAACAGCAGACGGCTGCTCTGCTCTTCGCTGCCGATCACTCGGCAAGAGGTCACAAACGTCTGCACCTTCTCGGACAGCGTGTACAGGTAGCTGCAGAGGCGGTTCGAGTTCAGATCGCGGTCCACAAACAAGATAGTGTCCTGAAGCTGCAGCAGCTCGGACGCGAGCGCTGTCTCTGTGGGGTGCACCGGCTTGATGAGCGCGTTGGCGTCCTTGATCAGATCCTCCATCTTCATGCCCGACTTGCGGATGATCGAGCACAGACGCGCGTACGCGAACATGAGGTACACGGCCGTGTCGCCCGTGGTCGACAGCATGCGGTCAAAGCTGAAAATGTAGCTCGACGTCGGGCTCTGGCGCAAGTCAAAGTACTTCACCGCGCCGTAGCCGATGCGCTCGGCCGCGTAGTCGACCTGGTCCAGTGGCAGACTGGTCTGGCCGGCTTCGATTCGCGCCAGCAGCTGCTCCTTCATGCGCACCTTGGCTTCATCCAGCAGCTCCACGAGACGCACCACCTCGCCTGACCGAGTCTTGAAGCGCTTGCCCGACTCGTCGTTCACCGTACCAAAGCCGACGTGGTCCACGCGGTGCACTCCCGGCTCGTAGATGCCCGCCAGCTTGCCGACCTCGAACAGCAGCTTGAAGTGGTCGTTCTGTGAGAAGTCCGTGTAGTAGAGCAAGCGGTCGGCCTTGATCTCGTGGAGACGGTACCACAGCGCGGCGATATCCGTCGTGCCGTACAAGTACGAGCCGTCGCTCTTGACGAGGATGAATGGCTGCTTGACCTTTTCGGTAAACACCACCAACGCGCCGTTGCTCGTAGTGGTCAGGTTCTTGGCCTTGACCTTCTCAATCACGCTCGGGATGATCGGGTTGTAGAACGACTCGCCCATCTCCTTGAGGCTCACGCCGAGGCGATCGTACACGCGCTGGAACTCCTTGCGGCTGATCTCGCACAGCGTGGTCCACACCTTGCGCGACTGCGGGTTCCCCGACTGAAGCTCCACGACCTGCTGCTTCGAGCGCGCGTGGAACTCCTCGTCATTATCGAAACGCTCCTTGGCGGCCTTGTACAGCTTGGTCAGATCCGTCACGTTGGGCATCTCCGACTCCCACTCTGGGTACGCGTCCATCAAGTGCGAGATCAGCATCCCAAACTGAGTGCCCCAATCGCCCACGTGGTTGATGCGCACGACGTCGTGGCCTTGGAACTCGAGGATGCGGCACATCGTGTCGCCAATGATCGTCGAACGCAAGTGGCCCACGTGCATGTCCTTGGCAATGTTGGGCGACGAAAAGTCCACCACAATCTTCATGGGCTTCACGGGACTCGGGAACACGCCCTTGGTGAGCACGTTGGTCAGCCGCGTCTTGACAAACTTTTCGCTCAAAAACACGTTGACAAAGCCCGCGCCGGCAATCGAGATGCGCTCGAGCATGTCGTTCTCGGGGATCGCGCTGATGATGGCGGTGGCCACGTCACGCGGCGATTTAGCCGGCGTCGGCGTGCTCTTGAGCAGCGTGAAGATGTTCATGGCTGAGTTACACTGGTAGTCGCCAAACTTGGCGTTCTTCGCGTTCGTGCGGGTGATCTCCACGGCGGGCAGCGAGATTCCCGGGTAGGCCGAGGCGATGGCCTCCGAGAAGATGGTCTCGATGATCGAGAGTACGTTGTGCGAGGTGTTGCCGCTGAGCACGTCGGCCTCCAGCTTGGACATTGGCTTGCCACCCGACGCGAGCAGCGCCGAGCCCTGCACAAACGCGTTCTGCGTAAAGATCTGCGCAACGTAGGCGCGGAACTTGTTGAGGATCTCCGTGTCCTGGTCCGCGGGCACTAGCTCCAATGCCGCACGCAGCGTCACGCCGGCCACCACATCCGCAAGCGAGAGGTCGCTGCCAAACAGGAACTGGATCGTGTCCGTCTTGGCGCGGGCCTCTTCCTTGACCGACAGCAGCGCCGTGAGCTCGGCACCGAGCTTGGTCTTGTCGGCACCGCTCTTCTGGGCCTTGCTGAGCCAGGGCGAGAGCACATGGCTCTCCCACTCGAGCCACTCGTCGACTGCAAGGTCGTCGTGCTGCAGCATGTCGGCCGAAGCCGCCAGATAGCGCGCGACCGCGTTGGCCGAGAAGACGACGTCGCCGCCCACGACGATCTGCGGACCGCAGTTGGCGTACTTGGAGTCGGAGGGGCCGACGCCAAAGGCGGCGCCAGTGGCCGCCAACGCCACAAAGCACTTGAGCTCTTCGCGCCCGGGCTTGTCGTTGATCAGGAGCTTCATAGGTGATGTGGAGGTGAGCGGGCAGCTACTGTAGTTCGCGCGGCTTGCTTATCCGGTTTGTGTGGCTCCATCGAACCACGGTCCATGGGTGGATAGAGAAGAGAACCCACTTTGCTAGCCAAGATACCAAAACCTCGATTTCGAGGTCGAACAATCTCCGCCACAAGAATCAGAGACAGGAACAAACTGCAGAGATGGATTCCAATCAAGTACGCACGTACTTAACCAATCTCCCCTCCCTTTTAAACGGGTGGGTTTCCCTTGGTGGCCAAACAACCGAGCATCAGGGGAAACCAGTATGGCGGGAGTCGGCGGCAGTAGCTCCAGCGCGGGCTCGTCACGCCGCAGCGAGAACCTCCAGCGGCTCATCGATGACGCCGACCAGTCGGTGAACCTGTTGGCGTCGCTCGGCTCCTTCAGTGGCGCGTCGTCCTCCGCGCATGGCGGCGCCAGTTCTGACGGATTCCGCTTCACCGGCTCGGCCTTGGCGGCGGAGTTGGAGGATCCAGACGGCGACGAGATGAACGTGGTCGACCTGTCAGTCCAGCGAGGGATGCTTCACGTCAAGGGTGTGTTCGCCGACCACTCGGTCGAGTATAGCGACATTGATCCGCGCTTCACGACCATCCGCGACCTCAAGCGCGCGCTGTGCGACAAGCGCAACGCACGCAAAGACCTGGGCTTCACGGCCGCCGACGCGCGCGTCATGTTCAACGGCCAGCTGGTGGAAGACGATTGGCTCGTCGTGGACTGTGGACTCGGCGTGGACGGCGTGATCTACATTGTTAAGGCGCTGCCGAGCAGTCGGGCGTACTTTGGCGGCATGGGCTTTGGCGCCAAACCCACGGATGCGCGGCTGCCGGTAACGTCGATCGCGTCGTCGTACGCGCAGCAAAAGCAGATCGCGCGCGCCTCAGATGACGACTCGATGCTCGTCGAGTTCAGCCACACGCTCGCGCTCGACGCCTCGCAGAGCGGGCTGCTATCGCACAAAGTCCGACCGGAAGAGTCGAATTTTGCCGAGATGCTCTCGGATTTTTTCCAGCACCTCGGCAACGTGCAGGATACGGACACGTACGGGGAGCGGCTCCTGCGCGGGTACATTGACGTGCTCCAGTCACGGCTTGAAGCGCTCGAGGCCTCTGTGGAAGGGACCACGCGGTTCGCGAACCAGCAGCGCCAGCGGCTCCAGGATTCGATCAAAGAACTGCGCGACGAGCGCAATACGTGGCGTCTTCTTTACGAACTGCGACGAATCTGCCACCCGAAAGACGACGGATGCGACGATGAGTATATGGACATGTCGGAGGATCTGGAGAATCTGCGGTTCGACATGGTAGAGGACGACGCGGTGCGGCTGCTGGAAACGCACAACGAAAACTACAAGATCCAAAAGGCAGTCAAGACGTGGCTCGAGAACATCGCTATGGAGCAGGCTGTGTCGGTGAGCGAGAAGCGAGACGTTGCAAAGTACGGCTCGCGAACGCTGAAAATGCTGAAGAAAGGGTTCCTTCAGTCGACAGGTGTCCGCATGGATCCTGATGCGGTTCTTAGAGATGGCGATCACCACATTGTTGAGGACGACGCTGAAGACGAGTGCGAGCTGCTTCGAGGGGTCTGGTCACTCATTCGTGCAGGTGACCTACAGGCAGCGGTTGATTTATGTGTCCAACTGGGCGAGCCATGGCGTGCGGCGAGTCTTTCCGGTGGTATCCAGGTCGGAGCCAGTGAAGTGGACGACGGTCGGGCGTTGGAGCGATGGGGAAACCCGATGCGCGCGCTGTGGAAGACAACTTGCTGGAAGTTTGCAGAAGCGAAAACTCTCAAGTTTTCGAAGCGGAACAGTCTTCTCTCCAGACAGTACGAGGAAATTGTTTATGCTGCCCTCAGTGGACACGTGAAAGTACTCACACAGTCAAGTCTGTGCGAGACCTGGGATGATCACTGCTGGGCATATTTGCACGCAGTCACTGAGCAGCAAATTGACACGACTCTCCACAAGTTGCTCAAGGTGAAGCTCCAATCATCGCAGCTTGTTGTCGGAAATGATGGCCATTATCTGCGGCTCTACCAAACCCTGTTGGACAAGACGAAGTACTTGAAGCGCTACGAAGTCAACCTGGACGCTCTCTTTGAAGACCTCCGCCACAGCAAAAGTGAGGTCGTTCGGAAGCAAGCACATGAGCCCTACCGTCAGATTCAAGCCAAGCTTGTCACGGCAAAGATCGAATCCATTGTGACTAGTATCGCGAAGAGTCTGGCTGAAGAAGATCCAGCAGGCGACGACTCGTTCGACTGGAACCTGCATATCGACACTCAAGATCCTGTCGATGATGTGTCGCCGTTCTTTTTGCGTTTTGCCGCTCACTTCGTGGTGTTTTCTGCATTCACCGAGGAAACGATGGACGAGATTGCCTATCACACCATCCTCAAGGCGTACATCCGCCATCTTGTGAAGCATGGCCAGTTCAAGCTCGTTCCGATCTATGCATCTCGTCTACCCGTCGAAGGAGCTGTCGAGATATACGTTCAAGTGTTGGGCTCTCTGGATGACCGCCTTCAGCGCGAGCTATTTGTCCGAAGGATCCACGAGTTCTCCAGCATCGAAGTGCTCACGTCGGTTGTCTCCATCACTGTTGAGCGACTGAGCAAGGAATTGCAGCAGCAGGCCCGTAATCTCATGTCTACAAACCCGTCGAAGGCTACAACTCAAGTCGACCGCATGCGCATGCGTGTGCTTGAGTACCTGAGTTTCTACAATGATCATCGTGCTGAGTATCTCCGCCGAGCCAACTTGCTCGCGCGTGAATTTGTGTTCGAAGAGAAGTTCGGTGCCGTCAAGGAGATGTTTGTTCAGCACGTCTCAGAAGAATCAGTTGGCCTCGTTAAGCTCCATCGTGCGGTTCAAACAGTCAGTGACGACGACGAAGTCGAGCGCATCTTGCGTGCTCATATGTGCTGGAAGGCGTACATCCGAGCTTGCAATCACTACGATCTGTGGCGCAGCTGCACTGCGAGTCGCACTGGCATCAAATTGAAATTGGTGACGTACGGCGAAGAGAAAGAGTTCCTTACCGAGCTCATGTACCACGTCTCGCGCTCGACCACGGCCATCGTGGACGTTCTTCACTTCGAAAACGCGTGGATGGTGCAGTGCTCGGATGACTCTGAGGAAGATGTGAGCATCCGGCAGTTATGTTTGCCACTGCTGGCGCTGAATCTACACTTTGTTCAGCTGGAATCTGCGAAGCTCGTGCTTCGTCTCCAGTTTTACCCCGCGGACGCCAAGATCCAGCTAGTTCGACCATTGTTGGAAAAGTCTTTGCAAGTGGCGGACGTTGTTGCGGATGAGCACTATGCGGTGTCGGCGGCGCTGACACCCGAGCACTGTCGCGAACTCTTGAACGGTTTCCGCGAGAGCTCGATCGCGTTGCTTCATTTGGAGAGTACGGCTCCGTTGAAAGATGAGGAAGAAGTGGACCAAGGCAGTGAAGACGCTCAGCGCCTAGATCTATAAGCATGCAAAAGCACGGGGCACGAACCAAGCAGCGATCAACAATACACACGATAGTATCTTCGTTCTGATGGTACTGTACCACTCTACACGATGCACTCATTCATACATGTAGCCATATCTCGTTCAAAATATTCTATCTCTAGGACAACTTCACATGGTATACTCGGCTTCCGACGTGCTATCATCATCGACGAATGACGGCGGTCCCAAATTCCCACCGTACTTGCGGATCTCTCGCTCCACTCGTTTACGTTCAAGCAAGTCGTGCCACGTGTTCCGGCCACCGCGGTGGTAGTACCACACGACCAGCACGACCGAGTGGACAATGTTCAAGCCCAGCAGCACATAGCCGACCACAACGACTGCCATGTTGGTGGTCGTGCACATATACACGAGGCTGAGGCCGATCGCGGGCACCACGAAGAATCCCACGGCGAGGAAAAGTACGGCGACGATGGGCCAGCTGGCGCTGTAGTAGGCAAGGGACCGAGCCCAGTGGAAGATGGGTCGCCGTGTGATCGGGATCGGGTAGAAGAGGAACACGCCGAACAAGTTGAAGAAAAAGTGCGTGAGCGCGATCGCGACGCCGTCGGATTTGCCCGTCACGAGCGACGCCAGCAGCGCATTGGCGGTTGTGCCCAGGTTGGCGCCCAGCATGATCGGGTAGACTTGATCGAGTGTAATGACGTTGAGTCCGGCCATGGGCGTGAGAGTCGACGTCACAACCGTGGACGAGTGGACCACGAACGTGATGGCCACGCCGGCGACGATCATGACGTAGCCGTTGCGTTGCAGCACGGTCGAGATGACGCGCTTGGTTGGGCCCAGAAACACTCTGGCGAGCGTCTGCACGAGCGTGAACAGCGATCCGAACAGCAGCAAGAGCCCGATCGAGAGCACGATACCACCCACAGCCGCATCGCTCAGATTGGTGCCCAGAAAGGCTCCATCTTGGATGAATGTTGGCACTTGGTTGCAGGTCGTGCTGCCCGTAGCAATGAGGTTGAGCAGTGTCTTGTTGACGTTGAGCAGCTCGTCGGTGACCGGTTCCACGACCGCGTCCACGGGGCTCGCAAAGTCGCCGCTGCCACTTGTTTGCGCGTGGGCGAGCGCGACCGAGATCCGCTCGAGTGGTCGGAAAAAGATCTCGAGCGGGAACAAGACGAGCACGGACCAAATGTTGTACATGTCGTGAATAGTGGCGGCCGCCATCGCGCGCTGGAATTGGACGCGGTGCTTGACGTGACCGAACGCGACCATCATGCACGTGATGCACGTGCCGATGTTGGCGCCCATGACCACGAACACGCCCTGACGGATGGTCATCCCACCGGAGCCTACGACCGCCACAGTGATCGAGGTCACGGTGCTGGAGCTGTGGACGAGCGCGGTCGTCACGGTGCCTAGCAGCAGCCCGGCGAACGGGCTGTCGGTGAACGAGAATGCGTGCTTGCTCGTGCAGCTCAGCAGCAGCGTCATCCCCTCGCCGATGAGCTTGATCGCGACCAGGAACAAGTAGAGAGCCAGCAGCGCGAGCGTCGCAAAGCCCACGCCGCTGAGCAGCTTGCGCCTCGGCGGCTGCTGCTCGTACGCCTGCTCGGCGGCCTCGTCCTGCATATGCTCGTAGTTGAGCATGAACTGGATCGGCGAGGTCGTGTGGAGACGCGTCGCTCGCCGTCGCTCGTCCTCGTCGAGCGTCGACATAGAGCCGTGGAGCATCGGCACGACGGATGAAGTCTGTGAAAGTCGCGTGTTTCGCTGCTGCTGCTGGTGGTCGTGGTGACGGTGAAAATCTTTGATCTCTGCTAGGATGGCTGCGTCTTGCGACGAGGATAAAGCGGACAGCGCTGCAGACGACGTGATGGTGGCGGCGTGAGTGGGGCTGGAGGAGGAAAAAGAAGAAGAAGAAGAAGGAATCGCGTACTGTACTGTACGCGCCGTGTCGGTCGAACACAACAACAGCAAAGAAGCTTCTGTGGTCTATGCTAGAAGAACCTGGTGGAAGAAGGCGTTTCGCGGACTGACCGGCCACCACGGTGGAGACGAAACGGGCGGGCGCAGGGAGCAACAGGTGGGAGCTTTAAGGCGACAGATATTACGTGTAGGCGTGTCGACGTCACTGGAAGACTCCGCTTAAATGAACGGACTGCTCTGCAGGTCTCACGATCAGGCAGTCACCTGGAGTCACAGTCCTTGACGCTGGATCGTCGCCTGTACGCGAGAAATAGATTCAATCGCAGTATCTGCGACATGTGCACACTTGATATTTGTAAGAAATGGGCACCTTGCAGCTGAAAGATTCATTATCTCAGTGTGTGGTGTTCCAGTTGAGCCATTGTGGGCGGTGCGGTGCCACTGCCACTGCCACTGCCACTGCCACACTGCCACTGTGTCTGACACAGCCACACACCATACACTCATCGCACTCTGACTGCTTTTCTGGTGAGGCCGATTTCGGTCGTCAGTTCTTTGGAATCAAGCAGATTGATTCGAGCGCCAGTTTCGAATGACCATCAGTGATGGTCTCATCACAATGCTCGTGACTGATTGAAGTCAGTTGTCCTGACTCGGGGGGTTTGCCTATTATTGTCGCACGCAGGCTCTCCCACTCGGCCCGCGCTCTGGATACATCGCCAACTCATGTCGTGGTGTCGGTTTTGACCGGGGGGTTCGCGGCCATGCCATAGCCGCCTCCTGCGTCCATAGCGCCTATCGCGTACCCGCTGAACAGAATCTGCGTCGGCGTCTTGCCCGCCTCGGAGCGAATATGATGTTCCAGCATCCGCTGCGGCAGGCACCACACTTGCGGTCGTGGAGCCTTGGGATGGCTCTTCCACGCCCACGCGTGCTGCTCCAGCTCTTCGTGCTCGAGCTTCTTGAGCAGATAGACACTGTCAATGCCAAACGCGGACTGCGACTGCACGCGGAGATCATACGATCCGCGGTCTTCGACTGCTCCGCATTCTGGATTGTCGCCATATGCATAGACAGGCGTGGAGCACTCAGGAGTAGTCGAGCGTAGAGAGAACTCGCCGACGACATCTTGCAGCTTGGTCGCGCCCGGGACGCCGCCTATGGACTTGATCACGTGGCCCGACGGGGTCTCGAGAAAGTACAGCTGGCTGTCCGTGTAAGCGCCAAACCACGAGCTGCAGCGACTCGACGTGTGGAAGCAGAGCCCTCCCACTTCGCGCGTGTACGGGTCTAAACTCGCGTCGATCTGCACCAGGAACTCGCCGGGCAGCAGCGAGAAGCTGAGCAGCTGAGCGCCTGCGTAGGTGAACGCCTGGAGCTCTTGCACCAGTTGCGATCTGGATGTCGGCGAGTCGAAGCTCTGCACGTACATCACTGTACTGTCTTGCACCGCGACCACCACACCACGTGCGACGCCACTATGGGTGGGGATAGACCCATTTGCGGGGCACGGCGAGAGCAGCGCGAACGAAGCAGAAGCGGACACGAGCGCCGTCGTCTCGACAGGCTCTGCAAATCGCCCAGGGCCATTGGGTGGCGCGTTTGTTGGGCCAATTGGGACACAATACGCGCCAAGGCAGCCGACATAGTTGTCGCCCAGGGTGCCGAAAAAGCCCTCGATCTTTGCGCCCGGCGCTGGCTGGAGGCACTGAAGGTCGCCACCGGGGCCGCCGTACCACGGAGATGAGCGCTGGTTGGTGTGCAAGCAGAGCGCGTCGACCCAGCACATCGCTCGCACGTCCACATGCGTAATAAACTCGTTTGGTCCAAGCACAAATAGACTGCCGCCGTCGGCTTCGAGATCCGCGTAGTTGGCCGTTGCGATCTCTTGTCTCGTGTAGGTATGGACAGAGACCACAAATTGGCCAGCATTCACGAGCACGGCACCGAACTCTCCATCGTGGAGCTCCTCAAATGGATCCTGGACACCATCCTGGTCAGCGTAGCCAATCGGTCCGACCTTGACAGACGAGAGGGCCAAGATACCACCACCAGTAGGCTCCAATGGTGAGACCATGAGCTCAGCAATACTGGAACAGTGAACACCAAGACTCCCCACAAAGTCGTCGCCACGTGTGCCGAAGAAGCCGTTGATCTTGTTGCCTTCGTCTGGCCGCAGCACGAACAGCTTGCCGCCCTGGCCGCCGTACCAGGGCGACGACCGCCGATTCGTGTGGACTCGCATTCCGTCGATCCACGCCATCGCGCGCACCTCCACCTTCGTGATGGATTCGTTTGGATCCAGCACAAACCACTGCGTGCTTCCATGCGAGCGCGTGTCTTGGCCTGCGAGTTCATCGCATGTGTAAGTAGCAAGGTCGTCCAGATAGTGTCGAGCCGTCACGCGGATCGCTCCTAGTGGGCGAGACGGTGCACACATGCCGAACGATCGCTTCGTGCCGCTCGTGTTGCCGTGGCCCACGGGCCCACGCACTTTACTGTTCCAGCACACCAATGGGCCTGCGTTCGACTCCCTGGGTCTCTTGGAGATCCACTCGCAGTGGACCAACTGGAGCGCCGACCCGATGTTCCAGTGCGCTCCCTCGGGCCCCGCGACATCTTTCAGCGCCTGGTGGTTCAGCACCAGTCGGCCGTCGCGGAAATCCTGAAAGAACCCCGGTTCGTGGACGCGATGGTCGGGCTCGTACGCGCAAAACAAGCGGGTCATGTCGTCAAAGCCCCGTGACATGATGCCGCTGGTCGAGTGGCCGAGACCGAGCGAGTGGCCCAGCTCGTGGATGAACGCGCCGATACCAGTGGAGAAATTGCCCCAGAACGTGCCTCGGTTCCCGCTGTCGTCCATCAGCCTGCGCGTGTCGATGCGCAGGTTGTTCAGGCAGCAGGCCGAGACTTCTCCGAGATGCGCTGGCCACGTGTGGAGCCCGCAGGATCCGAAGATGCCGACTTTCCCGCCTCCCAACGCTGTATGGCCGTCCGAATACTGCGTGACCGGGTTGTACTTGGAGCATCCAAGGATGACCGCGTGCTTGAACTGCAATTCGTCGTGAGCGTCGTACCCAGAGGAGACGATATCTTTCTCCACGAGTTGGATTAGCTCCTGGTCATGGATCGACCGCGCCGTCGCGTTTTGGAACGACGAGCGCAGGAAGTACACATGCGGCAACCCATCGCCGGCAAACTCAATGGCAAAGGTCTCGCGCGAAAGCCCCGCGTGGACAAACATCTCGGCCGTCGCGGTCTGCAGCAGCAGCGCGTTGAACCGAATCTTCTGCATCGCCGCCTGGTCCGAGTTGTCCACGCCCGGCGGCGCATCAAACCCTTCGCCATGTGCGTCGATACACTTTTGGTAGTAGAAACGCACGACGTAGCGCGACACGGGCGGCTGATACTCGACATTGAAGATCCGGGACACGCGGCCGCCAATGCGCAGCGTGATGGCGTACTTGCCCGGTGCGGGCAGCAGCACGAGCGCCTTGAACCGACCTGAGGACGTCACGGGCCAGAACGCGCCGCGCGCTGCGTCCAGACGCGCGTCAACAAACCACTCGGGCGGCGGCAGCGCGAGCGCATGGAAATCCGCGACGAAGCCGTCGAACACGACGAGCGGATGCGGCAGCACTTCGTGCTCGCGGAGGTTGGAAACGACGATAGGAGACGCCATGGCGGTGAGGAGACGGTGAGTTGGGCAGTGCGAGGGTCTGGAGTAGGGACAGACGCCGAGTGGGTGGAGGCAGCGGTAGGGAGGGGGTGCTTGTGAGCTCACGTGGTGTTCTTCTTGGCGGCGTTCTTCGTGCGGAATCTGTCTCACTGTGGGAACCATGGGTAAAAGTCATTTTCTCAGGTGAGCCCTCAAACTCGAGGAGCAAACGAGTCAGATATTTTGGCTGATCCAGATCTGATTCATGGCAACTTCAAAGAGGTTTTGATTTGGATACTGCATTACTACAAATTCACTTCAATATGGGAATACTTATGGGGGTCTGCTTCGAGAAGGAGTACGACTCTCTCACACCGGCGTGGTAGAGCGACTGACTTTAAACCACGGGAATCGTGTCGTCGTGTGAGAGCCCGTGGCCGCTGTGGAGAGCCGTTCCGCGACGCGCGGCTTGATACCGAGCGACGCGCTCCGAGCGCTTGCGCTCCAAGAAGCGGCTCCACATCTCGCGGCCAGTGCTCTCCGCATACCAGTACCATAGTGCGGCCACGGTCATGACCGCAACAGCGAACAACAGCCAGCCAAGCACAATGACAGGCGTATCGCCGGACGTACACATGTACGTGACTCCAAGGCCCACGACGGGCACGACAATGAAGCAGATGCCAATAAAAATGACGGCGCAGAACGGCCACGCCGCGCTCCAACTAGCCAGCGACCGAGCCCAGAGGAAGATCGGCTTGCGAGTGATCGGAATCGGGTAGAACAGCAAGATTCCGAAGATGTTGAAGAACACGTGGACAAAGGAGAGCGCCACGGCGCTCTTCTTGCCCGTGACCATACCGGCGAGCAGCGCCGTGCCGGTCGTTCCCAAGTTCGCTCCGATCACGAGCGGGTAGACCTTTTCCAGTGAAATGACGCCCAGACCCGCCATGGGAGTGAGCGTCGAGGTCACAAGCGTCGAGGATTGGACCCAGAACGTCAGCGCGGTGCCGACGATGATGTTGAGGTAGCCGTTGTAGTCCAGTGCGCGCGCCACGACGCGCTTGGTCGGGCCCAGGAACACGTGCGCCATCACGCGCACGAGCAAAAGCAATGAACAAATGATCGTGAGGAAGCCGATCGCCGCGACGATGCCACCGACGGCGCCGTGGCTCATGCCCGCGCTCTTAAACACGCCGCTGCTGATGAGCTCGTTTGCGGAGCACTCTGCACTGCCCGTGGCGACGTTTTCGATATTGCGCTTGTTCACTTCCAGCAGCTGGAACGCGAGCGGGTTCACGATCGCGTCCAGCGGGCTCTTAAAGTTGCCGCCGCCCTGCGCACTGGCGAGCGACTTGCCCAATCGCTCGAGCGGGTGGAACGCCACTTCAATGGGGAACATGACGATCACCGACCAGATGTTGTACATGTCGTGGATCGTGGCGGCCGCCATCGCGCGCTCAAACTGGCTGCGGTCTTTGACCTGCGCAAACGCGACGATGATGCACGTGATGCACGTGCCGACGTTGGAGCCCATGACCACGGCCACGCCCTGGCGGATGGTCATGGCGTCCGTGCCCACCAACGCCACCGTGACCGACGTGACCGTGCTGGAGCTGTGGACCAGCGCCGTGGCCACCGTGCCGATCATGAGCCCGGCCACCGGGTTGCTGGCAAAGTCGAACGCGCCGCGGTAGTCGCAGCCGAACGCGAGCGTGAGTCCGCTCTCGATCCACTTAATGCCGAGCATAAACACGTACAGCGCGCCCAACGCCAGCAACACGAAGAGGATACCCGTGGCGACCTTGCGCGTGGCGCTAAGGTGGGCGTACGCCTCTTCCTCTTCCTCAAGGGCGGCTTCGTTTTGCAGAAAGTACTTGCCGCTGTCAGGCGAGCCGCCGTGGAGGTGCGCTGGTGTGAGTGTGTGGATGTGGTCGTACGGGTCGTCTAGGCTGAGCATGGACACTGGTGTGTCGTGCATCGCGGCGCCGGGCTGGCGAGGCGCGACCAGCGGCGGCGCCATCGCCATCCGAGAGCCGCGCGGCTGAGGCGGACGCTGCGCTCGCTGCTGCTGCTGCATGAGCGATGAGCGATGAGCGTTGGTCGGAAGGGGTCCGCGGGAAGTCCGGGAATGAGCACGAGAGCCTGCCGCAGGCTGCGGTGCGCACATGACGAGCAGCAGCGCCAGCAATCATGTCTATGGTGGACGCAAGCGCTCTTTTTCTTCGCTCGATCCAATGAGATTCGCTGCTCGGGTCTCAGCTCGAATTGTCTTGACAATTGTGTGGATTGGTCTCCCGTTAGGGAGCTCCGAACCAATTTTGCACCAACACTTGACGGACGGTGAATCTTGGCAATCGCCCCCTGTTTCCGTCTATTTCAGTGCATCAGATCAGACAGGCTTACTAGGACGGAAATATCTACTAAAGTAAGTGACACAATTGGCCCTGAGTCTCGACATCGCGACATTCTTGGAAGGAATGGTCTGAAACGATTATTAGGTCGTTGGACGCCACTACCAGCGCTGTCGTGGTCTTCTGATGTAGTGCATTCCGGTATTACAGTACCGCATCACACGAGACATTTGGTTGCTACTGTATGGTTCAGACTGCTGAGCTGGCGATGCGGGGCTCTTAATCCTGCTAGTGCTACGTAGATTGAAGTGGAGACGAGAAGCCGCCCAAGGTTTGACTCAAACGAATCTCGGCGTCCGGCGACTGCTGTCCACTGAAACTGTTCTGAACTGGACTTGAAGCCAACATCACCGCATCTGCTGCTGCTGCACAGTTCAGTGTGGGGTGAGTGAGTTCGAAGGCCTGTCAGTCACTCTAGCCTAATTACTGTAAGGCGACTCCCACTGAAAAATTCCGGGCCGCTAAGCACGCGAGCTCTTCCTCTTCTGCAGCTTCAACAAGCTGCGTCACGCTTGAGTTCAGCGCGGTCGCGAAGTGACGGAGCGAGACAGTCTCGTCTCTCGAAGACAGGGGGACGAGAAAGATTCGCTCGCTTCTACTTGCGGTACGTTCCAACAGGGGCTCGCCTCTCAGTGGATCTCAGATCTGTGATACGGCAGCGAGTTGAAGCGGCTGCGGCTGTCCTCTGCGAATATCTCGCTTTTGATTTTCGAGCATTTTCGAACACTGTTCGTGGCCATGCTACGAACAACGCTACGGTAGCACCCCTTGTAGCACGCTGTTGGTTACAACACACTCCAGGGAAGCGCTGTAACAGGCCCCGCGGTTCCTACATGTACGAGCGATAACTCAGGCTCGCATGCTGCTTGTAAGGTCCTGCATCGTTTCAACCACGATGCGGCAAATTATTCGTGGGAGCGTGAATTTACTCGCGACTCGTAGCCGAAGCCAAATGGACACGTTGTGCAGCTGGTTGAACCAGGCGTCCGCAACAAAGTGAGCGAGTCGGGGAATTTGGTCGGTGGGGAGGTGATGTGTATGATGTGTAGAGGCTGTACAATAGGAAGAACAAGAGTGGTAAACTCACAGCAAGATTCGACCGAGTCCAGCGGAGCGATGAAGCGATCTCTCCTCATCACGGCAGCGAGATTCGCCGCTCCACTGAACAGTGTCCCGCAGCGACTCGACAGCTACACACTCCACATTGAACTAGGTCTCGCTCGCCTTCAGGAACGTTCTTACGAACACTGCATCTGGAATTCTGAACAGTCCGCTCGACCACACAGATGATGTTAAGTTACCACTCGCTGAATCGTTTGCCGCCTTGTGAAGCAGGAGTGAACGGTGGCTGCCTTCGCTAGCGATATTCGCATGTTGTCGTTTTCTCGTCCATTACGTGACGGTGAAATCAGGTGCTTCAGCGCTTCGTCGACCCGGGGGGAATAATTCTGTCCACATGCCCCGATCGTAGCTCCAGGGATTGTAGACAAGAGCGCCAGCTCTGGTGGGTGCTGGACAAGCAACGTTCTTACGAAAGCGACGGAACCTGCCTCCGACCCTCGACACACCGGATCTATGATAACTCCAAGACTGGATGGAGAGCGAGGTAAGAACTCCACCGAGCACTGTCCATGATGGCCACAAGATCTGCATAGTATCTGGCGGCCACCCGGACAACCAGAAGGTAGAGAGAGCAGTCCAGTGGCTCTCACCGCACGGCGAGGGGTGTTGACCTAGCGCTACATACAGCAACGACAACAACGACAGCGCTCAAGTGTTCAACATCGCAATTTGATCTATCTGTACAGGTCCGATCAGTAGCTCTATGTTGAAGTTATGCATTGAGATCCTCTCTCTAGTGGTTACGGTCATGGTGTGGTTTTTGAGAAGTTAACTTATTGCGGCACTTTTCACAGTAACCTTGCCGCGCCTCCTTGTCGAAAGGACCGGTCCGTGGTCCATGGAGCTCTGCAGCTGCACCAAGTCGCCTTTTTCCCCACTCCCGATGGGACCCGCGCACCATAGCATGAACGTCTGTACGCTGCTGTAACCTAGCACAAGGTGACTCCCTGTGTACGAGCAACCTCATGGGCAACGAGATCTCCAAGGCTTTGGAGGCCGACGTGCTGGCCACGCCCAATGGCGTCGTCGCCGAGAAGCTGCTCACAGGCGATGCCACCGCCACTGATACCGCCAACGCCCGCCGCGGTGCCAGCGACGTCGCGCAGCGCCAACAGCTGTTCGCGTTCTGCGCCGACTGGGATCTGCAGCGGCTCACGGATTTCCTGCGCTGGTACGCGCGGTTCCACGACCGCGACGCCGTCGACAAGACGCTGGATCCGCGCGGGCTTTCCGACCAGGTGGACACGCTGGAGAGCGAGATCGCCACGCGCAAGGCGCTGCTGCGTCAAGTGGAGGAGGAGCTACAGCTTCTAGCAAGTGCAGCGAGCGGCCACCTGCATCCAGAGAGCGAGGAGAGCGAGCTGGTGCGCGCCACGCTCGAGAGCCGCCGTGAGGAGATCGCGGACGAGCTGCGCGACAGGCAGCGCGCGGTGCAGGACCGCAAGGTGCATCTGCTGGCGACTATTGAAGGCGTGGAGCTCAATCGCGAGGTGAAATGGCGAGCGTTCATCCAGTCCGTGGGCCACGTCGCGCTCCACCAGACGCTCCTGGCCGCAGCCGAGACGTACACTGCCTGGCATCCGGCGGCGGCTGGATTCGCGATGGCGCGCGACAGCCAAGCGAAGAAAGAGCTGGCGGAGTTTGTGAAAGGCGACATTGAGCTGCCGCCGCCCGCGAACCACGAAGTCGACGGTCACACGGACGACAGCGCGAGCAGCTCGGCCGCGAGCGAGGACAACGGAAGCAGTCGCGACGATGGATCCAACGACGATAAGAATGGTGGAGACGACCAAGTAGACCTAGTCGCTGCTGTGAAGGTGGGCACGCTTAAGCTCAGGACCAAACGGACAGCGCACGAAAAAGATGATGGCGAGGAAGAGGACGACGGCGACGACGCCGACGACGAAGACGACAATGCAGCAGATCAGAACACGCCAGTTTTTCCGCCTTCAGCGACTGACGGTGGCATAGATCAGACAAGAACCGATATTGCTGAAGCTCCTTTGACGGCGGAGACGCTTGCTGACCATACAGAGAAGCTCGCCGCAGCCGAGCCGTCGGCTGCCGCCCATCGACGCGCTCTCCAGCGACCGCGAGTGATCAAGCGACCAGTGCCCTGTGCGTTCGATGCGTCGACGCGCAGTCCCGTCTTCTTTGGCTACACGCTGGAGAAACGCGACGACGAGCTAGTGGCAGCTATGGGCGACGACGACGCGCTGGCGGCGAAAGAAGCTAAGATCTTTGATCGCAAACTGCTGTCGCGCAAGAACCAACTGGACGACACGCTCAAGGCCGAGCGCGGCAAGCTCGACGTCATCCAGCAGCGAGACGCCGACGTCTCTCAAAAGCGTGAGCGTTACTGGGAGAAGCGGCAAGCAGACTTGGAGCGCGCCAAGAAAGAGCTCGATCCCAGCGATATTTTCTTTCGAACGCGGGACACCCAAGACAAAAAAACGCGGGATGCGCATACGGCTGAAGACGACGAGACCCGGCGGCAGAAGGAGAAGATCGAAGCGAGAATCCAAAGTGCGCAGGACGAGTTTGACCGTATCGCGGATCAGATCCGCAAGGTGCGTGCGACCGACAGCCCGCTTGGAGAAGTGTGCATACAGTTCCACGAAGCCGAGGTGGATCAGATCCACGCCGAAGTGCTCCACGCGAAAGCCTCGCTCGCGACCGCGAAAGAGGAATACGTCGCTCTCCAATCGACTAAGACGCTTCGCATAGGCAACCAGGACGCCAAACACCGCGCGCAGCTGCTGTACGCCGACGACCAGATCCACGCGAAAGAGCGAGAGCTGGAGGCCGTGTGCGTGGTCTACGAGGACGAACTGTTTCTGCTCCAGCGTGCGCAGGACAGATTCAACCGCGAGCAGCTCTATCGGCCGTTTTTCATGACACTACAACACGACCGAAGCTCAAGCAGCAGCAATAGCGATGGCCGTGACAGCTGCTTCACGGTGCTGGAAATGGCGTGTGCCCTCGTGGTTGGCCTGGGCGGCGTGCCACTTGCTGCCAAGATCGGGTTTCTCTTCCAGATGTTCAGCAAGCGAGCGTCCAGTCGGAAGGGCACCATGGCGTCGACCGTCCACCTGCTCCATCGTGAGGCGTTTGCCGAGGTGCTGCGCCTGAACCTCGCGCTGTTTAGCACGCTGGGCGACTTTCGGCCGCGCCAAGCGCTGTCACGAGAGTATTTCCTCGGGCTCGCAGACCGCGAATTCCTGCAGCTGGACCTGGTGATCGAGACGGCGAATACAGAGTCGACGCGCAACGGCATGACGAGCGTCGAGTTTGAGAGCTACTGCACGAGAGCGGTCTCCAAATCCAAGTATTTGTGTGAGCTGCTCAATGTGCCGTGGCGGTACGAGCAGCTGAGCCGGTTTGTCGCGCAACACATGAGCGCGGTCCACCAGTACAAGCTCGGTCTCATCAACGTGAACGATCTCAAATTTGCGATCGCCAGGCAGTCGACCAGCGCGCGCGCCGAGCTCTCGCGGTGGAAGAAAGACGCGATCCACGAGCGTGCGCTCGCCATGGGCGAGAACGACCCGCTCAAGACCGACTACTCCAAGTACCTGCCCAAGCGGCGCGCCAAGCTGCTCTCGAAAGTGGTGCCGCTAGACCACGGCGGGTACCGCAATCTGCTTGATTACCGGATGGAAGTGATGGTGCGAGCGACGACCAAGCTGCAGACCGTATGGCGCGCTCGGAAAGGACGGCAGCTGGCGCGGCTCGCCGCCGAGAAGCAGGCTTTCTACCACGCGCGAGGCGTGGCGCTCCAGGCGGCGCGGGATGCCGTCGAGAGCGACTGGCGAGCGAAAGACGACAAGCCCGCGCACACGGTCGAGAAGATGAAGTTCGAGGCCAAGATCCGCATGAAGCAGGTCAAGCTCCGCACGAAAGGCAACGCGTTCTCACGCGAGCAAGTGCTGGCTTTATTGACCGAGGAAGCGGTTCAGCTCGCGCAGAACGAAGTGGACAAGCGGTTCCGTGAAATGGAAGAAGATCTCGGGTACTTGGCTCACGACGACGCGCTCAAGAAGCCTCACGACGACATCGACTATCTCAAAGAAGACATCTCCAAGGCACTGGTCGCGCAAGTCGTGCGGGCGAAGCACGAGAATGAAGACGTGGCGCTGGTGCTGGATACCATCGCGCTGACCGAAGAGCGAGAGAAGAAGAAGAACAAGCAGAAGCAGAAACGATCTACGACGGACCAAGAGACCAGACAGCCCGTGGCCGTCGGAAGTGGCAATCAAGATGGTCCGGAGACTGGAGCAGGAGAGCGAGTAGTGGAAGTGGAGCAGCAGCACGTGGCGCATCCAGACGACAAAGCGCGGCGCCTGGCTCGTACGCAGCAGCGGCAGGACAACATGGTGGTTGGTCGATTCCCACGCGAGCTGTTCACGAGTGGACTGACGCGAGACGACTATTTGTTCAAGATGACGCAGGCGTTCCCCGATCCTCCGCTTGCAGCTCTGCAGCAGCGGCTTCGGCAGCTTTGCGTTGGGATGACGGACTTTAAGATGGGCGAGTTGTTGCAGGAATTGCCGTCCAAGCGCCACATTTGCGCGTACGCTGCCAGTTTTCGGCGCCACGACGGCACTTACGACGTGAAAACGCTGGAATCGGACTTGCTGGGCCACTTTCGAATGGTGCGCGGCGCCAGGGAACTGGCCGAGGCGCTCACCAATCTGGCGGAGAGCGACTTGGAGTGGGGGCTCACGCGTGAACTGCTCGCGTCGGTTCAAGATCAGAGCGACGCTGCGCTACGGCAGCTCGTAGCGAGAGAGACGAGTGCTGTCGCCGAAGAGAATGCCGTCGCGATGCAGAAGAAACTGGAGCGGATGGGGTACAAGTCAGACGGTTTGGATGCTGCAGCCCAGGCACAAGCGCAGGGTAATCCAGCGGCCGTGCTGCTGCAGAAGGAGCGGCATGAACTGATGGACAAGCAGAAACGACTTGAAGCGGCCCACGCGCGCTTGATTGATGCGATGCGACTGTGGAAAGAAGCGGAATTGTCGCTTTACGAGACCCAGAAAGCGCAGGTGACACCGCAAACGACGTATCCGATTTTGTCAACGCACCGCACCAAGTGGGCCGAGCGCTTGAGCACGGCGCTGCGACTTCCAGAAGCCAACGCTGTGCAACTGCAAGCCAAATACACGGAAGTACACGACGTGTGCCACGACTTTATCCAGTCGAGCGTGGCCATCGCGCGCGTGCTAGTGCGCGAGCTCCACTTGCCACTGACGCAGAAGTCCATTATGCCCACTGACGACTCGCCGGTCGACGGCCGCCGAGATAAGGTGCGCGCGCCGCGCCGGCTGAAGTACGAGGCGCACGACATTCTGTTCCAGATCTGCACAGACGACCACGGCCGCTGTGAGAACTCGGACGAGCACGCGGCCAAGTGCGGCGGCCACGAAGTGCGCAACTCGGCGCTGTACCACCGCGCGCTGCTCGGTCGAGCGCACACGGTGCTGATCCCGCTGGTGTGTGTGGTCGACTTCCAAGGCTATCGCGTGCTGTGCGCGTCCAAAGTGCCCATCGAGGTCGTGACGTGGAACGAGGCCGGGACGGCGATCCAGAAAGTGACCAAGCAGCTCGTCCACGGCACGGAGAACCGCGGCCGCACGGTCACTTTCCAGAGCCGCGATCTGGACGATCTGCTGGCCGAGGCCGCTGCGCAGCTCAACCTCAGCCGCCATAGCGTGCGCGGATACCATGACCTCACGTCCAAAGTGCTCCACGCGCCAGCGGATCTGTTGGGCTACGTGGACGCGAGCAAGCGGTTTGTGCTGACCAACTTTGCGCGCGTGATGCCCCCGGAAGACCCGGAGATCACGACGCACCTGTGCGGCTCCACGCGCGGGCTGTCGATCCTCTGGCGCCAGCTGCGCCCCGAGCTGGTCGCGTCGTTCAAGACCCCGCTGTCGCCGGACGCACTGTCGTCCATGACGTACAGTACGCCTGATTGGCTGAGCCAGGCCACGGGCGTGGAACAAGCCACGCGCGAGTTGCTGGAGGTGGCGATCCCTGGATTCGCCAGGAAACTCTCGCACAAAGCCGACTATTTCACGGCTCCGAGCTTCAATTTGGTGCAAGAGATGCATCGCCACGGGGTCAACCTGCGCCATCTCGGGCTGCTTCGTGCGCAATTCCCTTTTGCACTGGCGGGAGCCGCGACGCTGCAGTACGCGACTGGCGAGATCCAAACCACGGAGGATTTCACTCGGCAAGTGGAGCGCGGCGCGTCTGTCTATATCCTGGGCAGCGTCTACCATGTGAGCCGCAATCTGAAGCATCGCTTCGACGCGCACTGCATCACGTTGGCCGAGAGCTACATGGGCGACTCGGTCCAGAACGTGACTGTGCTCGCCGGACGCCAAGACTGTCTGAACAACGCCGACCGTATCCGTGTTCGTCTGCTTGTCGAGATGGTGGCGCGCACACTGAAGAACATTCTTCGCCACTTGATGCGCAGCGCCGCCAAGCTATCCGGCACTGGACTCACGCCGATGCTCCACAAGCGGATCGTGGTCTACTGTTTAAATTTACTCACGGGTAGGGAGCGGGGCAGCGAAGACTCGTTCTGGAGAGTGCACTTGTACGAAGGCATCCGCGTGCGCTTTGGCCCTCGCGCGGTCTCGGAAGTGGACCAGCAGAACCTGCGGCACGCGTTGCTCCCCGCGTTGCATGTGGTCGTGGAGCGACTGGCGCAGATGATGAACATCCGCTTTCGGGCGACGAGTCTCGAGCGGCTGCGGCAGCATCCAGATTGCTACTTGTTTGTTCTGGACGATCTGGACGACGACAGTGGCAGTGGCTTGAACAGTGGCTGTCGAGTGAAGCACAATCTCTCGATGCTCCATTTCTCGATGGCCTCGCTGCTCCTGCTTCAAGCTACCACGGCCCAGGCGGCGTCGTACAAGCAGTTGGTCATGAGCGACCACCCTAGCGGCTACTGGACGTTGTGTGAGCGCAGAGGACTCTCAGTCGCGGCCAACAGCGGCTCGTACGGCAAAGAATTGGACGGGAAATACCTCGCGGCGTGCATGCTGGAAGCGGAAGGACCCGTGGTCAACACAGATCTGAACCGAGCCATGGAGCTGCGCAAGGAAAAGCGAAGTTACGTCTCGTTTCCGGTCGTGGCCCGTCTCTATCCGTCGACGGACACGTCGGCTCACGTGGCGCTCGAGGCGTGGTGCAAGTGCGACGGCCACGCGAGCACGCGTCGCGTGGTGCTGACGATCGGACGCTTCACTCTGATCGCGCTCAAAGCCAACGTCTGGGCGTTCAGCGTCAACGTGCGGAACATTGACATTGTCGCGCGCGGAGCGCCGGTCGAGCTCCACAAGTGGACGCATCTCGTGGGCACGTACGACGGCTCGATGCTGCGGCTGTTCGTGAATGGGCTGTTGCAGAACGAGGTAGACGTCGAGAGCGTGGTGGACCTGGAGCTCGCCAAGCGCGAGGCCGTGATCGCCAAGACGCGCCAGGATATCGCGGACCTGGAAGAAGACGCGCGTGGCAAATGCTTCAACGAGGTGGACCGCGAGATGCAGCAGCATTTCGCCTCGAAAGACGGCAAGAAGCAGGTCAAGACCATGAGCCAAAGGCTGCTGGATGAGCACGAATTCCGCGTGCGCCTGTCCAAAGCCGCCACCGCCAGCGCGGCCGCGACCAGTGGCGACAACCCAGCGAAAGATGGCGCCGCCACGACCACGACCACGACTACCACTACTGCGAAGCGCGATCTCTCGAAAGTGACCCGGGCCGAGTTTGAACCACTAGCCAAGAAACAGCTCGTGCGCGAACAGTTTGAAGCCCGCGTGGCGTCGATCGCGGCCGAGTTCACGGAGATGCGCCGCCGCGTGGATGCGCAGATCGCAAAAGAGCTGGACGAGCAGACCGCCCACGGTACGCGCGAGCTGCGCATCGGCTGCCTCTCGTCGGCTTTCCGCCGCGACGGCAAACACTTTTTCCACGGTGGCATCGCGCATGTCGCCTACTACAACGAGCAGATCCTCACGCGCGACCAAGTGAACGCGCACTTTGTGATGGCCGCGCGCGGCCGCGCGCCCATGTCGGATGATCTGTTTTCGCTGGCGTCGCAGCGCTTTGCGCGCGCGCTGTCGTTTGCGCCGCACGACCAGCGCACGCTCGAGAAGTGCGCGGAAAACATTTGCGCCTCGCTCAAGTACGATCTCGACCACCACCACGGCCACCACGGCCACCATGACCACCAGGGGCGCCACGACTACCACGCGCAGGAAATGTACAAAAAGAAGGTAAAGTGCGGGCTGGAGCCGTTCATCGCGACCGAAAACGCCCACGGAATCGCCGAGATTCTCAAGAATTTACCGCGCGAGCCGGCGTTTAGTGACCTGTTTGTGGATTGCTACCGCGCGCTGCTCCAGATCCAGCCCGAGTACATCCACGCGGTCGAGTCGAGCGACTGTCGGCTTTCGCTGCGCGAGCTGGCGCGGCTGCCGTTCCAGTTCTTTCTAGGCTCCCGTTCGGCCACCTCGATTGTGAACATCGGTGGAGCGGACCGCGAGCGCGAGCAGCAAGAAATTCCCGTGTTTGCCGACGTTGTCAAGCGCGTGCTGGCGGACTTGCCGTCGTTTTACGGCGATCAGCTGACCGACATGGGTTGGCTGCGTGGGCTGGCCAACCCGCGCGCGGTGGTGTATGTCGTGCTACGGGCCGAGTCCGGCGAGGACGTGCGGTTCGTGGATTTGACTGATGTGACCGACGTGAGCAACGACGACATGGAGCTGATCATCAAGAACAACCGGTTCGCGCTGGGCTTTTCGCTCGCGCAGTGCGCCGAGCTACACGACGTGACGATCATGCGGCTCGCGCTGTGCTGCTCGCAGATCGAGCAGCTGGATGTGTCGTACTGCTCGCTGCTCACGGACGCGGCGATGGCCGCGGTGGGCAAGCACTGCACGCGGCTCAAAAAGTTGTGGCTCGTGCACTGCCATTTAATCAGCGATATTGGCGTCGAGGCGGCCACAAGAGCGAATCCAGGGCTGGAGCAGCTCGGCCTGAGCTACTGCGAGCGAGTGAGCGAGCGCTGCATGGCGACGATCGGGGCGTCGTGCCCCAACCTGGCCGTGTTGGAGCTGGAACTGTGCGTGCAGCTCGGCAGCGCGGCGCTCCAACTGTTGGCCGGCTCGTTGGCGAGCCCGGCCAAGCTGCGCACGCTCAACCTCGCTGGCTGCCACCGCGTGGCCGACGACGGCCTGCTGGAGATTGCGAGAAAGTGCACGCGGCTGCGCAACGTGAACGTGCGTCTGTGCGACAAGCTCACTAACGCGTCGCTGCGCGTGCTGACCCACAACAACCTCGAGCTGGAGGTGCTGAACTTGGACGACGTGCCGCACGCGACGCACGAGCTGTTCCACTTTGACCAGGAAGGCGATGGGCGCGCGGTCGTGGACAAGAATTTGGCCAGCAAGATGCGCGAGTTGACGCTGTCGGGCGGCGCAGGCATGGACGATATGGCGCTGGGCCGCATCGGCCATCGCGCCAAGCGCCTCGAGGCCATCACGCTATCGGCGTGTGCGCAGATCACGGACCGCGGTCTCCACTCGTTGCTCGTGGAGGACTTGCTAGACAAGTCCAGGTGTGGCGAGCATCTGCGCCACTTGGATGTGAGCTACTGCCCGCAGTTGACGGCTCACGGGATCCACCGCGTCGTGCTGCACTGCCCCAAGCTGGTGTCGCTGAACCTCTCGGGCTGCGTCTACCTCACGGACGAGAATCTGGTCGAGATCGTCAACGCCTGCACCAAGCTCGTGCGGCTGGAGCTCGCGTTCTGCCGCGATCTGACCGACGCCGTGCTGCTCGCGATCGCCTCGCAGCTGTCGCTCGAGGTGCTGAATGTTGGACGGTGCCTCAAGGTGACGGACGACGGGATGCGGGAGCTCGCCGGCCAGTTGACGGTGCTTCGCAGGCTCAACGTGTCGGCGTGCAAGCGGCTCACCGATGCGACGTTGTGCGCGCTGATGGAGGCGTGCGTGTTGCTGGAAGAGCTGGACGTGGCTCACTGTCCGCACTTTTCACGCGAGGTGCTCGCTCGGTTGGTGCGTCGCAAAGTGCGCGTGGTGTGTGGCAAAGCGGACCACGACTTGGTCGCCGACGTGGCCGAGAAGCCTCAGCTGGCTGACCAACCCGACAAGCGACGGGTATCTAGCAAGATCAATATACCGGAAACGGGTCCCAGTCGGCCGACGAGTGCAGAATGCAATGAGGAGAAAGATACTAGATCGCAACCGCACGTGACACGTGCTGTTGTTGCAGAGGCGACCAAGCCCACGCGGAAGACTCGACTGCCAGTTTCGGATTCGAGTCTTCCGCTGATCCACCATCGAAGTTCTTCTCTTCATGACGACTGACCCATATTTAGCCAAATTCCCACCTCAAATCACCAGAGACTCCAGTAGGTGGACTTGCCGCAGCAGCACTTCCAGCCCAAAAGCAAGCAAGCGATGGACCAGTACGACGACGACGACCAGCGGCTCATCGAAGATCCGCACGAAGAGAGCGAGGAAGATAGCGATAACGAGCCGTCCAGGGTGGCGGAGTCTCAGCTGCTGCCGTCGCTCCCTTCGAGCGACCACCAGCCCACTGCCGCCACCGCTGGGGCGGAGCAACATGACCAGCACGAGCTGTCGTTCTTGAGGCTGGAGAATACGCTGCTCAAAAAGAAAGTCGAAGCGCTCGAGCGTGGCGACAAGCGACACATGTACGTTGGATGTGTGTTGGTGGAACAGTACAAGTGTGTGTGAAGTGTCCGTTGCTGAGTGTTTATTTTTTGCTGTTTGCTGTGCACATCGTAGGAAGCGAGTGGTGGATGAGAGCGCCATGGAGCGGATCCACGAGTTGCTCCAGAAGGCCGCGGACGCGAAAGCGGAAGCCATCGACTATGTGGCCAACACCTCGCGAGACAAGGTCCGTGCTGGCACTTTGACAAGCCCTCGGAAGATGTTTGATTGGCTGAGTCGGTCTATGTATGTATTGATGCGCGAGCTCAGCTAGGCCAGGACGTGAAAGTGCTTCAGTCCATTTTGAAGAAAGCCAAGGCCGAGCGCCACGCGTTCAGGAAGAAAATCCAAGCCGCCGAGGACGAATTGTTGCAGGAAAAGCTTAAACTCGAGAAAGAAGAGATTCGATTCCAAGTGGATCGCGAGATCTTTGCCAAGATGCTCCAGGTACGAAGGGTCGTCTACAGGAATGCGCCAGGAGTTTTTGACGAATCGAGAGCTGTGTCCAACAGGACGATCGCGACGCGTACAGGCTGGAAGTCGACTTGTTGGTCCAGAAAGTGGCCGAGCTCCAAAAGGACAAGCACGAGCTGCATCTCTGGGCCATAGAGCAGCACGAGCAGCACTTGCACGAGCTCCGCAAGCTTACGCGCGCGCTCGCGCGAGCTAAGAAGACGGTGGACGACCACAAGCAAGCAAGCGAGGCCGTGCTGGCCACTGTGCGACACGTGGAGGCGACGCTGCTGATGGTGGAGCCATTGCCTTCTTCCTCGTCTACCACTTGCGCCACCGGCGTCAAGGTCGATTTGAGACAAGGAAACATTCCGCGGTGAGAAAAAAAAAACGTGGCTCAATTTATTTTTCCTTGGGTTTGCTTTTGTTCTATTCGAGCGGATTGTAGACGATGCGCTGCAGGGAGCCACGCTGCTCGGAGACCTGGACGACCATTTTGATGTCCGCAATGTCGCCGTCGTCGTGCTTCAACGACGCGATGAGCAAGCCGCAGTTGGTCAGCTGGCTGGGCTGGATGCCGCTCACGTCGATGTGGGACACCTAGCAAAAGAATGGAATGGATCCATCGAGTCAGCATGTAGAGCAAAACCCAACACAGACAAGACGAGATAGACACACGGACCGAGAACTGGAAGTGGTTGGCGCCTTGCGCGTAGTCTTGAGCGTCCACACGGCCCAGCTAATATGCAGCAAACAAAACACACACAAAAACAAAAAATGTGGGAAGACACGTCAATGGAGATACGTTGCCCACCCGACTAAATGATCGGGCGGACTACGCAACTGGCGTCAGTCGGGCTCCGACACAGAGGAGAACAAAAGGATGTGGTGACGACACAACAGACACGTCTAGTGTACTGAACTGTACCTGGATCAAGTGGCGCTTGGTAACCGAGTCGACGAGATACTGAGACACGAGAGAGGAAGAAAGAGAACGCAAATGCGTTTGGATGTTTGTTAGCTATGCATCTGTGGCGGATAGATAGATCCAAAAAATCCCATTCAACAGAGAACAAAAATGCGAATCTCATCCTAGAGAGAACGTCATCCCCTCGTCACTACCCTTGAATCAGCCTAACCATCACTCACCTGGATTTCCCACACCCCATTCGCTACAGGCTTGCTCAGACGAAAGTCCACTTCCAGGTTGAGCTCGTCCGTGAGCGCCGCTGGATTCGGCGAGATGTCGATGGCGTCCACCTCCACCAAAGGCATTGCGCACAAATAGCCCTCGTCGAGCTCGTTCTCGCGCGGCGACGTGCTCTTGCTCTCGCTCATTCTGTGGCTGTGTGCTGCTGAACTGTGGAGCGTCGGTTGAGCTTCGGCGGGTGGGGCGCTTGGGCAAATGAATTGCACGTGTCGCACGAAGGTGTCGCAAGCCATGTTCTGATAGCCCATCAGGACATGCGGAGTTGAAGACAAGAGTAGTACAACAGCATTGCAACCAATAACTACATGTCAAATCAGTCGCGATTTATTTCAGTATCTTCAAAACAAACTTTTTCCTTCGCAAAAAATAACTAAGATGAGTCGGGAATGAGACCAAAAAGTCATGTAATGATTTTGGAGAGAATAAGAAAATAAATTACCCCGACCCACAAACTGAGATAAATGACTGGAGGGTTTTTCTGTTAACCCCCGAGATCCTTCCTTCAACCTCGAAGTGTTTCACTTTAATTGAACAAGTGGTCATGTTTCCCATCATGGCGCGCAGCATCACGCTGTTCATCAATTGCGGATTCGCTGATGATGGGCCACGACAGCAACCGTCGCCACTGACAAGAAGGCTAGCCCAAGGGAAACTTCAGTTCAGGATCGCCCCTCCCCTACCGATACTGTACAAGATGCCAGTCCTGAGTTGGACACAACGAGCACTTCAACCACTCTGCTTTGAGCTGAGTGCATTCTTGTACCGTGCCTTCAATAACTTGTTATGATTGCATTCACAGGGAAATCTAGCCGGCGTGTTTCACGTTGGCACCGCCTCAACGTTGTTGAACAAAGAGAAACACATATCTAGAACTAGCATCCAGCTGCTAGCTCAAAAAAAACTACGAGCTTTTCTCAAAACCCTGGCGGTTCAGCATTGTGTGACGACGCAAGATCGTTCATCATTGATCGTGGTCAGAAAGCCAGGAGAGTAGCCATGCGCACGACACTCAACATAAACCCAGCAAATCAAGGAACTATAATCAAAAATCTCGGGTCAAAAAGAACGCGAAGCGTCGGCATGCGTACCCCTCTACGTACAAGATGTCTCTGCTCCTTTTGCAACACGTCCTGCTCCTTGTGCAACTGTTCCGAGCCCGATGCAGTGTAAGCCAAATGGGGCTGTGAAACGGGTCACGATCCTTGGGCTACAAATTCTGGATTCTTGACTCCAGAATCCAGGCAGCAATCGTGGGTATCGGCTGGGGCCGTTTTGAATCGTTGTGTGGTGAGGAAAAGCACGACACCACATGGGAGGCTACCCTTCTGGTGGCGTGCCCATTGCTCCCCCTCTCGCCGCAGAGATGAATCACACAGCGTTTCCAGTTGCCGGCAACCCACCACAAGCTGGCTTCAAGATCCGTAAACCATGGAATGGTGTCGTGTGGACGAGGTGTGTTTTTATGGCCAATTCGGCCCCTCCGAGAGGCCTTGGGATAAACAGGTGGATCGGCGCATCAAGGTGGGCACATTTATTCGATTTTATCTCTTGACTGTTCCCTCTGGAGAAGGGGTCGTTTTGCATAGTTTTGCTGTTGATTCGGCTTCGACTGGATGGTCCTGCTTCAAGCACGCAGAAGCCTTGTCTATGGCCGTTTCAACACTCACCAAGAGCGCCTAGTCTATGTGACTTCGGGATTGGTAAGTTTCGTGTTTTTCAAGGGGTTCAGTAATATTTCCGGGCTGGAAACCAATTCGGCTGGAGACTCTCCTGCCGAATTGTTTTCTCAGCAACCCACAATAACACAGACTGGCCAATTGGAGTCGAGAGTTCTGTACTTATCTTCGTGGTTCCCAAAATTTTGTAGCACCCCACTTTCAGTGGGCTAAAAAGCAGTGCCAACGCGGCAAACGTGGCGCCTCCTCTTATCAACCCGCCCATTCCTCCTTTTGGAAAGGCTTTCTTGCCACGACTCCAACTCTCCTCCAGGGAGTGCGAGGAGTGCGAGGAGTCCTCGCGTCTTGAACTGGTGGCCAGACCAACTTCCAACTCCAACTCCAACCCAAAGTTGGAGAACGTGAGTGTGCGTCTCCGATTTCTCGAAAACTCAGCCGGGATCGGCTATTGTCTCAAAAAGGAAAGTAAACGCCAACACTCTGTTTCCAGCCACCGCCACAAAACCAGTGGGCCGTTCACCCCACAACAAAAAAAGGAACATAATCCATTTTTTCTCCTCTCCAACTCTTGCCGCCCCTTTGACTCGTCGGCCGTTGCGCACGTCACCCGCCGAGGTGCCAGTTTCCCATCGGTTCCCCACCTAGCGCGCGCTCAACCCACCGCGGAAACCACCGCGCTGCATTCATTCGCGCCGCACCGCGCTCCCCTCCCCTCCTCTCCCCCTCCGCTCCCCTCCCCCTCCTCCTCCCCGTCTCCCCCGCCCGCTTTTTCTGCGTTCATTTCCGAACGCTCCCCCCGACCAGCATTACGACCACCAGCATGATGCCCCTGGGCGACGACGACGAGCTGCGCGCGGCCTCGACGCCGTCCACGCCCGTGGGCAGTGGCAGCGGCGGCCGCGGTGCCTACCGCCTGCCGCGCCACCTGAGCGTTACCAGCACCGCGCCCTCCAAGCGCCACGTGCAGTTCTCGGAGCACGAGCTCGAGACCACGCAGCACCCGGCGTCGACGCAGTACCCGACGCCGCAGGACGCCAAGCAGGTGATCCACAACACGTCGTCGCGGCGGCTCGCGATCGACGAAGTGGAGCTGCGCTTTTCCGAGCCCACGCGGTTCCCGCCGGCGCTGGACGACTACGTGGTGGACAAGTTCGCCAAGCGCGACGAGCTGATCGTGGCCAGCGCACTGGAGCTCAAGGAGGTCAACGCGCTCGGCATGTGGCGCTGGAAACCGTACTGGGTGGAGCTCTACAATGGCGTGCTCATGTTCCACAAGAAGGACCGCGCGGTGGACAGGGAGCCCAAGAAGGTGTTTGTCACCGGCTGTCGTCTCCACATTGTCGACCTGCGCGAGTGCGTGGTCGAGATCCACCACACATTCCAGCAGAGGAAAGCCGTCAAGCTCATCAAGTGCCAGTCCAAGGCCGATCTGTTCCTCTGGTGGTGGGCGATCCAGCTCGCCTCGGTGCTCAAGACGCAGGTGCCCAATCGCAACTTTTTGCCACCGCTCCAGCTTGTCGAAAGCGGCAACCGCGTGGAGCACGTGCTTTACCCGCGCCCTACGCGCGCCACATCCAGCAAGCGCACTGACTTTCCCAGCGTCACACATCTGCTTTTGGTGCGACATGGCGAAGCAGAGAACATGCACTTTAAAGACAGCGACAAGAAGAAAGGGCTGACCAAGCGCGGACGAGAACAGGCCGTGATCACGGCCAAGCACATTGCTTCGATACTCGAGAAAGCTGGCGCCGACGAGAGCAACGTGCAGTTGGTGTTTGGTGGGCTGTACCGCACATTCGAGACGGCCAAGGAGTTCAAGGAGGTGATGCCTTGGCTCACGCACGCGAACGAGAGCTGCCTACTCGAGGAAGGCGCGCCGGACTCCATTAAGGATTCGGTCCGTATGGACTTCCGCGCCGGTATGCACCGCACAGCGTACGAGACGATCTGCCGCCACGACCCGAACGAGACCCAGCGTCGCAGCGCAAGCAACATGATGGAGAACTTCAAGATCTTGATCTGCCACACGAGCTTCGTGCAGCACTGTATCGCCCAGACGTACGGCATCTCCAACGACGTGGTCAAGATTGGCGCGCCGATAGGCCACTGCAGCATCACGCAGATCGACGTGTTCAAGAACAACGACAAGGCCGAGCACATGGAGGTGGCGTACACGAATCGTGTGCAGCACCTCAAGCTAACGCACCGCACCAGCGAGTAAGCTGGCAGCTTCTCTTTCCACTCAAGTAATATTTATGGCGAGAACCACCGCCACTCCGACCAGGGTGCTTTTTCTCACGAATTACCACCGCCACCATCAATCAAGTACAAGTAGAACGAGTACCAGTAGAGTAAAACTAGGCACGCTCACGGCCCCGCCCCAGTACCCTATTAAACCAGCGACCTTCCAAGCCGCTCGGAAGCAAACGTAAAAGAACAATTAGCATCATCAAAGCAAAAGATTTCTCTTTCAACACCAGTGCTTCCTCTTCCAGAATGCAGATCCGTTTATTTACTAGTATACAGGCGTTGAAATCCAAAATCTAAGAAATGCACAGGCCTTCACTCACTGGGTCTCGCTGTTGTGCTTAGCACAGCGCGTTACCGGCGTTCGTCGGGCACTTAGCGCCAACGAACGAGTTGGGCGAGACCACCGAAAGGTCCCGCGCCGATGCGATGGACACGCGGTAGTTTCCCTTGGCCGTGGCAGCACCACACGACTCGGGCGTGAACAGCTCCGGCGCGTTGGTGTTGGCCTTGTCGATCGCGGCCTGGACGGTCATCGGGTACCGCCCCACGACGAGCACGTAGCTGCTGGGCGGCAGTCCAAGGGACAGAAACGGATCGCGGAAGCTCACACCCGCGCGTTTGCGCAGCGGGAAGTTGTCGTCGTCGTCGCCCACGTTCACCACATCGGCCAGCGAGAGTGAGGACGCAGCAGCACCACCACCACTACCACCAGCCGGCTGGCGGAAGAGGTAGGCGACCGCGTCGATGTAGCCGCTCGCGCAAAAGCCGTTCACGTCTATGTATGAGTGACCGTCGCGGCTCTCAAAGGACGTGACGTCGATAGTCACGCGGCCAAAGCTCGGCACGGTGAACGGGATGTAGTCGACGCTCACGGCTCCGCCTTGCCGCACGATCGTGCCGTCGACGGGGACCACGTTAGCGAGCGCGGCCTCGGTGTGGTACGGGCAGGCGCTGTACGGTGTGAGCGAGTTGTCGCCAGAGCACTGCGAACCAATGTACGAGTCGGGCCCGACGACTGTGACGGCCGACGTGGTGGCGATCGTGAGTCGGTAGCTGCCGTAGTTGGAGATCTGCGCGTCGCACACGCGCGGCGACGTGGCCACGGGCATGCTTTTGGCCACGGCCTGCGCGACGGTCATGGAGGAGACACCCACGGCGACGCGGTAGCGGCCAGCGTCCAGCGGGCGCAGGATGTACGAGTCGGCCGACGAGATGGAGCCGTCGCTCGTGCCGTAGCCGGCGGGCGCGTCATCATTGATCGCGAGGGTCGACGACTCGGCCACCGAGCCGTCGGCGCTCAGCTTGAAGAGCACGATCGACGCGTCGATGTGTCCGGCGTTGCAGTCGCCGTTCACGTCGACGTAGGTTCGTGACGCGACGTCGTCGGCTTCTTTCCTGGTCTCCATCGACAGGATGTCGAGCTCCACAACCGCGCTCTCCGCCAGCTCAAAGTCCACGTAGTCAATCGACGCGATCGTCGCGGTCGTGGTGATCGTGCCGTCCACTTTGGTGGCCTGCACGGGCTTGGGCGACGCCGCCGTTGGCGTTGGCAGTGGCGTTGGTGTCGGCGTTGGTGCAGTTGTGGTCACGACCGGCGGGTTTGTTGGTGCGTTTGTTGGCGGCAGCGTGGGCGGCAATGTTGGCGCCGGCGTGGGCGCCGGTACAGGGGAAGGCGTTGGTGCCGGCTTCCAAGCCTGCGGCGTGTACACGGCGTTGGCCGGGAGAATGTTGCGCGCGCGCATGTCGGCGACGATCTGGTTCATGTTGACGGCCGTGTTGGGGCAGCCGCCGCAGTGGTGGATGGCCACGACGGCGTTGTCGTCCCAGGCGATCACGGGCGAGCCCGAGGAGCCGCCCTGGGTGTCCAGGCTGTACGCCACCTGGTTGTCCAGGCACCCGGGCTGCGTCACGGACTCGACCTTGCCCCAGCCGCCACCGTCCACTTTCATAGCGATGCGCCGGCCCCACCCGCCGGGGTGCTGCGGCACGTACACGCGCTCGTTGAGCAGCGCGCCCGCCTCGCGCATCTGGAGCGCGCCGTACTCGCCCGACAGATTGATGTCGAGCTTGACCAGCGCGTAGTCGAGCGCGGCGCTGGCGTACACGAGCGTGGACGAGCGCGTGCGCACCTTGCCCGGGCAGCCCAGCGGCGTGTTGCACGCCGTGGAGCACGCGTCGCCGCGCGCGACGAACTCAAACTCGGTGTTGCTCGCGTGGTCCTGCGTCGAGATGCAGTGGTTGTTGGTGAGCAAGTGGCCTTCGCTGCCCACGAGCCAGCCGGTGCAGAAAAAGCTCTTGTCGCCCTTGTGGATCAGCAGCCGCGCCACGGCCTCGGACGTGGTGAAGCGGTCCATGGCCGTGCTCTTGCTGCACGACGCCTCCTCTGAGTTGTCGGCGCCGCACACTTCTTCGCGGGCTGAGCCCATGGCCGGGTCGGCCAGGTAGTGGAAGCTGTCGATGGTGAACCCGACGCAGGCAAAGACATTGCTGCCCAGCGCGGGCGCCGCCGTGGGAAGCGTGTAGAGCTCGAGCGTGACCGAGGTCGTGCGCAGCGCTGTGCTGAAGAAAGCGCCGTTGCGCTGGCCGCCGTGGTACTTGAAGCTGAGCTTGTCACTGCTGTTGCGGTCGCTTGGGCGGATCAGCAAGTAGTCGCTCGCCGGCAGATTGAACTGTGAAAAGTGGAGCGACATGAACTTGGCGATTGACGGCGCCGGAATGACTTTGGAGAACGCGAGCTGCGGCTCCATGTTGCTGCTGACCGCCAATGGATCCACGGCGAGGGTTGGGTACGCCAGTGGCGGCGTGGAGCTGCTGGGCAGCGTACAGCCCACAGCCAATGCGTACAGCTCCTTACCCGGCGTATCATCTGAGGAGGCGCTCGCCGCGGCGTCGACGCCGATCCATCGCTGGGCCAACACCGTGGCCACGAGGAACGCTGTGCGAACAGAGAGCCGCATAGAGGTGGGAGGAGAAGTTGACTCTATCGATCGACTTGCTCGCTCGGCCGCTCAATGGGAAATGGCCCTTAACTGCCCAGGCCAGCACACGTGTCAGTCCGAGCCTGCGAGGCTGCGAAATTCTCTGTCCAACAGGGCTCGAGTGCTTCCGCGCACTCGATATGAAGCTTCCCGCGTTGGACCCTTAAGATACGTTTGATGTGCGTCAACGGCCATGGGACTGTTGACATGAGACTTGGAGATTGGCCATGGCACATATCTACAGCGCCACCAACGTCGCACGGTGCTGGCCCCCAACACTATCGTTAACGCCAACGCCAGCGCTGCATCCGTATCGTTTCCGCCAGCCCCTGGGTCAAGATTAGCGCCTGTTTCATCTCAGCGGCCAAAATGGTTATTCTTAACCCATTGTGAGTGAAGTTTGTGGCAAAGAGAGGCAAAGAGCGCTATACTTTTCAATGCTCAGGAGTGGAGCGTTGGCTTGGAATTCTGGACCCTGCTTGGCGGCGTACTTCTCGTCCTTTCTCTTGCGCTCTCCCCATCGCACTCCGGTCGTCTCGTGGGGTTTGCTCTCAGGTGGTCGCTCGATCCCATCGCACGCGAATTCCCCGCACGTTCCGATGGCGGCTTTCCTCTTGGGACCATGAGCTTTGGATAAAGGTGCGAGCAGTTCCATACACACACAGAGATCCACATGAATAGCATTTCCTCCTCCTCTCTCTCTCTCACTCACTCTTTCTATGCAGAGCCACAGTTGCTTGTACTGCCAGCTACTTGCCATCGCCGGCGACCGCGCAGTTGGGCAGCAGCCCGCGCTTCTTGAGGTCGGCGACGATTTTGTTGGCGTTCACTGCCGAGTTGGGGCACCCGCCGCAGTGGTGGAGCGCGACCACCGTGTTGTCCGTCCACGCCAACACGGGCGAACCCGACGAGCCACCTTGCGTGTCCAGCCCGTACGCCACCTGGTTAGGCAGGCAGCCGCCGCGAGTGAGCGACAGCACCTTGCCCCAGTTGGTGCCGTCTTTAATGGCCACGCGCTTGCCCCATCCAGACGGGTGCTGCGGCACGTAGATGCGCTCGTTCTTCACGGCTCCGCCCGCGCGGAACTGCAAATAGCCATAGTCTTTGTGGATGTTGGGCACGGGCAGCTTGACCAGCGCGTAGTCAAGCGCTTCGTTCGCGAATACAAAATGGGCGCTCGTCGTGCGGATCCGGCCTTCGCAGGCGAACGGCGAGTCACATCTGGTCGCGCACTCGCGGCCCTGCGCACGGAACTCGACCTCGGTGCGCAGCGCGTGCTGCGGCTCCGAGATGCAGTGGTGGTTGGTGATCAAGTGGCCTTCGCAGCCCAGCAGCCAGCCCGTGCAAAAGTAGCTCTGGTCGGGCTTGTGGATCAGCAGGCGCGCCACGGCGTCGGCGCGCTGGAACACGTCCGGGTAGCTCTGGAAGCACGCGGCCTCGCCCGAGTCGTCGGCGCCGCACACGGCCTCATCCGACGAGGCGCTGTACGCGCCGGCTTCGCCCAGGAATCGGTAGTTGTCCACGAAAAATCCCACGCAGTTGGACTCGGCCGCGTCGCTCTGAGGAGCGGAACGTCCCGTCGTGTAGAGCTCGAGGCGCACGGCTTTTGCGTGGAGCGACCGCGAGAAGAAGCCGTCGCTCTGGTCGCGGCCGTAGTACTTGAGCGGCGGCGCGTCGCTGCCGTCAATGGGGCGGATGACGATGTAGTCGTTGGCCGGCAGTCGGAAGCGAGCGAAATGGAGCGAAATGAACGCGGCGACCGCGTTCTCGACCACGTAGGTGAAGCGCGGCTCGTCGGCCGTGGCCGCCACGGCGTCGCCTTCTTCGTCGCTTGGGTAGGAGACCAGCGACGAGCAGCCGACGCCGATCTGAATGGCGAGGCTGCCGGTGAGCGGAGGCTCCTCCGCCAACGAAGAGGAGGAGGAATAGGAGGAGGCGTTGACGGCGCGGATGTTGCGCCATGCCTGAGCTGGCTGGACGACGTCCCACAGCGTCAGAGCTGAGAAGAAGAGACGAGCGATGCGGCCTGCGCGTGGCATTTAGAGTGGATGCTTCCTTGGTGGACGTGCACGACAGCGAGGTTCGCAGACTGGCTGTGAGCAAACAGGACGAATGGCATGCGTCGCGCTGCCAGCATGGCTACGGTTCACGGTACTGGCGGTCCGCTTGGCGGAAGCCAGGAGACGGGAAACGGTCGTCCAATTTGAAGTTCGAAACTCAACTAAAAAAGAGAGAAAGAGAGAGAGAGATTCCGAACTCCAGCAGTCGGATGTACAGATAGCAGCAAGTTCGAAAGATCAAGAGCTGCTCGCAATGTCACAGCGAGATTCCCAACGGAAAGTGGACGTGCATGCGATCGTGGGCATGAGAGTGCACGCTCTAAACTTGGTGCAAGAACTGATAACCACTCCACATGGTGGGAGAAACTCACGTAATGTGTGGGGTTTCGGTCGGCAACGTGCACTTACTACATAGGATGAGCTACTAGGACTGGTAGAGTACAGTGAGTTGATTCTGGATTCAGATCCAATGCGACCAGGTTCGAGTTACCTCCCTGTGGACAAATTGCGTCTCCTTCCCCAGTTGGAGTGCTGGACTCGACGGTGGCCTGTTCAAGAATTGAGTGCCTTGGGTTCCTAAATGTCAGTGCATGCATGGAGCCTACATTTTGCCAGACTTGCACAGTAAGTCGGTGAAGAGGCCACGTGGCCTGCCACAAATGGTGATGGAGGAATTTCCACGTGCAGATGGGTGGTGTTGATAAACACCGAAGAGGGAATAGAACGCTGCGCATGTGGAGTCGAGGCGTTGGCTCGTTGCCTCCAGCGCTGCAGGTTGAAAAAGGGGGAGGAGAGAAGACGGGCGTCCATATAGCAGACGCCGCCCGTCGAAACAACCAAATCATTGACCGTTTCGACCCAAGCAAGAAGCAAAAAGCATTTACTTCTTCTTGGTGGCGGCCGGCTTGGCCTTCTTCACCACCTTCTTGGCCGTTGCCTTGGCCGTCACCTTCTTGGAGGCGGCCGGCTTGGCGGCCTTCTTGGGCGCCGCCTTCTTGGTCGGGCCCTTCTTGGCGGTGACCTTCTTGGTGGCCGCGGCCTTGGGCTTGGCCGCCGTGGTCTTCTTGGTCGGCTTCTTGGCCGCGACCTTGACCGTCTTTTTGACCGTCTTGGCCGACTTGTCCGAGACCTTGACCGTCTTCTTCTTGGCGGCCGGCTTCTTGAGCGCGGCGGACACCTTGTACGAGCCCTTGACCTGCACGAGCTTGCCGGTGTCCACACCGGTGCGGAGCGCCTTGTTCAAAAAGTGGCTCGCGTAGTTGTCCTTCTTGTTCTCGACAAACTTACCGATCGCCTGGCGCGACGAGCCGTTGCGCTCCTTGAGCGTGGTGATGGCGTCGACGATCAGGTCAAAGTACGACGGGCCGGCCTCGGCGGAGCCGGCGGCCGACGCCTTCTTGGGCGCGGCGGCCTTCTTGGCCTTTGGCGCCGGCTTCTCGGCCTTCTTGGCGGCGGGCTTCTCGGCAGTCTTAGCCTTGCGCGCGGGCGAGCGCTTGGCGGCGACCGGTTTGGCCTCCTTGTTGGCGGCCTCGGTGTTAACGGCCGGCACCGGCGCGGCGGCGACCTCGTCCTTCTTCTCGTGTGCCTTGGGGCTCGCGACCTTCGATTCGTCAGCCATGGTACTTAAGTGGTGGGGTGGGGGTGGGGAGGGTGGGGGAGCTAACGGGGAGGTGTCGGCGTTTTCTTCTTCTTTGCAGAGTGGGGGGAAACCCGCTTGAAGCTAACAGACGCTCGTGCAGTGGGGTTTTTGAGCGTCTCACACGTCGCAGACGAGTAGCCCAAAGTGCGCAAAAGTTCAAAATGGGTTGAATGGACCAATCAGCTTGGATAAAGTTTAACTTCCGCCAATCAGCGACTCAGGCGCGAGCTGTACATGGGAGGGACGACTCGGCCAGCTCTAAAAAAAACCTCGTTGCTGGACCCGGAGGGGAAATGGAAGCCAGTGGGGGCGGGCGAAATGGACGCTGCGCGCGGGTCTGCCGCGCTCGGCGAGCAGACACGACAGCGAGATGCGCCGACCGGCATAGTGTAGATGTAGCTTACAGGATGCTCTGTGTGAAAGACCAGCAGCGAATCTCCAAATACAGCGGCAGCGCACCCCGCGGAAAATTTGGCAGGCGGCATGACCTCGGGAGAATTCTCCCCCTCCCTCGGAGACAAGCTCATGAGTGGCTGGGAGGCGGTTGTCGCGCATATCAATCTAGTGCGTATGCGAGCGTGTTTCTCGGATGCGCGTGTACAAGACGAACAAAACGATGCGCATATTGACGGGTTCATCGCCCATTCTGACCCAACACAGCGAGCGTCATCGAGACACCTAGTTGAAAAGCGCCGATTTTCATGTCCTACATGCGGTTTCACCTGCTCGAATCGGCCATGTCGATATTGACGGCTGCGTTGACTTCGGCGATGCGTCCAATTGCGGACGATTAAATAAAGCTATTCTCACCGCATATTTCTCGTCTTCCGACGCCAAATCGCTTTAACTTCCGAATTATCAAGCGGTCGGCAAAGCTCATTTTCACCCTGGTCCGTGCGATCGCCATGTTTCCAGCTGCGTCGCTCTTCCAAGCGCATCAGATGTGGGAGGTTTATGTTGCTCATGTACACCATAATGGTTTTGATATCCGTCCACAAGGTTTTTTTCTACGGGGCCATGGTATTTATTATGGGCTTTTTTGCCCCCATCTCTTCTTTGAACCAGTCTGCTGTGACTGGTCCGCCTTTGCATTCCAGCCACGGGAAACGCGGGAAGTTGCCGTTTTGGCGCCATGACGCAGCCCGAGCCCGAGTCGCCGCCCGCGCAACCCGCCACCAACTCCACCGCCATCACCAACACCAACACCAATTCCGCTGTGGACGCCACCATGGCCGCCAGTGTGGACGCCAGTGTGGACACCGGTGTGGCCGCAGCCAAGCGGCCGGCCGCAGCGGCCACCACCACCGTTGCAGATCCGCTCAGTAAGAAGCGCAAGCTCGAGCCCAGCAGCGAAGATGTGGTCATGGATGACATCAGCGCCAACAGCGCTGACGACGGCGAGCGCACCGAGAGCGACAGCGACGAGCGCGGCGCGTCTGCGACTAGCGAGACGTTCCCCCGTGTCTCCGCGGAGCGAGCGGCGTTCCACGCGTCATTAGCTGCGGGCGACGAGGTCGACGTGTTCTGTATCCGCAGCAATGCCTGGCTCGCCGCCAAAGTGGAGAACCGTTCGGATCTTCCAGCCAAGCGGTTCCGCGTGCACTTTATGGGCTGGAGCAAGAGCTCCGACGAGGACATTGACGCCGCGAGCCTGTTCCGCCTGGCGCCGCGCGGCGCGCACGCCGTCGGGGTGTGGCAGCAGATCGACGTCAAGCAGGAAAAGCTTCGAATCGCGCGAGAAAAAAAGCTCCAGGAGAGAATCGCGCGGTACACAAACGCTCTAGCGGCGGCGACGGCGGCCGCGGCGCCTAGCGGAAGTGCCACGCCGAGTGGCCCGTCTGCGCTGGTCACGGCGGAGGAAGCGGCCGCGGCGTTGGCGTCGTCGACGTTTGTCGAGGCCGGCGCCACGCGGTCGGGGCGTCGGATCACCAAGCGCATTGTCACGGAAGGCGCGACGACCGCGCGCAAGCCGCCAACCAAGGCGGCGCCGCCCAAGAAATCGGCCGAAGAGCTGGCGCGCGAGACCCAGGAAGACAATCTGTGCGGCATCTGCGGCGAGTACGAGGACGACGCGCTGACCGACATGGTGCTGTGCGACGGCGGCTGCCTGAACTCGTACCACTTTTCGTGTATCGGCATTGACGAGATCCCGGACGAGGACGCGTGGCTGTGCGAGCAGTGCCGCACGAACGAGCAGCAATGCTTTGCCTGCGGCCGCAACGGCACGATCGGCGAGAAAGGCGGCGTGTTTCGATGCAGCATCGCGTCCTGTGGCAAGTTTTACCACCAAGGCTGCGTGGACGCGGACGAGCACTTTACACGGTTGGGCAAAGCGAAAGTGACAAGCAAAGAAACCCAAACTGACGGCGACAAAAAGGACGAAGAGCCGGCCGACCACGACCGCTCGTTCCGGTGCCCGCGCCACGTGTGCGCCGTGTGCGAGAACACGAAAAAGGCCGAGCTCATGCAGTGCCTCAAGTGCCCCGAGGCGTACCACCCACACTGCGTGCCGCCCAGCGCTCGCTACAACAACCTCGGGCTGCTCTGCTATCGCCACCCGACCGACAGACTGCCGCGGATCCCGGCGCACTACATGCTCGACCGCAGCTTTGACAGCGTCGTGGTCGACTTAAACCTCCGACTGCCGACGCTGTTTCTGCCCAAGGACGAACCCCGAGAGGTGGACATCGACGACTGCCACCATTTCCGGCTGCAACTCGACCTCATGGACGACGTCAAGAAGGAGCCGCCGACCTATCGCAAGCTGGTGCGGAATATCTACACGTTCAAGCAGGTGAAAGAGTCGATGGAGGATGTGCCAGAGTGTGTGTGCAAGAAGGCGTGCGGCGACGAGTGCATCAACCGCCTGAGTTTCACCGAGTGCTTTGGCCCAGCGCCGTCGGACGGGCTCGTGCCGCTCAAGGCCTCGGAGCGGAGAGAGAAGGAGGCCAACTGCCGCCTCGGCGAGCAGTGCGGCAACCGCGCGCTCCATCAGCGCACGTACCCCAAGTTTGACAAGTTCCACACGGTGGAGAAAGGATGGGGGTTGAAGGTGCTCGAGCCCGTCAAGGCCGGGCAGCTAGTGATCGAGTACGTGGGTGAGGTCATCAACGAAGACGAGAAGGACCGCCGCCTGTCGGAGCACGCTCGACTCAACCCGGAGGACAAGAACATGTACATTATGGAACTCAGCAAGGGCGTGTACATCGACGCGCGCCACAAAGGCAGCGTGTCGCGGTTCATCAACCACTCGTGCGACCCGAACTGCCGTCTGCTCAAGTGGAACGTGCGCGGTGTGAACCGAATCGCGATCACCGCCGTCAAAGACATTGCCGCCGGCGAAGAGCTCTCGTACGACTACCAGTTCCACACGAGCCAGGCGCTCGAGTGGCGCTGCTACTGCAAATCCACAAACTGCCGCGGCACAATGGCGCCGCAAAAGCTCAATCTGGGCGGCGACCAAGACGTGCCCGGCAAGAAGATGACCAAGAAAGAGATGGCCAAGAAAATGAAGCGCGTAATGGCGCAGGAGAAGATCAATCTGAAGAAAGACGAGAAGGAGACGGCGCGGCGATTGTCTCGGACGGCGCCGATTGCGCGCACGATCGCTCGAACCGGCCCCGTGCCCCGCGAGCTCAAGTGGGGCAAGGCTACGCACGTGTTCCTATTGCGGAATGCAGTGAAAGGATTCGACTTTTTGACCCGCCGCCAGCAGATGTACACTCGCATCAACGCCGTGATCGCCCAGCGCCCAGCGCGGCCGAACGTCAAAGCGGAGGACAGCGCCTCGACGGTGAGCACCGAGAAGGCAACGGTGCTGGTCGAGTCTTCTCCTTCAGCTGGCGTGCGCCTCAAAGTCGTATCGCCACCCCCGCCGAGCCCGTCCAAACCGTCTTCTGTGAAGGATGAAGCTTCGACGGCGGCGCAGGTGGACGCATAAAGAACGAGCAGAAAGAACGGGCAGCTTGGGTCGTTTGGATGCAAACGTGTGGGGTACGGTACACAAACAGACAGCACCAACGCACATTAGAATTGGAAATCAAAAATGGAAAATGTGTGTCTACGATGGATTGAAGAGTGGGAGTGAGAAAAGACTGCTTCACAACTTGAACCATGACGGCTTCTTGCTGGATTTGGGCTTGGATTCGCCGGCAGCGGCTCGCTTCTGAGCAGCTTCAAAGGCCGAATTCTTTGCGGCTTTTGCTTTCGCGGCTTCGGCTTCGTCTGAGTGTCCATGAGCACAAACAGTATCAGCAGCGACCTGGGGAACAGAGTTATTGAATAGCAATCGCACCGAGAGCAATCGAGTTGGGGTACAGGGGAGCTGGTAGGCCGCTCGAGCTCTTGCTGTCTGGCTGATTAGGTGTCAACTGCGGCAACCGAAAGTTTGGAATCAGCCCCGCATAAACGAAACAAATACCCTCAGTCATAGCAGACGAGTAATACAATAGCATCAGTACCAGATCTTGACGCAGGTACGCGCCGCGGGTCTCAATGGCTTGCGACTGATCTGGCGCTGGCGGGCCTTCGATCCAAGACAAGTACGTGTGTGCCGCTGGGACAAGGCCAAGCTTCGAGAGCGTCTTCTCCGGCGCCAGCTTTAGCAGCGGAGGGGAGACATAGAGATAAAACGACACCGCGCTCGAGACTTGAGCGTCCAAGCATTCGCGAACGTGCGCCACTACGTCAGCCACCGTCTCCATGGGGTGGAATGCAGCTTGAACAACAACTGTAGCAATCACACGCCCAGCATCAGCCACACAATCATGACTGCGTTGCGTAGAGGGGCGGACAAGCGAAACCAACCTCGATCAGGAAACTGAACGCGAATCAGAGCTTGTTGGAACACTTTCTTGCGCTTCAGCTCGTCCAGCTCCCGCATCGCCTGCGTGCGGAAGTTCTACAAATCCGGAGAGACCGCGATCATTAGAGACTGTGAGTTTGTAAAACCCCACACGGCACAAACCTGCGCCTTCTCCATTTCGACGCGCCGTGCTTTCATGCTGGCGATGACCAGCGAACTGTCACTGCGAGTGTCTTCGTGGCTCGTCGTCATGTCAACGTCCATCTGTCCAACAGTGGGGGCCTGCTGCTGCTGCCCAGGGAACACTACCGTCGTGCTTCGCGCCGGTTTCACCACGCGCTGCATCAGTTCCTCTTGCTTGGTCTTGAGATTGTCCACCAGCACTTCCGTGGCACTCGGGCCGCGCGGCTGCGCTTGGATGCGGGTGATGATCGGCTTGTAGGCATCGAACGCCTCATTCACGGGGATTGGCACCACCACTTGAGGTCGCTCGCCCAGATCAATCCTCAGGTCGTCGGCTTCCACGTTCAGCACGTTCAGCGCCTTTTGCAGCGACATCGTCTCGGCGGCTCCCACCGAGGAAAGCTTCAGCGTGTGCGACTCCTCGTTGAGTGTGAAGCCCGTCGAGATGAGAAACTCCACGCCGCCCTTGTGCTGCCCGACGTTCCGCTCGAACGCCGCGTTCGACATGCGAATCGAGCGCAGCTTCTCATTCTCCGGGTGCGAGAGGATGTTTGTCACGATCTTCATGAGCGTGATCACGGCCGTGCGAGAGACCGAGTCAAAGCAGCTGTCGCGCAGCAGCTGGAGAGCGTGGTAGCTGCTGAGTTTCTGAAGGGGTAACGGCGCAGGCGGCTCGACAGAAGTCATCTCCACATCCTCGCGACTCGTTGACACAGCGTCTTGTTCAATAGGTGCTGGCTCTTGCACAGGAGCAGGAGAAGGTGCGGGAGCTGGAGCTGGAGCTGGAGCAGCAGCCCGGCGAGCCACCACGTCCTGATGCGACAGTGGCGCACTCTGCTTCTCCTCTTCCTCGTCGACAGGTTCGTGGATGTCACACGACACGGTTTGTGCCGGGGCTACCGAGGGCGACGAGACGTTTTCAGGTGCCCGTGCTGGCGCTGGCGCTGGTGTTGGCGGTGCTTGAGCTGCTGGTGCAGCAGCTAGAGCCGTCAACGGTGCAGCGCGCGACATGCGGAACATGGCCGAACCGCTCACAATCCCCAACTCTACAACCAACGTAGCCGGCCATGCACCCGATCAGCACGGAACTTTCGCTAGAATACCTGTTGAGCGCGTGAGCTCACCTTGCAGCGTCGTGGACGCAAACGCGTCGAACGCGATCTCGCGCTGCATGTACGTGAGCGAAAACTAATACCACACACATGTGCCCACACAGATAACAAGCCGCCAGCGTTGGTGTCAGTTCCAACTGAGAAAACCGACAACCTGGAAAATGCTGTGCCGTGCTGATCACCTCTTGTCCAGTCTCCACTGGCAGCTGCCCAAGCGCAGTCAACAGCCGCTCGAGCGTCGCGTCGCTGGCGAACGACTGCTGGACGCGCTTGCCGTCGCGCAGCTGGACCGCGATCCGCACTTGCTGCGCGGGCGCCGCGACGCCGCCCGTCTCCCGCAGCTCCAGCGCCGCGTTGTTGGAGATGCCAGTGAGTCGGAACGGGATCGACAGGTCGACGCAGCGCCCGCGGTGGAGCAGCTCGCACGGCGTTGCCGCGTCGAGACCGAACAGCTCACGAGACGACTCGACCACTTGGAACTTTATCACGGATTAGCGCCACACATAGAAAGGACAGAAGCAGCAGCAGCAAAGAGCGCACCAAGGTCGTGGCCGGGGAGACGCGCACGCGCTTGCTCTGGTTCTTGAACTCGATGTTGAGCGCCATCGCCGCCAGCTTGGGGTTGTGTTCCTCACAATGTGAATTGGATCGGGGATGGAGAATCATGAAAACTCAATAAACCGGTATTTAGTCTTGGTTTTAGCCCAGAATTAGTGAAAATTCAGCTGAGAAAGATACAATCTTGAAGGGACTAAGAAAGAAAGCGAATTGGTTTGGGGAGATTTGAAAAGCAGCTCCACTTGGTGTTAGCTTGCATGAACATTTCATCACGATCACTGGCGGTAGTGGAACCGAATGTAGGGCAGCTCGACGTCTTCGTCTTCTGCGTCGGTCGCGCACACCTCAAGAATCAGGTACTTGAGGTTGGTATCGATCGGCTTCTTTGTCACCGTCTCCACGAGCTGCGACATCGTCATGGCCATGCGCTCCTTCGAGCGCGACTTCTGCGAGTACATCGCGTAGAGGATCGTGGCACCGTACGAGAGCATTGAGATCTCGCACTCATACTCGCTGCTGAAATAGTCCAAGAACTCGCGCAGAGTCACGTTGCCGATGTCTACGTCGATGCGGTCCCACGCAGTCCACTTGTACTCTTCACCCTTCAACTTTGTCGTCGTCGACTTCGGAGCGATTGGCTCCGAGAACGCAAATAGCGGCAGAGCAAGGTTGACAAAGCCGTTCTTGTAGTTGTCGAGGGGCTTCTCTTGGAAGACCTTTAAGAATTCAAAGCACACCAAGCCAGTGACCAGAGCTGTGGTCGTCGCGATAGCCGGGATGATCTTGCCCGCGATGAAGCGGGAGCGGTGCATGTCGGCTTCTGGAATCTTGTAGTTGCGAGCTCGCAAGTTGGAGGTCGCGACGATCACTTCCATGTGCGTGTCGTCATCCTTGTCGAACTCAATGGGGGCCATGCGGTAACCATCCAGCGCCGACGCCGACGGCAGTTTGCTGAGAATGAAATCACACTGCTCGTCCATGTTCATGCGAGGCGTGTCTTCCTTCATCTCAGCCTCAGAAGCTGCAATCTTGACTCCGTCTTTCGGCACGAACTCGGGGACGGCGAGGCGACCCACGACTTGCGCGATGTAGGCGCAATCGCGGTTGCCGTCCAAGCCATAGATCTTGGCACGGGCATTGGCTACAGACACAACGTAGTCCAAGTGGACCGGATCGTCCAAGGAGAACTTGACTGGAGTTGGTGGTCGCTTCGGACCCGACCAAAATGGGGTACCCGACGTCGTCACCTACGATGCAATGAGAATTACTATCCAGGACAGAGCGAGAGTAGACGAGTGTCATCGCAAGTCGATGAGTGTCATCGCATACCTGATCGAGCGGGAAGTTGTATAGAAGCTGCTTGATCTGGTTGCTGAACAAATCTTCGAACTTCAGTCGAGCCCACGTGATACAATCATCGAAAGACTGAGGACGGCCATCGACAAGCGATTGATTCAAGCGTTCCAAGGTCTCAAGCTTGGTGTTTTGCTGCTCGTTGAGCTGTTTGATGAAACTTCCACCAGCAAGGTATTGATTTGCGTCACCTGGAGCGTGAAAAAATTCGCCTTCAAACCAATCGCGTGCCCACTGTAGGGTGTGCTCGATCGCGTTCGGGAAGTTCTTTAGTGTGCAGATCGGGATGCTCTTCTCTGGTGGATCGCGCGACGCTCCGTAGTTTTCGGTTTTGTGCGGAACGACGACTTGAGTGTTGCCTTTGGTTCCCAAAGTACCCGATTCCAACATGGGGAGTCCATAGAACAGACAACGCTGGTCCATGTACAAGCGTGCCTCGACGTTATCGAGAGCTGTGCACACGATCGACAGCGATTCAAAAAAATCATCGTTGAACTGGGCCTCTGTCTCCGTTCCAACACGCGAGACATACGAGGTGACGTTGACATCTGGATTCATGTGCTTAATAGCGCGACCAGCGACTGATGATTTGGGCTGCTGAACATCCTTCGTGCGGAAGAGGAACTGACGATTCAAGTTCGACTTTTCGATCGTATCCATGTCAGTAATGTGAATGACGCCTCCTTCACCGCATGATACACCCATCATCGCCCAGTTCTTCAGCATCTCGCAACCAATTGCACCAGCGCCAACGAGAAACATGCTCAGCTTTTTCAGCTTCTCCTGAATCGTTCGCCCAAATACGACGACTTGGCCATCATAGCGGTTGCCGAGCGGTTCAAACTCACTCGTGCTGCCAGAAGTGACCGTATCAGGCAAGCACTCAACAGCGTCGAAGTAGAAAAACTGCTGAATAGGAGTGAACTTGCCACTGCACGCCTTCAAGGCCTCCTGGCCGACGATGCCTCCGAGGAAGGCAGCCATGGGAGAAATCACACCCGAAGCGCCAGAAGCGAGAGCCGAGATAATTTCCTTCGCTTCTTCCCTCTCGACGTGGTCAATACTGAATTCGTTCTTCGAGGCTGCCTCACTGTTAATCTCGATTGCAAGGTTGTACACGGCTGCCGCGTCACTGGCGCTACCTGGCGTCGGGAAACGACCGCCATTCTGTGCCTTGAACGCATCCAAAGCCTTGAAAGCAACGTGGAGAAGCTCAGGGCGGTTAAGCTTGGCAAAGTCGCTGATCAAAAACTCTCCTGGCGAGGCAATCGCTTCACAGAGAGGCTTGAACTTGATTGTGAGTGGTTGCTTCACCTGCGTGACGTATCCACCAGTGGATGCTTGGCTCGCCAAGAAGCGCTGCTTGTCCTCTTCGTCCTTGATATCGATGGTAAAGGTAAACGGACCAGTCACAGTGACCGTGCGCGGCTCGCAGTCATTGAGGAACGGGAATCCCGCAATCTCACGGAATGTCACCAAGTCGCCCGTCTCGAGCTGATGGCGAGCCTCATCCTGGACAGTGACAAGTGGAGGGATCGAGTTCGACACCGACGAGATCATGCAGGTGATGGGCTGCTCGCCATCCCGGTCAGCGACAACGAATTCCGGGCCAAAGTCACAGAACACCGAGCCGAACACGCCGTGCGCGTCCGTCTTGATGAACCCAATCGAGTGCTCGTGGCAAATCTTGTCCAGTCGAAGCGCTTCCTCGTACGACGAGTTCACGAGCACGACAACCTGTCCGTTTGGTAAAAGTAAATAAACTTAGCGGTTCCCTAAAACTCATCCAACAACGACGAGTCGCTCACCCGGAATCCAAGCAGAAACTCCTCCGTGATCGCGCCCGTGTGCGTGTGCACGGGGACATACGGGTTCAGCTCGGCCAGCTTCTGGTGCGAGCGCTCGGCGCGCGAATGGCCAATGTCGCTCTCGGTCAGGTAAAACTGCGAGGCGAGGTCGAGGAAGCTGGCCGCGGTGTCGTCGTGGAGCGTGACGCTCTTGACGCCGGCGAGAATGATATTCTTGGCGATCTCCACGCCGAGTCCGTTAAGCCCGATGATGAGCACGTTGGACGCGCCCATGCGCAGCTGCGCCTCGTGGCCCATGACGTACAACTGGCGGCTATAGAGCCCCTCGTCGATCTGCGGACCGGACTGGTCCACGTCCATTGCGTGGTCGGTCACGGTCACTCGGTTGCGCACGTCGTCCGCCGTGGCGTTGACGTCGCCCACGGTCACGTGCTTGGTCGGCGTGCTCATGCTGCTCGTGGATCCGTTTCAGTTGGTTTGGTTTTCCTTTCCTTTCCGCTCTCGATGGGTTGAACGACGCGATCGACGGGGAACGATGTCTCCGTTCTACGAACAATAAGAGGAAACCAAATGATACGGTCGGAGCATCAGTCAGTGAACTGTGTGGAGGCTCCAGCGGCTTGCACTCAAGCGCCATTCGCGGCTGAATGCAGCGCGTACCTTGCGGGTGCTCCTTCGAGATTGATCTATCGAAGGCTGAAGGGGGCACGTTTGCCGATCCAAGAAGGTTCGGTCTGTTTTATGACCAATGTGAACAGTGTAGGTTGGATATTTAGCGAATCAAAGCGATACCAGGTTTGGTTGGTGCAATCAGAGCAGGGATTGGCGAAAATAATATGAGAGTGATAATGTCACTAGAGCGAAACATGTGACGTGATGTTGTAAACGCTGCGCAGGCAACTCAAAAGAACTTCCTACAAGAACCGAACCCCCGCAGTGCCAACTCAGGTGCAGTGACGTATCTTACTACAGGATATCGACGTGGCGTCGCTTCAACAGTGGTCAGTTTTCTGTCGTATGGCCTAGGGTTGCAAACAATAGATCTCTACTTCATCATCAGTGGAAAACTGTCTCGCCGATCTCCATTACGTCGGTGGTCCATATTAGCAATCTGGTGCACCTTTGGCCCACACCGACCACTTCCTCGCACCACCGCATCGTGTGCGCGCCAAGAGCACTACTAGCTTCCATTCCGCGACAACCCTGGGTCGCTGGACGCGGACGCAAAAGCCTGTGGCATTGCGCGACAGCGAGGAACCGCGCAACCGACCGCTCAAATTGCGCGCGTTTCATTGAAAACGCCGCACAGATCGGATGGACTCGTATATCTGCCAAACAGCCTGTTCCAGGATTCATGGAGATCGCGGCTCAAGTTGAAGTTTCGCTATCTTGTTGATTGCCGATATGACCAATAGATTCAAGTCATGGGATAGTTTTTGACGAATAGAGAATGGTTCTTCTCTGACTCGAAACAGCCAAATAGTGACATGCAGTTTTACTCACATCTGGGTTGAAATTTGTTCTCGGGTACAAGATTGGCTATAAAAATTAAGAAACTGTCCCACGGCAGTGTTTTTATTGGTTGAAATCATCTCATCTGGACCACATGACCTGCTTTGTCTCACCAACGGAACTGTTCCAAGCTGCGGCAAAGACGAGAAGATTCCTCAGGTTTGTGATCGATTGACAAGGCGCAGGTAGAAGTTGCACTGCGTCAATCGTTCCCCAGCCAACAAAACCGACCACTCATAGAGCATAGCCCAGCCCGACTCTTACAGGGACCATGGTCAAGAAGCGCGGAGGAGGTGCGTGTGTTCACGGCCTCTAACTCATAACCGCACCCTGACGTTCCCACCCGGGTGCTCCTTAGGACGCAAGATGCGGCAGGACGAGTCGGACGACGACGACGCGATGTCCGTGGCATCGATCGAGACCAGCCGCACGTTTGCGTCTGAAGATGCGGACTTCTATGATTCGTACACGAAAGCCGACGGGGATGACGAAAGCATCGACGAGGCGATCGAAGAGCTCACCGAGAAGCGGTACGACTAGCTTGATATAGTGTTGTCACGGCGAATGATGATCTCACAAAGTAGTGTTTGGCACCGGATACACTACTGATAGCACCACGACGCGAGTTGCTGCGCTGCAGAAATTGCACAAGTTCTTGATCCAGTATCTGCCGGCTGAGACTGTCTCCGACACGTATGAAACCGCCATGGTGCTGGGCTTGTGGCTGTCAGCCTCTGATCCCAACCTCTGTTTTTTTGTTTTGTATTTCTCGCAGGTTTGTGAGCAACGTACTTGCATGCCTTCGTCGACCGACTGAGGAAGAAGCTGTGATGGGGTCCAACATATTGGCCGTCATGAGCCTAATCTTCGGATCGGACGACGAGCGATTCTATCAGCGATCTAAGAACGTGCTAGAACCGTTGGCAAAATCCGCCAGGAACCCGAAGATCAAAGCCACGGTACGATGAGCCTTGCTTTGTCACCAGTGTAAATCTGCGATTCACTCACCGTTGCACTCTGCTGGTCAGGCGCTTCAATCTCTCGCAATGGTGTGCTTCGTCTGTAGTGTGGAGGACGAGAACCCCGAGGAACTGCTGGCGCTTGTCGACAACTACTTCGACTTGAAGACCGCAGGACCGATTTGTGCAAGCGCATTGCTAGCGTGGGGTCTGACAGCGTCAAGCTTCCCGGACGCGCATTTGGCAACTGAGGAGTTCATCAACAGGTAAATGCAAGCGATTGCTCACATTTGGAGGCCGCTTTTCTAAACCGTCTGTGCAGTTGCCTACCACAGTTCTTGGTGCTGCTTGACCACAGCGATGTGGATGTTCGGTCGGCTGCCGGGGAAAACATTGCACTGCTGTTCGAGAGTGCGCACAAGTGTGGTGTCACTTTGCCCTGTGACGTTGAAATCGTCGAGAAGTTCCGTGCAATGAGCAAAGGCAGTAGTAAGAAGAACAGCAAGAAGGACCGCAAAGTGCAGCGCTCCGTGTTCCGCGACATTTACGGAACTCTGGCGGTGAGATTCGTCTTCAATCGATTGCTGTCTGAATGAGAAAAGTTCATAACGTGTATCATTTGCAAACAGAACGGCGACTCACCGCAAGTCAGCTTCACTGTCAAGAACGACCACCTGGACGTCAGCTCATGGAAATCCGTGATCCAGTTCGAAGCTATGAAGAACTTCCTGCGCACTGGTTTCCAGGAGCACATCAAGTACAATAACGCGCTTCGGTATTTACTGGATCTTCCAGAGACGCTGGAGGACCGTGCGAATGAGAGAGTACGTGTTCGTGTTGTTATGATTGCTGACCGAGGGCAGAGTTTCTGACTGTGTGCGTCTGTAGCGCGATGTCTTCGACAAAAAATCGGCGTCTCGGAAGCAGCGCAGCAACGAGATTAAAGACGACAGGAAACGGAAGCAGAACCTCCAGGAATCATTCCTTGATGAATACTAGCCTCGCGTTGGTGATGACTTCCTCAACTCTTCGCAGACAGCTCGCAGATAGTTTTCCCCTCTATTCAAAACTGTTAACACGCACTTTCAATCACTGTCGGCACAATCGTACGCTACGATGCGCACAATCCTTCGACCATCTTGAGCGTAGCTCGTCGAGTGAGTTGACGTTGCTGTATCCTCTTGCGTTGACTGGAATGACTGGAGAGATTTGCTGGAATTTTTCTTCCTCGGGATTTGCTCGTTTCGGCGCAAGTGATGCTGATGGGTTCCTTTCTCAATTGTGCGGCTGACGGTCCGGGCGGAGTGGTTGCATTGCTCCCCCACCTCCACTGACTTGCCAGTGTTCACCTCAACACGTTCACATCGTCGACGCCCCGTAGCTCTGCGTGGCTGGTTGGCACTTGTCCATTTGGCGATCGCCCACAGCAGAACGAACCCCCACGTCAGACATGCTGCCTTGGCAAAAGCATTCAGCCAATACACTGTATCTTCATCGAAGCCAAGATCTTGATCCAAGTGCAATCTCTGGTCCAATGGGGACCTATCCACGACCTCACACAGTCGCCTTGCTTCGCTCTCGCGTAGCTGGATGTGTTGCTGCCAGATCGTCGTGTCGTCACCATCCGCTTCAACCTCGAGACGAACAAGACGCGTCGCGTTCCACTGCATGCACGGCTCGGACTTCACGACTTGAAGCTGGAGCTGCTTATCCACAGATCGTCTGCGCTTTCGACACAAGCCGACGACGATGCTGAACGATCCATCACGGCGAGTGGTTGCCGACACAGCAGCGGCGCCTTCTTCGACAGCGACCGTCACGCGCGCGCTGGCCAACGGACGTGGGCGTGAGTCATCACCTGCCACAGTGACGACTCCATGGACCAAATCACCGCACTGGTTCACCAGTGAACGGCTCCTCCGCCGAGTCATCTTAACCGGAGTCGGATCTGTTCTCAGGGCGGTAACTTCAAAGGGAAACGAACTTTGGCGCGTCAAATGGAAGGGCGCTGTATTATGGTGTGTGTGACTACCAGGCAGTCAAGTGTGAGCAAAGAAACTGAAAATGCAACATGGAGGACGTGTACTCGATGGTTCCTGTGGAGTGTGGGAGAAGAACGACGAAGTTTGCTTTGGTCATGCGCAATCGAACATCCACTTTATTCTTTCTTCGCAGATCCATCCTTGCCCCGTCCAGGCGAGGCGCTGCGGCTGCTCTTCTTGTCCCCGGGTGAGCGCGAGCGGCTCCGGCGAGAGTGGCTGCTGCCCTTGCGGTCACGGGAACCGCTGCGCGACTTCGAACGGCGACTCTTGCTGCGGCTTCGACTGCGGCTTCTCTTGTCTGGTCGCCGACCACGGTTGTACAGGGTCTGGAGTTCTTGCTCCATGGACCTCGACACTGTTCTGATGTGCATGAAGTTGCAGTAGCCTCCGCGGTTGCATGTGCCTTCGTCGAACTGACGGCATCTCGCCTCCCTAAAGTCCGTCACTGGAGAGAACTCACAGATGAGCGGGCGCCCCGCGTAAAAGCGTCCGTAGAGCGCCTTCTGCGCCGCCGCAGCGTCTTCTTCGTCTTCGTACTTAGCGTACACGTTGCCCACCAAATGGTCGCCGAGGTTGTCACAGATATTGAGCTCTTCGAGCTTGCCAAACTTGCAAAGCTCTTCAAACACTTCTTCGTAGAAATCTTCAAATTCTTCCTCGGCCTGCTTGTGGTCCAACGCCGTGGGGTCGCCGTTCGCGGCAATGATTGCCGACACCGGGTTCTGGTACATGTGGCTGACCAGAATGGTCTGGCTGAACACGGGCTTGTTGTGCAAGCGAGAGCAGCGGTCACCGTGGCGACAGGCGCCGATCTTGAAGTAGAACGGGCAGTTCACGCGGTCCTCCTCCGTGCCGTGGATGCGGGCAAGGTGCTCGGCGCCGCCGCCCGTCTGCTCGCCTCGACGCATGCGGTCGCCTCCTCCACGGAACCCTCCACCTCCACCTCCTCGTCCTCCTCCGCCGTAGCCTCCTCCATACCCACGGTCGCGGCTGCGGTCGCGTCCTCGTGCGCGGAAGCCGTCCTCTCCGTATCGACTCATAGTGGTTTCCCCTCCCTCTTTGATGGAGCTTTCCACGATCGAAGATTTCCAACCAAGGCCTCAAAACCAATTGGTTCCGTTCCTGGCCCCGCCACTCTGTAAAAACCCAAAACTAGTCAAGAACTTGTAATTACTTTCTGTTCAAATGTTCCGAATTCGTAAAACCAAATCGATTTGAAAGGGCAAAATTCAAATTCAAAGGCCCCGCGACAATTTGTGGACTCTCTTCCGTGTTTTGTTTTTTGTTTTGAAACCTGTCGGACTGAACCTCAACATCATCAGCGGAAACGCGAGGCGACGCCGACTTGCCGTCCGCCGTCCGCCGTCCGCCACAAGCTCCCTGCTGTCTGCCCACTGAGAGCGACGTGGCTACGAGTCGCCTACACCACACGAACGTACGCGCGCCATTGGCCCGCGATGATGAACCCGTCGTACTTTGATCCGTGGAGCAATCTGCGCTACGAGCCGGAGCCGTCGCCGGCGGACGATCCCAACCTGCTTTGGTTCAACTCGAATGTAAACCCTGACGGTGAGTACGATATTTAGGAGAGAACGTGTATGCATTGGAAGTTGGTGGTTCTGATAGTGTTGTCGCCGGTCTATTGTAGACGTGCTTGAAGCGAGCGAGCATCGAACGCAGTTTGAATACACAGTCGACGGCAAGAAGCGAGTCAAGCCAGGTTCACGACAAACCGTCGTCGGTACGAATGCTGTAGCTAGAAGCAGCAGGACTGGGCTAGCTGGTGACCTTCGGTATAGGTTTTTTGCTCACCAGATTTCGCTTCGAACGCAGGAACCAAAGTCGTAGTGAACGGCAAGACCATCGGCATCTTCAAGCACTTCGGCCGCCTCTACGCGATCAACAACGTGTGCCCACATCAGCGCGGCGAACTGCATCTGGGGGACATTGAAGAGATCGATAGGACGCCATGCGTATCATGTCCGCGCCACCACTGGCCATTCTCGCTGAAAGACGGAAGCTGCTCGGTCGGCGTCAGGTACCAAGCTGAGGTCTACCCCATTCAGATTAGGACAGTAAGCGACTGCGACGTCATTTTCGTGGGCTTTCGATCATTTTCTGGGAATTTATTTAATGATGACAATTTCTGACCATATGTGTTCACAGTTGGTGCGATTGTTTGCGCTGTCTAGCGTATAATTTTAGGATATGATAGTTCCATTTCAAGATCAGAGGAGCTCGCAGTTCAAATGGGCGCCGCTCACAGCAAGAGAGCAGAGCTTCAACCAACTCGCAGCGAGCCAGCGATCTTGCTGCAGACCGACGCAGGAATGATCATGCGGACGACCGACTCCGCAGGAGGGGATGCTCAGTATCAATTTAACCCCCGCTACGTCCCATCAAACAGCATTCAGAATCTCTCCAGTGTGTCCAACCTGGGTGATGGTGGGCTGCAGATTCTCGTGGTCAAGCGTGGCGTCCAGAATCTGGCGATAAAAGACAAGCTTGTGTACGTGAAGCGACCGCCGAAGGGAGCGGGAGCTACTACTTTTAAAAGGTGATGTAACAGCATCAACACGAACATGGGTTTAGCATAGGTGGACGCACTTTTTCTTTCTTTCTTCACAACCACGTGGGCCGCTTCTCATTCGTACAACGACGACATTCTATTGTAATTCACGAGCTCTCCGCAGTCGGTGCCGAAAAGCAAGTCGTTGTTGTTGAAGTGGGCCGACACAAACTGGGTCGACGTCGGTGGAGGAGCGAACCACTTGACCGGGGTTGAGCTATACCATCGCCACAGAGCCGCCTGAGCACACACACAAACCAACGATTAGCACTCAACTAAGAATATCGCGTTTGGAAGCGTGAGAGCCACGGCTCACCTTGCCCGAGGGCGACACGGTCACAATCTTACGGCTGTCGAACTGCAACGACTTCACGCCGCCGTGTTCCGAGCTACTGAATGTGCACAACGCCTGCTGTGTTCGCACATCCCACGCCTCCATGCCCTGCTTTCCGTAGCCAGCGACGACGACCGTCTCGTCCATCTCGAGAGCAGAGATATCTCCTTCGCACAGCGCGGACTTGGACAGCACCTTCGCTGTCTTGCCGCCCCACCAGCGAACTGTGCCTTCTTTACCAGCAGACCACAACACACGCCCCTTTGTGTCGGTTTTCACCACGGATTCTGGTAAAACAGAGAATCGCATCACCGTCAGCATACCATGCTTCGTCTCTGCCACGATCTAGCGACGTACCTGGATGACCGGCAAGACGATGCGTGAGGCGACCACTTCGAAGATCGAAAACACGGATGAACCCGCTGGATGTGCCGCACACGAGGGTGTTGCGGAAGAGCATCAGGCTCGTGATCTGAGGGTTGCCCTCCCGCGTGGACCGAGGAAGTGCGGATCGATGGATCTTGGCTGCATCGATAGTCAACAGAATCTCGCCCTTGTGGACGTCCCAGACGTTGGCCTCGCCTTTTTCCGTTGAGGTGGCCATGTGCAGCAGTGTTCCATCGTTGTGGTCTAGGTAAACCTTCATGACCTTGTCCTTCGAGCGCGTGCGCAGGAAAGGCATGAGGCCGAGAGTTGACCGGTGCGAGATGGACGCCGTCGGGGAAGCGTTTTCTCGCGTCTTGGAGCCTAAGTTGCGCAAGTCCATCGAGTTGAAGTCCCAGATCTTGACCGTACCGTCGGTGCAACCCACGGCCAACGCGTCATTGCACGAGTGGAAGCACGACGCCGAGTTCTGGGTCATCGAGCTGCGTAGCGCACGGTGCTTCAGCGACCACAAGTAAAACGCGGCGCGTCCTTCTTGCAGTGATCCGCTAAACACCTGGAGTTAAAAAATCGCAATGAGTGAGTGGCGGTTCTGAATCTGAATCAAAATGGGTGCCATACCATGGGATCTTGAGCAAAGCCAAATCGATCGGATGTGAGGATTTTCACATTGTCAAAGACTCCGGATTTCGCGCGATTAAAGTCGTCCATGAGCTCTCTGAACTTGGAGCTGACCTCATTCGTGCTGAGCACGGCCGGCTTCAAATCAAACCACGTCGTCTCGGTGGCGATTTGGCGCAGATCATGGACGTATTCGCGCATGGACGTACGGTCACTCAGCAGGCATGCTCGTATTACAGGTGGGGATCCGCGGCGATTGACGTTACTAACAGGCGCACCACCAACACTCAGCCACAGTCGTTCCACCTCGTCTTCAATGTGAAAGAAGACATTTCAACTTACGGCGATGGAACGTCGACTTCGCGGTAGGTATACGACGCAGCTCGACGGAAGCAGTTACCAAGTAGCGGTTGATACGGCATGCCGGCGAGCACCTCCCAGACCGCTGGCTTCATCAGTTCTCGCGCCCATCGCCGACTCACGCTGACTAGAACGTACCAACAAACAAAAAAGGGCACCCCCAACGCCCCACAGATCGTCAGCATGCGCACACAACCCCGCACAAACACCTCCTCCTCGTCGCATCAACTCACAGAGCTTACTGGCCTCCTGCACGCCGGAGAACTCGACCACGCGCGCGAGCAGCTCCGGCTGCGCGACGACCACGTCGATGCTCTTGCGCGCCGCAACCTGGCTCAGCTCAAGCGTGACTTCCGTGCTCTCTGCGGACGCCATGGGCTCGTAGCGTCTATCTCTGTCTTCCTGTCGGCTCTGACCTTCCTTGACCACCACGCGCGCAGAACAGCGTCGTCGCCGCTGGTCTGGATGAACTGGAGCTTTGTTCCGCGCGTGTGTGACGCTGCCGCTGCTGGTCAACTGACTTGCGACTTCCACGTGAGGGGCTGGGGAACGAAAAAATCCCTTGTAATGGGCGCGCGGTACACTGTGCCGATTGCTCTGCTGTTCTGCAACACCATCACTCCTGATTACTTCGTCCCTTGTTTAGTTGATTAAGCACGGGACAAATCGGTCCCGAATTGGAGCCGCTAAAGTTCGGACTGGGTGTTTCAGATGCGGAACACAAGGGGGGCGCCAAGCGAAAGGTGGTCAACGGAAGCAAGAAGCGGCGCCAAGCAGTAGTGAGAGAGAGACAGAGCTAGCAATGTCGTCGAGCGAAGAAGAGCTGGACCGCAATCTGTCGGAGGACGAGGACGTGTCGGAGGACGACGTGCCGGAGGAGGAGGAGGACGAAGAGGAGGAGGAGGTGGCGGCCCCGAAGAAGCGCAAGGGCGCAGCCGAGGCCAAGCCCAAGCCCAAGCCCAAGAAGCGACGCGCCGTGAACAAGTTTATCGAGGAGGAGGCGGACGTGGACGAGGACGAGGAGGAAGAAGAAGATGACGAAGATGGCGACTTTTACCGCTCGGAGCGCGCGATGGCCGAAGAGGCCGAGAACTCGTACCGCTACGAGCCGCAGAACCGGTCTCGCTTTGAAGACGACGAGAGCGCCGAGGACATTGTGAACCAGATCAAGAAGCGCCACCAGCAGAGCCGCCGCCATTTTGACGACGACGACGAAGGCGGCGAGATCCAGAGCGAGGTCGCGCAGCAGTCGCTGCTACCGTCCATCCAGGACCCGCGCATGTGGGTGTTCAAGTGCAAAGTACGTGGGGTTTTTTTTTTCATGCTTTGTCAGCTGTAAGGGAGGAGGAGGACCCTAACGTGTAGTTTGTTTGTAATTTCAGCCTGGTCGCGAGCAGCACTTGGTGATCGCGCTGATGAACAAGTTTGTCGAATTCGCGCAGCGCGGCGAGCCGCTCCACGTCAAGTCGGTGATCGCGTCCAGCTCCAAGGGCTTTATCTATGTGGAGGCCGAGCGCGAGCCGCACGCCAAAGAGGCCGTGAATGGTCTTCGCGATATCATGCAGTACTCGATGAAGCTCGTGCCTGTCCATGAGATGACCTCGGTGCTGAACGTGAAGAAAAAGCGAAAGCCCGTCGTGCCCGGCACTTGGGCGCGCTTCAAGCGCGCGGGTCTCTACAAGGGCGATCTATGCAAAGTGCTCGAGATCTTGGACAACGGCTCCCGGGTGCGTTCTGTTGTTGAGTGTGTAGAAGCGGTGGGAATACTGTCTGCTGACCGAAGAATCTCTATTTTCTTTCGCAGGCCATTGTGAAGATGATTCCTCGTCTTGACCCCATTGTGCTGGCAGGCGGCGAGCAGCCCAAGTATAAGAAGGGCCAGCGCCCGCCCCAGAAAGTGTTCAACCCGAACATTGTGCACAGTGATGCGCGTCGTCGTCACCCGGCTACCGGCGACATGATGGACTTCTTTGACAACGACTTCTATAAGGACGGATTTCTCATCAAGGAAGTGAACATCTTGACGATGCTCCAAACCGAAGAGGTTAACCCAACGCTAGATGAAATCAACAAGTTTTCGTCGCAGATGGGAGAAGATGACCAAGGCGGCGATGAAGTCATGGCGAATGTCGAAGCGGAAGACTGGAAGAACAAGGTTGATCTGACCAAGGGCGACACGGTTCGTGTTATCGAGGGTGATCTCGTGAACCTTATGGGTGTGGTCGTCAGCACCAACAGTGCGAATGACACCGTCCGCGTGATGCCGCTCCACGAAGAGATCAAGGACACGATTCTCGACTTCCAGATGAAACAGTTGATGAAGTATGTGAAAGTGGGCGACCATATCAAGGTTGTCTCGGGTCGCTACTCTGGTGAGACCGGTACGGTCGTTGCGGTGGACGACACGGAAGGAGCGCCCATCGCGATCGTGCTTGTCGACAGTATGGCGAAAGAAATCCAAGTTCGCGTTCGTGACCTACAAGAGTCGGCTGAAGTCTCGCATGGTTTGGACTCGTACAAGGGCAAGGAGCTGTACGATCTTGTCGCGCTTGCTCATGGTGACGTCGGTGTCATCACCCACGTCGGTCGAGAAGGCTTCAAGGTGTTGTGCCAGAATGGACAGTCGCGCGACATCTCGGACCAGGAGATCCAACGCAAGCTGGTATCATCTCGCGCTGTTGCCTTGGACAAGAAGCACAACCACATCAGCGTGGGCGAAATGGTAAACGTCGTGGAAGGCCCATTCTCCAGCCACAGTGGAACAGTCAAGCACATCTACAGAACGTATCTGTTCCTGCACAACAACCGCATCATGACAAATGCTGGCATTTTCGTCGCGCGTGCTCGTCAGACTGTGCTCTCGGGTAGCAAAGCGCGATCTGACATGATCCAGAATTCCACGGTTGCTGGCGCTGATGGTCGACCAAGCCGTCCAGGTATGCCACCACGCGGTGGCCGTGGCGAGTCTGATCTGGTTGGGAAGACTGTGAAGATCAAGAAGGGCCAGTGGAAGGGTTACATTGGTATAGTGGTCGAAGACAGTGAGCAGAAGGTGAAGGTTGAGATTCATTGTAAGGCGAAGGTTGTGGACGTCGATCGAGGTAATGTTGTCCAGGCTGGCACTCGACAGGGTGCTATCCAGGACGGCAGAGGATCGGGCCGGGGTTTCGTCAACACGCCCATGGGTGGAGCTACCCCAATGCCTTCTCAGACACCGCTTCATGGATCGGCTACCCCTATGGCGACACCGATGCACCGCGGCTTTGGTACTCCGTCGTCGAGGGGTGAAGCGTGGAACGTTGCGAACGATGACGCTCTGCTCGAGACGCAGATGAACCAAGAGAAGGATATCACACACGCGACAACGTTCGGCACACCTCTCGATCCTGTCGCTCCTCGCGATTACAGCAGTCGGTCGTACGGTGGATTGTCGTCGTCGCTCGCCCCTCGGTCCCCGACAAAGGAACCAGTCACACCTGCGGCAAACCCGACAACACCAGGTCTCCACCCAACGACGCCCGGTCTGGAACCGCGCACACCTGCGTACATGCTTCCTCACAACCCTGCGACGCCAGGACTGAACCCGACGACGCCAGGGCTCAACCCTCGTACACCAGCACACCTCTCGGCGGCTACTCCGGGTATGAGCCACCACGACCGCGGTGGCATGGAGCCAATGACTCCAGGTTTCAACCCGACTACGCCAGGGCTGTCCGCCATGACGCCGGGTTTAAATCCTGTGACGCCAGGAATCAACACGCCAGGTTTCCACCACAACCCAATGACCCCCGGCTTCGGTGTTGCTACCCCTGGTATGGGACGGTTGTCAGCCGTCACACCCGCTGCCACCCCTGGCATGGGTGGAGTGCCAATGACTCCTGCGTACCACCACGTTGGTGATGACTACAACAGCTCCGGAGCAGGTGGTGAAGTGACATGGAAGATGAAGGGCGTTGAAGTCGAGGTGGTGGCCGGTGAACACCGCGGCCGCATTGGCGTGATCAGCAGCGTCAATGGCAACTCGTGCTCGCTGGATTGTGATGGCCAATTGGTGGTCGTCTCACTGGACGACGTCCAACCGACTCTCCCAGAGAAGCAAGATACTGTGATCATCCTGTCGGGCGACGAGGCTGGCCAGACTGGTTCGTTGATTGGTGTCGATCCTCCAGATGGCATTGTGAAAGTGGACGGAAGCTCCGAGATCAAGATTTTCGCTTTGGCGTCGCTGGCGAAGCTCGCTCAGTAAAGTAAAAAATCGAACAAACAACCAAGCTGCGAGTTCAAGAAAAGAAGGAGAAGCGAAGGTATCTAAAAGCCGAGGGCAAAGTGAACATGACTTCATGCACGTCGCCCTGAATATATCGAACGCCCCCCCTGCAACTGCTCTGGCGTCGTTTCAACCCCGAGAAAAATAGCGCCTCTTTTAGATATCCCTCCCTTACGGACTAACATCGAATGAACGTGTCGTGAGTATGTGCAGCTGATGCGTGAGCAGAAATCCCAGCCAACCAAGCCACGGGTCCAACCTCGATCCACGGGAGCCGCGACATCGCCTGTCAAGCCATGCAAGCTCCGCGATGTAACGAGCGGTCGCGCGCAACCAACCAACAATGCATCCGCGCTCTACGATGACGACGAGTTGCTGCAGCACAAGCTGGCGGCCCACGATGGTTCCGTCGTGCTCGCGCAACGTGCAACGTTCATCCTCAGCCAGCAGACGGATCCGGAAGTACTTGATCTCAGTGCGTACGCGCCGGAGCTGAACGATGTTTTGCTGAACGAACTGGCCAACCAGTTGAGAGTCAATCTGAAGCTGTTGGCGAAAATGCACGCGGAGCGAAAAGATGTCGCTTGTGCGTTCTACTCTACTATCGTGTTGACCGGCTGCAAGAAGGTGACTGCGGTACGTTGCGATGTACTTCTTTGATCTTGGTCTCTTTTGTCTCCGATACTGATCTGCCTTTGCGGAACAGGTGGGCATGCGGTCATTTATTCACACAATGGGTCCGAGGATTCGTCGACTGGATCTCTCGAAGTCCGTCTTCCCTATCGACGTGCTCAAGGTCATGGCGTCAGGCATCGATCGGCTGGACGTGCTCGACGTGTCATCATGTCCATGTCTCGTGGCCGAAAGCATCCACGAGTTCATTTCTTGCTGCAACCGCTCGCTCACAAAACTCAATCTATCTCACTGTCTGATGCTCAACGACGACGCGCTCGGCTGGATCGCTGGCGCTCTCGGCCCTCAAGGATCGCTCACACAGTGCACGAAGCTGCTCTCGCTCGATCTTGCGTACACCACACATCTCAGCGACCGCGGGTTAGCCCACCTTGGTGCCGGGTGTCGCACCATCCAGTTTCTTAACCTCGAAGGAATCGATCGGATCACCAACACAGGCGTGTTGCGGATCGTGGAAGGATGCAAGAACTTGCGAGTGCTGAGTCTGAAAAAGTGCATGCAGCTCTCGGATTCCACGCTGTTCCATCTTGGTCGCCATGGTGCGAATCTCCGTAGCGTGAACCTCGCTTCGTGCTACAACATGACGTCCAGTGGGCTCCACGCGATGGTCGCTGGAACGCTGTTGCTCCAGTCGCTTAATCTGGAAGGATGCCGCAACATGAAGGAGGACATCCTCGCCGCCGTGGCCGTGAAATGCCTTTCGTTGCAAGTGCTGAACGTGAATGGATGTCAGGAGATCACCGACAATGGGATTCTGACGCTCTCTGAGCATCTGCCCTACGTGACCAAAGCTCGCCACTATCGAGGACTGGAGCCCAAGACTGATGGGCTGCAGCTAAAATTCTCCACCCAGCAAAAGACCATCCAGAACTCTGCCGTGTTGCGTATTCAGTCCGTCTATCGTGGCCATGTCGGACGTGGCATCGCCTCCACGTGGCGTCGCAACCGCATCGAGACGCCGGCGGCCATCCTAATTCGGAAAACCTTCAACCGCTACCGACTTCACGTGGAGATTCGACGGCGTGTGCAGCGATCCAAGGTGAGGAAGCTCAATGCGATCGAGATCCAGCGAATTGTGCGCGGTGGTCTGTGTCGGATACGGGTCACACGAGATAAAGGCGAGCGAGTGCGAATCCTGCAATGGGGGAAAGCGGCAGTCAAAGTCCAGGCGGTCTATCGAAGCCACTGGACGAGAAAGCACTTGCCGCTGGTGTTCAAGACGATCGAGCGGTATCGCCGAGAACAATTATTGCTTCGCAAGCAAGCCGCAGCTATTCGCTTGCAACGAGCGTTTCGGACGCGCTACAACCGATCACGGTTTGACGATGTCATGGCGATTCAGCGTCGCCGGCGGCAAGAGCGAGAGAAGGCAGTGACGCTGCTGCAGCGGCTCTTCCGAACACGCGCGGCTCGCAAGGCGTACAAAATGCTCCTCGATGCTGTCCGCAAGCAGCAAGAAATCGTGCGTCAAATGGTGCGATACGCCATCATGTTACAGAGCCAGTGGCGCGGCCACCACGTGCGGCGACATCTTACCAAGGCCCGTGAGGAGTTCGCCAGGCGAGAGAAGCGAAAGCACGACGCTGCGAGTCGCATCAATGCAGGCGTTCGAGGGTATTTTACTCGGCGGTTTCTGCGGGAACAGCGAGTCGCCAGGACCACGATGGTGCGTGCGGCGCGGACGATCCAGCGGCGATGGCGGCTGCACAAGACGCCTACTCCTGAGCGGACTCAGTTTGATTGCATGCTCGCCAAGATGAAACAGCAAGTCGCGGAAGAGAGCCTCGTCGCGTTCAAGAAGCAGGAAGACGTGATCAAGAAAGCGCGCGAGCTGGTGCACCGTGACTCGGCGTCCGAGCCCGAGAGCGATGACGACTGGAGCGAGTTCCAGGACGAAAACGGCTTCCAATTCTGGTACTCGCCCTCTAGAAATCAGCGTGTGTATGTGAGGCCCAACGAGTACGCGCACGAGCGAAGCCTGCTGGGCATGGTGTGTCGCGTGCTGTGGCCGCTCGAGCAGCAGTGGTTCAGCGGCACGATCGGTGCGTACAACCGCACACGGAACAAGCATCGCATCGTGTACGACGATGGAGACCATGAGTGGTTGTGTCTAGCGTCCGAGGGAGATCGCGTACAGCTCTACAATGGGTACTGCTGGTGCATGGCTCGCATGCACGAGCCGTCGATGCGAACGCTTAAGGCCGCTATCTTCCTCACGACCCGCGTCCAGCTGTACGACCACCGGTATTTTGCCTGGCGATCGGGCGAGATTCGAGCCTACAGTGAACAAACTGATTCGTTCTTGGTCGTGTACGACGGCGGCAGCTACTCCGGGGCGACGATGGAGCAGGAATGGGTCGATCTCTTCCGCCAGGAGCATGCCGTGCAAATCCAGGACCCGGGGTCTCAGCTGTGGAGCTCCCTGAGCGGGTACGTGTTTGGATCCGTGTTGGGGAGACCGATGGGCCATCTGAAACAGGCAGATGCTGGGCACTACTACACTGTCGAAGACTACTTGGCGTTCGTGGAGCAGCCTCCGGAGGCCGCAGAAGAGGAGGTGGCGCTTGAAAAGGCTGAAGTTGTGATCCCAGCAAGTACAAGAGATTTGGAGGGGGAGACCGAGGGAGACGCGGATGACGAGGAGGACGGAGAAGACGAAGAAAGCGAGGACGATGAAGAAGACAGTGAAGAGGATGATGACGACGATGAAGAGCCAGCAAGTGGGGACGAGGAGGAGGAAGATGACGGGGAATCTGAAGAGCAAAAGGAAGATGGCGACAATGGATAGTGTTCACCGAGTCGCCATTAAGTTAACCTTGATGGAAAATGGATAAAATCACTTTTTTCAATCTGAAACATGAAACACGATTTTAGTAATCAGCCAATCACGACCCACTAGCAACCTGAAGTTGACCACATTTTCTCTAGGTTGACGAATTCGGCTCGCTGAGCACCTCATCAAAGCCCACCGAAAGTAAAAAAGCGGAGGAACAACAGCGCAGGGGCGCAACCATGAAGCTCTTCCAGCTCACGCTCCCGAATGAACACCACAGCAAGGTGCTATACACCTCCGCCCCGCGTACACTAGTGTGATTAGACGCTCTCTAGTAATGCTGACGTTCCGTTCGTTAGGTTGTGGCGACGCTACAGGACGAGCTCAAGCTCGACAACGTGACCAGCATCGAGGCGCGCACGTCGTGCATCGTCACGTTCCGCGTCGAGGACGTGCACATGCAGGTGATCCTCAATAAGCTGCAGAGCATGGGCGTCGGCGTGCAGTTTGGCTTCTGCGACGTCATGTCGCTCACGCCCGGCACTACATTGAGCAACAAACCGACGACCAAGAAGAAGCGCCGCGTGGGCCGCATCCTCGCGCGCTCGTCGGACATTGGCACGGCCGTGCCCGTCGCCGAGATGTACGCGCGCATCGAAGCCAACGCGACGCTGTCTCGAGACTCGGTCTGCATGCTGCTCATCTCGTCGTACGTATTACTTGTGTAGGTAGAGGTCGTGGGGTGTGTGTGTGGGGGGGGTAATATTTTGGCACGGATTGTTTGCGCTGGAATGTAGAGCCATTGCAGGGATCGGACTGGCTGCTGACTCGGGGGTGAGATTGAGCAAGCACGGGGAGTAGTGTGGGGTTGGTACAGGTGGGATATGCTCACGTGCTGGTGATATGTGGATCAAAACAGACCTACGTGGTGGCCTCGATGCTGCTCTCGCCGCTGATGGTTTGTCCTGTGAAGCTAGGGAAAGAGTCTAGACGGGAGAGAGATAGGAATCTGTTGACGTGGAGTTTGTAAATGTTGGTGTAGGGCCCCATTCTTGGCTGTGCATTCGGCTTTGCGCTCCGCGATCGCAATCTGTTCATCAACGGCTTCCTTAACGAGCTCTTCGCGTTGGTAGGATGATGGTTTACGGCGCTGAGGGATAGCCTTTATCCCATCTCTCTAATAGTATCGTGCTGCTTTAGGTGATTACACTGCTGCTGGGCATGATCATCGGTGCGCTGTTGAGCCCGTACGCTGGGTCGCTCAACTGGCCCACCAGCGAGATGCGCTCGAGAGGCCAAGCGATCCAGCTTCTGTTTGGCGCCATTGTCGCAGCGCTGTCGGGCACCGGAGTGGCGCTAGCCGAGTCGAACGCCAACATCTCGTCGGTCGTGGGGACCGCAATCGCCGCGGCACTGCTGCCGCCGACCGTCAACTCGGGCATTTGCTTCTCGTACGTGATCCTCGGCCAGTATTTCGTGGTACGTTTTTCCCTTCTTTTTTGGTCTTGCGATTGAGTGTACGAGCGGGTTTTGATCACAATCGTTGTGTTTGTTTCTGCAGCAAACCGACGACGTGATCGGAGAAGAGCAAAAGCTCATTTTCTACGAGATCGCCGTCGGCAGCGCGATGCTCGTGTGGATCAACATCCTGTTCATTTACTTTAGCGCCGTGCTGGTGTTCAAGATCAAGCAGGTGGACAAGTTCCAGCTGATCCGCAAAGTCGACGAAGGCGCATGGAAGAACCTCCCGCGCGTCCAGCGGTCGCCGCGGAATGTTGGCTCGGCTTCTTCTTCTTTGGCCGATACTTCCAGCGACATGGCGTCGATGGAGCGCTCCGATAGCGTGCGCAGTGTGGCCAGCTCGGCCGGTTTACTCGGCGAGACAGACCACTCGCTAGGCCTCCTCGATGGTGCTGAGCGGCGCGGCGGGCGAGTCGACCTGGCCGAGTCCAAGCATCCGCTGTCGCCGCTGCGTCGTCGCCAGCGCCCGCACGGCCACGACATCTTTTCGGACGACGACGACGACGAGTCCAAGCAGCGAGACCAGGTCGATGCGGTGTAGGTACTGTTCCGTGAATCCAGACTCAGATCCCCACAAAAGCAAATGCAGTCGTCGCTCTCTGGGCGTTTTCCCCCTGTCACATCGTGGGCACGTGCTCATGCATGGCGACCCGCTGGCTCGTGCGCTTGGCTCGCGAGCGGCGCTGCACGGCGCGACGGTGGAGCGCAGCGATGTCTTTGTTGCGGTCGCGCGGGTGTGGGCTGGCGTTGTGGTGGTGGAGGCTGGGAGCATTCCGATGAAGCAGGTGTGCAGCGGACAGAGTCGGTGTCTTGACGGGCGCTAGTGCCGCCACTGGTATTGATTTGAGGGGCTCAACAGATGCGCGCTCTACGGCGAGTTTGGCTGGCTCAGCTGTGGCTACTGGGGACTGATCTAGCGAAAGCTCGGGCGGCTTGAGCTCGTCCGCCATGAGCGTCGTCCCGCTGCATTCAAATATCAAAAGCCATCCAAATGTCAGACGAGCGGATCACCGCAGCTTCCCAGCGAGCTAAGGCGGATACGCAGACCGACAGACGTACGTACAGCATCGAGTCGGAAAATCGTTTGAGCAGCGCCTGGGAGCGGCTCTTGGTCAGCTTTGGCGCTGGCGCTGGAGCGTTGGTGGCGGCGGTTATAGTCGTCGTCGACACTAGCTGCTTCCACGAGTCTTGGCGCTGGAGCTCTTCGGGCTCCATGTTATCTCCCGACGGATCCGACTCGGAGCCGACCGAGTCGCCCTCGTCGTCGCTGTCGCCGCCCTGCGAGAAGTCTCCCGGCAGCGCATCTTCGATTTCGCACAGCAGATCGTCGGTGGCTGCGAGCGACGAGAACAAGCCATCCATCGTGATGAGCTGGCCGAACGGCGACAGCGACTCGGCCACGCGAGGCGACGGCGACGACGACGGCGCCGGCGAGTCGGTCGAGGGCAGAGGCTGCAGCGCCGGCTTTAGCGGAGACCGAGGCAGCAAGAATGGCGTCGACGAAATGGAGCCAGAGGAGGGCTGCAGCAGCAGCGGGGCGAGGCGGAGTTTACTGTCGACTGCGGTCTCGCCAGGGTGAAGTGCTGGTCGATCATTTGCACCACTTGCAGCGATTGCCGTGGACGGACGTCCGCTGGCCATCGACGGATTCGATGTGCCAACAGGGCCGCACTCGGCGGGAGCAGCAGCCTTGTAGAACGCGCGGGTCGGCATGGAAGGAGCACCAGGCTCATCCTCGTGCTTCGCACGCAATTGTGGCAGCGGCGGTGGCGGCTGGTCTCGGTCGAGCAGGTGGGCGAACGGGATCAGCGCCAGGCAGACGTTTACGCCCGCGGCGCGCAGATCGCTGGGCATAAAGTGCGTCATCGCGTGTTCAAGCTTCGCGTTGGTCGTCATCGGCTGGCTGGCTCCACGCGGCGGTTGGTTCGTTGGCGGCCCCGAGCTTGTGGAGCTCATGGAAGATCCGCGCTTGCGGTTCACGCCAACGCCAAAGAACGAGGCCTCGAGCGTGAAGCTGTTTAGCACCTGCGCGCTGTCCCACACGACCACGCGGCCGGTGCCGCGCTTGGACCTGGAGACCGAGAACGTGCAGTCGGCGAGACTAAAATACCCACCCGAGCCGGCGCCGCATGTCTTGCTCAGCACGTGCGGGAAGAGCCGCAGCTTGGCAGCCTCGGCGCGCGAGCTCTCGTCAAACGGTGCGCATCCGTACAGAAACATGTTTTTCTTGCGGCTGTGGCCGTGGATATCACAGTAGAGATGAATCGGGCGCGTCTTGGCCATGGACAGCACCATGTTCTTGGTCGCAGAGACCGTCGGGTGGAGCGCCGGCGACGGGTCCGCGTATCGGCGGTTCAGGTCGGTGCCCGCGAGCGAGCACCGGTAGTTGCCGTGGACCACGCCGTCCGAGTTGAGCATGGGCACGATCTTGAACACGTAGCGGTGGCGCAGGTGCCGCGCCTCGAGCGACGGGCCCGTGAGGAAGTCGAGGATGCCGTGCATGAGGAAGCTCGCGTTGCTCTCACCCGGGTGGACGCGCGCCGTGAGCACCACGCCCGCGCGCGTCGTGTCTTCCTGGCCAAAGTCGGTGATCGTGAGCACGTCACAGATGTTGCCCGCGACGGTCTTGCACAGCACGCGGCGGCGGAAGAAGCGGTTCCGCGCGGGGTCTTTCTGCAGCGCCAGCAAGAAGCGCTGCAGCTTTGAGAACGTGTACGGGTACGTGTGCGCAAAGTAGACCGTGAGCGGCGCTGGCGGCGACGATCTCGGCCCATCGGCCTGTTGGAACTCGTACACGAACGACAGCGTGTAGTAGTAGGCGAGTTTGCCCGATTTGCGGTTGCGGTACGTGTCGGCACTTTTGAAGTAGCAGACGTTGACCCCCGCGTGGTGCCAGCCGCGGCCGCGCGCGCCGTCGATGTACACGGCGGGCAGCATGCCATCGTTGTACAGACTGGCCTTTTTGAGCATGTTCCGAAGGTTGAAGCGGACGCGAAGCACGGCCGGCGAGGGCGAGGGCGACGGCCGCTTGAAGCAGCCCGAGGGCACGGTCGCGCGGAAAAAGTACCACTGGATGTGGCCGTGCGTGCTCAGGTCCGTGTCGCAGTACAGATCGTACTCCATGTCGGCCTTGACAAAGAACGGAAACGGGGGCGACGACCCGGGAGCTGGAGCCGGTTGTGCAGAGGAGGCGACGCCAGTCGCACTGGAGGATGGCGATGAAGCCGCTGGGCTGTTCCCACCGCCCAGCAGCTCCTGCGTAGTCGCGTAGTGGCGGCCGAGCACGCGGTACGCGCGATCCAAGTTGCCGCTCTCGAAGAATGCGTCGAAGACTAGCTCGTCGCCACCTGGCGCGTCCGAAGCAGGCAGCCCGTTGTCTCGGGAGGAGTCGGCGCTGCCGCCAGCTTTGCGCGCCGCGCTCTTGACGCGCTTGTATACGAGCGCCGAGTCGATGCCGAAGCCGTGGCGCCGCAGCTGGAAGAGCTCGTTCTGCGCCATGTACTCGCTCAGCATGCGGCAGATGGCTGGGCGGTCATGGCTCAGAGTTGGCTCGGGCTGCGGCTGCTTCAAATTCGGTCCGCGGCCAGCGTAGGCCATCGGACCGACAGCAGTGGCATTGGTGCTGCTCGTGTCGTGCGTCTCTTCCTCGTCTAGTGCCACGTGCGGCAGCGCGTACCCGAAACCGGTCTTGACGGGCACGTCGAACTCTTGCCAGTCGTCGTCGGGCGGCAGCGAGATGAGCGGCAGCGGCGGCGGCGTGCTCTGGACGAGCTTGCGCGACCAGTGGCGGCTGAGCGACGGCCGCGTGGATGCAAACGCCGCCGCCGCCGCCACGACCGTGCGCAGGGGCATGGAGCGGCGCGACGGCTCGTCTACAGCCACGCCCTCTGAGGCCATCTCGCTCCGGAACGCTGGAGGTGAGGCGAGGAAGACGAACAGTGGGCCCAAAATCGGACGGTGTACAGTATCGCGCCGGTCGTTCGACCCCGCACGAAGATGGCAGCTCGGGTTGCGTTTATTTTCAGGTCCCTTTCACCACCACGCCCGCCGATCGATCAAATCCACGAATGGTACGAAAACGATTGGAACTATGGACTCATTTTTTGTAGGGAAAAGGAAGGCTAAACAACTTTATCCACACAGCGTTTGGCTGTTGAGGGGGGAGTTTTTAAGGCTACGCGTCAGGCCGTGGCGAAGAGCACGACGGCCATCTGCCCGACGTAAAAGTAGAGGAACTTGGACTGCTCGTGCGTGACGTAGCACGCGACGTTGCGGCCGACGCAGCAGTGCCAGAGCAGCCCATGGTACTTTTGCTCAAAGTAGGTCTTGACCTTGTGCGCGATCTGCTGCTCGTTGGTCTCGGAGTCGATCGCGTGCTGCGCCACGAGGATCACCTCGTCCTGGAGCTCCTGGTCCATGGTCGAGGTCTTGACCACGGGCTTGACCGCGAACGCGCCCATCATGTACGCGGCAACTCGCGGCTTGGGTTCGCGCTTCTTGCACCGTGCTTGCGTTTGTGAGGAGAGATACCCGTAGCGATCGAGCGACCGTTCATTTTCTCGAGCGTCGCTTCACAGATCCCTCGTCTGATCTTAAATCTCAAATCTCAGCGGTGCAACGCATGAGGATCAGTTACAGCTTTCCCTTTTCCGTCCGGTAACCGGAACATGGGCGACACGAGCCGACAGGCGTCACCCTCACGGGGGTCCAGTGCGGCCAGCGCGAGGCCCCGGGCGTCGTCGCTGGCGCAGCCCACCGAGCGCCTGACGCTCGTCCACCCGATCGAGCTCACGCCCATCGAGGCTGGCGACTTGAAAGAGCAAGAGGCCGACCGCCTGGCCGCGGCGGGCGACCTCGACGGCGCGCTGGTCGTGCTGCAAAAGGCCATCTTCTTCCGCCCGGACCACGCCGCGCTTTACGCCAAGCTCGCGCGCGTGTACTGGGACCTGTGCGACCTCAAGTCGGCGATGGCGAGCTACCGCAAGCTCTTGGCGATCGACGAGAACCCGCCGCAGCGCATCAAAGATCAGTTGGCATCGCTGCTTGATCTCTACGCGTTCTCGCTGCTTCAGCTGGGCGAGCCGCCGCCCGTGGCCATCGCTTACCTGACCGAGGCTATCCAGCTCAACTCGCTCGAGGAGACGTTCTGGCTGCACCGCGCGCTCGCGCACATTCGCGGCGACTGCCTCGACAAGGCGCTCAAAGACGTGGACCACTGCGTCAACTTGAACAACCGCGACGTCGAGTACTTTGTGCTGCGCGCCAAGCTCCACTGGAGGCTGCACATGCACGAGAAGGCGACTCAGGACATCCACCGGGCCGCGGCGCTGCAGCCCGACCACCCGGAGGTCGTCGCGCACGAGTTGCGGCTGCGCAACGAGTCGCAAACCATCTACGCGCTGGCCTGCAGGCACCTGCTGGCGCGCGAATTCGCCGACGCGGTCAAGTGTCTCACCAGCGCCGCCGAGATCTCGCCCACGGAGACCAAGGTGTACCTGCTGCGCGCCTCAGCGCACCGCGAGCTGGGGGACTTGCAGACGGCGATGACAGACATCGACAAGGCGCTAAGCTGCCACCGCCAGCGACTGGACGCCGAGGCCAAGAAGAAAATGCGGAGCCGGCGCATACTGAACGACCTCGCCGACCAGTCAAAATCGTCTCGACTGCTAGCGCCAGTGACGACTACTGCTACATCAGCAGCAGTTACCGAAGAGGACGACCGCACGCGCGAGTACCGCGACATCGCCAGGCAGCGCAACCTGATCCTGAACGAGCTCGCGCTGCGGTTCCTGCGGGACAAATCGTTCCAAGTGGCGCTCAACGCCATGAACCAGGTGATCCAGAGCGAGGCGGAGCTCGCCGCGCGGTTCCACGAGCCGCGGACCAACACGCAGCACTATGTTCACCGCGGCGACGCGTATCGCGGACTGGGCAACCTCCACGCGGTGAGTACGCTGGCTGGCTTCCATGGAGCGCTTTGTAAGGGAAGGGGTGATAGAGTCTCATGTTGTGTGTGTTGTCTGTGGTGGAATGAGCAGGCGCTGGCCGACTACCACCACGCGCTGGAGCTCGGACCGGAGAACCAGGGGGTCCGTTCGCGCGTGGCGCTCGTCCACTACCAGTTCGGTATCGATCTCTTCAACCAGGCGCAGTTCCAGAAGGCCGAGCTCGAATTCGCCAAAGCCATCGCCGAGGACGAGAGCGTCGCCACCTACCACGTGCGCAAGGGCGACGCTGCGCGGTACCAGGAGAAGCACCACGTGGCGTGTCAGGACTACCACAACGCCGTCAAGCTCAACCCGAACGACGCCGACACGAGCAACAAGCTGCTCCAATACGCCGTGGACCCGCCCAGTTCGGAGTTTGGTCCTGGGTCTGCCAATCCTCGAGGCTCGACCAACAACCAATTGGCGGCCAATAGAGGAGCCAGTGCTGGCAATAGGATGCTACCGTCGCCACAGCGAAGCCCCTTCCAAGAGCGAGCAGCAAGCCAGGCGTCGACCGTGGATCTCGCGCTGAAGTCGTACCAGCGCAAGAACAAACGCGTCCAGGATCTGTTCCTAAACAGGCCGACGCTGCCGTCGCCCACAGCCAAGCGGCCACCCATCTGAAGCGCTGTGTGCATTTATTATTGGTCTAAATATCGCGATAGAGTAGCTCGTACTGCGGGATCCGAGCCTTGTCGATCGGGCAGTCGACGATCAGCTTACCGCGCTTGGCGCCGCGGTAGGCGACCTGCGAACAAGACGAGAAAAAAAAAGAGCAGCTCCGGTCGTGAGACGAGCCACCGGCGATCGGGTTCACGACCCCACGTGAAGAAACGACTCACCTCCACGAGATCGATGAGATCCTGGCGCGAGCGGAAGGCGCCGATGAACTTGGTGTGGTCTGGCGTCCTAACACAACCGACAGCCACATCGTGAGTCGTCGGTCGGTTGGGGGAGGGAAGCCGCATCTGTCTGGTCTGTACCCGTAATCGACCTTAATGTGCTGCGCGTTGAAGAAAAAGATCGTGGCCGGAATGAGCGAGATGTCGAAGTACTGGCAGTAGACGGGCACGTCGTCGGCCTCGACCGCGTAGATGCGAGCCATGCGCGAGAGCTCGCGCTCGCTCTTGGCCAGCTGCGAAGGCAGGCGAGAAAGTTCATTGTGTTTCATGAGCCATTGTTGATGAGGAGCTACATGAACAGCGTAAGAGACGGTACAATATCGTCTTGCTGCATGCACACGAGATCGCTCGCGCGGCCGAAGCGCAGCACGAGCAGTTTGTCGGCGGTGCCGCAGATCGCGGCGTCGATTGCCGCCTTGGAGCTCAGATGGTCCAGCAGCAACGACGCCATTTCTGGAGGCTATGAGCTCCACGTACTACTGATTTGACACGAACAATAACGTAAACTACATAAAATGAGGAGTTAACGCATGGTTAACCGTAGCTCTTCAAGATCGCTCGCAAACGGAAATGGAGCTCACCCACGGAGTCTGCGGCGCTGCGTGCGCTGCTCGGCGCGGTGGAGCTGCGTATAGTACTCTTCTCTGGCCTGGTTATCGCTGGTGATGGGCAGATCTAGCACCGAGACTGTGAGGTTGTAGCTTGTTCTGGCGTCCACGCCCAGCACGCCGATGTGCAGAGCAAGCGACCGGTTCTGCGCGTCGCTCTTGCGCGGGAAGCCGTCCAAGTACGTGTAAAGCTTGACAAAGTCATCGCCTGGCCGCTGCGCAATCCACGCTGCGTGGCCCAAGCGTGGGTACTTTTCCAGACTCGAGATGTACAGGTTCGCGTCGCCGCGGCCCTTGTTGGTAGTGCGCATATCCACGTTGATCTGGTGCTCATGCTCGTGGCGCCAGATGCAAAGGTGGTAGAAATGGTACGCGTCTTGCTCCACCGTGCCGTTCATCGTGCGGTTAGGCGTCACACGCTCGCCGACGTCCAAGCTGCGGCGCTCGATCGTGCCGTCCGACGCGAGTTGGATCTCTTCAAAGTCACAGCCGCCGCCGCCGTCGTCGTTGGTCATTGGCGCCGTGAGGCCACTGAGGTCCACACCTGTCTCTGGCGCGTTCTGGGCACCTAACACGACGCCAACAGCAGTGCCTTGTAGTACCAACGCGAGCAAGCGCCTCAACATTGTGATTTCCAATACAAGAATGTAAAAATGACAGGAATGTAAAATGACAGGCGGACTCCACTGTTGTACTGGGAATAGCTCTTCCAGTTTCAAGCGAAACCTCCAGGATCTGGAAACCCGACCTCTCATTTACTGGTTTACCGGATCTCTTCCACATCAACTGCTTGGCGGCGCTTCAAGATCGCTGGTACATCCCAGCTCACTTCTCCAGTCTTGAGGTTGGCGTAGTAGAACCGTTCGCTGGACGGATCCCACACTTTCTTGTAGGCTTCCGCGAGCCGACCATCCAGGTCTCTTCTCGCACAGCGCGCTCGGAACAGCCCCTGTAGCCTCGTCGCCGCCTCCTGCTCCGTCCACGTCTTTTTTTGTGGAGGGCGCGTCACCAGCGCTCGGAGGTGCCTTTCTCGTGTGCGCGGTGAGAACACGTCGACGTCGTCGCCGTGGCGCTGTAAAAGACGTGGCTTGCCCCACGTAACCTCATGGGTTCTCGTGTTGTGGTAGTAGAAAAGCCCAACGTTGGCGTCGAAAATGCGCTCGTAGACGCCGCGACACATCTCCACCAGCAGCCGCAAGCCGCGACGCCGACGGAACGCGCGCTGCACCATGCTTGCAGCGTCCTCCACGCTCAGCCGTTGGTGCAGCGCCTCCAGCTTGGCCGCCTTTCTCGCCAGCGCCTCCTGCGCTTCACGTGCGTTCCGTGTGCGTGGCGTGGGCAGCTCCGCGTCGCTCACCCAGCGCGGCTTGTGCCATTTGACCTCGTCGGTCCGCGTGTTGTGGTAGTAGAACCGCTGCGTGGACGGGTCCCAGATCTTTTCGTACACGGACGAGATCAGCCGCCGCAAGTGCGTTCGTGCCGAGTGCGCACGAGCCATCGCCTGGATACTTTCCGCAGCGTACGCTCTCCTTTCCTCAGCGTTGGTGATCGTGTCCAGTCGGCTAACCCGCGGCTCGCGCTGTTGGTTCTTTGACGGATTGGCACCCAGCGGCGTTGGATGATCGAGCCCCTTGGGCTTGGTCCACTGTGTTTCGTTGGTGCGTGTGTTGATGTAGTACATCTGTCCGGTCGTGGGGTCCGTCACGCTCTGGTACACGCTCTCCAGTAGCTCGCGCAGCTGCTTGCGCGCCTTGCGAATGCGCCACATGGCGTGGATCTTGCGCTGCGCGTCGTCGCGCGTCATCGGCTGCGTCGCCAGCTCACGCTGGATCTGCTGAATGAGCTCTTTGACGGTCGTCGTGATGGCCGCCACACTCTCGCGCAAACGTTGGAAATCCAATTGGCCCGTTGGCGTCCGCATTTTTGCCAGCGAGTCCGTGGTTATTGGTCGCGACAACGGAGACTTTGGTGGGGATTCGTGCGACTGTAGAAACGACTGGGTATGCGCCAACAGTAGCTGCAGCTCGCGCGCGTCTTGCTCGAGGTTGTGGCTACAAAAGAAGGATGTGAGCTTCATATTCGAGCCACCACAGAGTGTCCTGGGGACCGAACTGTGTGAGGTGAGTCATCCAGCTCTGCTCGTGGTCCACGTCATCTGTTAGTTTACAAGTCGAGGTGAGCTGAGACCACCCACATAGAAGGACACTGCAGCTCGGTCTCACCTTCGATTGGATTCCACGCGTGCTGCAGCCGATACGGCGGATGACTCGCGTCGAAGCAAGCGTCACAGTAGAACCCGAGCTTGAGCGCGTCAAACCTAGGCACATCGTCAGTCAGTCAGGGTCACGTAGCGGAGCGTGGGCCTTTGAGCCTGGTTCGTACTGGACGCAGTGGTGGCACTTCTTGGTCGCGCGGCCTCGTCGACATCGAAGTTGGAAGCTGCATCGCTGCTGTCACCACAAAGCACGAGTCAGCTCCAGTGTAGCTAGCCCTGCCCAGACCAACTCGATCTCTCGCAGTATGCTCGACCCAACTCACAGGCGGCTTCGTGGCTTGCTCCAACTCGCTGCGGACACGCATGAGCTGCTCCTTGGCGGACGGGGGCGCGTGGATCTCGGGTCGCTGCCGTCGGTAGTTGGTGATGATCTCGGCTCTCGTCTTGGTTTTGCCGTCAGCGCCGCCGCCGCTACGGTTGAAATGGTGCCACCGAGGATCGCCCAGCGCCGCCGGCCACTCGGCGTAGGGCACGCCCGGCCCAGAAGCCGTCGCGGGCGGCGCGTCACTCCCTGCCATGAGCGCTGTATCAGAGAGAATTAGAGAGGGTCGGTGCTTCAAACAGGAAAGGCTATTTTTCGCACACGTTCGCTTTTGGCCGATTCGCAGTGTCGACCCTCTATGGAAAAGGCGACGGCGACATGCGCGTGCTGCTGGTCAACGGATACGCCGTCAACAGCACGAGCGGCCGCCAACGGTACGACGCGTTTCACCAGCACGTACTGCTTATCGTGAAGGAGATCGAGCGCCAGGATGTCACCCAGATCGACCTCATTGTGCGTACTATACAAAAATTAGGGTGCTATTGTGTCTAGACGGAGTAAATGCTGGGGCCAACGAACTGACGGACCTCTGCCTACAGGAGAAGACCCGCCAGGACCTGGGTGAGTTCGTGTTCGAGATGCACTCGGAGTTTGCCGAGCCGCGGAGCATCACCAACTTTGACCGGCTCGACTTCGTGCTGGTCGTGGGCGACCCGAGCGCGGCTCCGTGGGCACCGGCGATGCGGCAGCTCGTGCTGCTCACGAAGATGTGCATGATGACCGGCAAGTGCTTTTACGGCAGCGGCGTGGGCGCCGCGCTGCTCGCGTTCGTGTGTTCGACGGCCGGCGATCCGCTCCAGGTGATCAACAACAGCGGCCGCGGCAGTCGACTCGACGGCATCCGCTCACTACTACCACTTCCATCACCATCACAACCACATCAACCGCCATCATCGTCGTCGACTCAAACGCCACATCAACCGCCATCATCGTCGTCGACTCAAACGCCCAGCCAAAGCGGCTCCAGCAGCCTCAAGGTCTGGCTCGAGACGCGCACAGGCGACTTCTTCGCCTTTGACTCAGCGACCAGCGCGTGGACGCCGCGCGGCAACACGGGGCTCATGATCCACACGAGCGACCACGCGCACGACTACGGCGCCAAGCTCAACACGGCGCGGGGCGGAACCAAACCTCGTCGCCACGAGCTCAGCCACGCGCTGTACGCGTCCAAGCGCGGCGACACGCGGTGCTGCTGCCGCCTGGACGCCTCGAGCCACGCGCTGTTTGGGGCCAGTGGCGCTCGATCACCGCTTCTGGCTGTGCCGCGAGAGTTCCTGGTCAGCTGCAAGAGCGTGTGGGACCTGGACGAGCAGATCAACACCACGGGCACCAACCAGTTCCGCGTGCTGGTCGACAGCTCGCGGGGGCCCATGCTCATCGAGTTTGGCAACTGTGTGGGCGCGCACTTTCCACTGTCGCCGCGCGAGTACCCGGCGAGCGGCGCGCTGCTGCGGAACTTTGTCTTCGCCAAGTACGAATTCTTCAAAGTCCACGAGCACATCGACCGTGGCTACGTGTCGGCGCTGGCCGGCTCGGCGCGGCTCAGAGACCGCCTGCAGCTCGCTACGAGCACCAAGACCACCATGTCTAGCCATGTCATAATGCCGCCTCCGATGGCCACCGCCACCATGACCAGTGGCAAGACCTCGCCCAAGCGATGTCGCCCAGTGTCTGCCGGTCCGCTCCGGTCGACGGCCAAGCTGTTGGAAGTTCAGCGGCCGATACAGACCTCTCGGTCCGAGTATCCTTCGCCTGCCGCCGACCTCACCATAGCGGAGCCTGTATGCCACCACAGCCGACGGGGGGCGTACCTAGCAGAGACCAACAACCAGTCGGAAGTACGAGCCGCTGGGCCGTCAGCTTGTCCCGTGCGACCGCACACAGCACGGCCGTCGGTACGGCTCGCTGACTCAGTGCTGCTGACCGTGGAGCTGCGACCAGAGACCGAGTCACCCGTGGAAGAGTCACCCGTGGAAGAGGAGGAACCTGCAGTGTCTGCATCACCTACGATCGCTCGGAAGCCCATCAAGGCCCACCGCCGTATCCGCGTGGCCCAGAAGAACCAGCTAGAGAAGCCATACTGTGCCATCGACAAGTTCAACGCGCTGCACGACGCCGAAAAGGCACAGCACAAAGAGCTCTACTACTCGGTCGTCAACGACGCGCCCTACATGAGCGCGAGTGAGCGGGAGCAGCTCGAGCACCAGCAAGACAAGCTCAAGTGGATCGCCGGCCCGTTCCGCACGGCTGTGGGCAAGGCGTCGACGCAGCCCACAGAGGAAGTCGGTATATTTACGCGAACGCCGTTCAACCAGCGGAATCTGCCGTCGCAGATCATCCAGCGGCGCGCGCTCGAGCCTCCACTGTCGCCACGGAGTCGTCTTCCGGCCGAGAACCTATACAAATCCCAAGCCAAAGTGCGACCCAAGACGTCGAGTCGACCAGCCTCGGCGATGTCGACCAGAGTACGCATACAGCGATAATCAACTCAAAAGAATCAATCAAAGGATAGCTTGTCAGTTATATAGGTGCTAGTACGGAAAGTGGCATACACAGAGAGGTCGACCGACCCCGCTCGGCACCAAGCAGCTAGTTGTACTGCGAGATGGCCTGGAGCAGGTCCTTGGACTCGGCGGCGTAGTTGATCGGTTCCAGGTTCACGACGCCGGCCTTGACACGCAGCTCTTCCTGAACGTTCTCGGCCTTGACGCGCAGTCGGAACACGTACTCTTTGAACAGCGCCTCTTTGAACACGGCCTCAAACAGCGCCGAGTTGGTGTCGCGCAGCTCGCCAATCTCGTCGGCCGTGCGGCCGTCCAGCACTACCTTACCCTGGTCGTTAAAGCACGTCGTCCACGTGCTGCCCGTGTGGTCCATGACCACGACCGACATGATGTAGCGGTTCTCGCAATTCTTGTACGTGGTCTGGCACTTTTCGCACGAGTAGTTCTGCGCCACGTCGGGCACCACCTTCTTCTGGCACTTGACGCAGGCCTGGTAGTAGATGCCCGAGTCGTGCTTGATAAAGTTGACCGTGCCTTTGACCGTGATGTAGTCGGGCTTCTGCCCAAAGCCGAGCTGCTTGGTCTTGATGTCGCTGACCACAGCGCGCTCCGCGAACGAGCCGAGCGAGCCGCCGCCAAAGCCCCCGCCCGACGAGCTCAGCGACTTGGTCTGCGCCGCGTTGCCGCCCGTGTTGAACCAGTTGAGCAAGTGAGCGGCCTCGGGGATGGTCGGGTTCACTACAAAGCTCGAGCCCGAGAGCGTGCCGATCGACTTGCCGTTGAAGTCGCTCACGCGGCAGCCCTTGATGGCCACCACGTTGTTGGTCCAGCTCGAGCAGTCCTCCTGCGCGCGCTCGTTCCACATGGTGCACTTGATCTCGGCGTTGGTGTCGTCCACGAGCGAGATGTCGCGCTTGAACAGCTGCTTCCCGGCCTTGGACATGATCTCGTTCACGGGACCGACCTGCTTGACCACGCCAATCACGTCCACGTTGACGTCTGCCGGCAGCGACTCGATCAGCGCGATCTTCTTGAACGCGTAGTTCATCTGCTGAATCTGGCCGTCTTCCGGAGCGGGTGTGATCTCCGAGTGCTGGTCAAACGACACTTCGTAGTCGTTGTTCACGTTGGAAAACTTGCGGTTGGCCATCTTGATCTTGCCGCCGGTGAAATAGTATACGCTGCCAGGACGCAGCAGCTCGTAAAACTTGTCCACGGCGTCGTTGAACATGGTCGCGCGGATCTCGCCGCCTTTCGCGTCCAGCAAGTCGCAGCTAAAGAGCTTTCCCTGGCCGCGCGCGTTGGTCCAGTTCTTGATCGGCGCGCGCGTGGTCACTCGCGCCTTGATAGTCCAGCGTCCGCCAGCGTACGGGTTTAGACTCTGAATGTCCGACAGTCGCACGTTCGGGTCCTGGCGCGCCACGGGCCCGCGGTTGTACATGTTGGGCTTGGCGTCCTGCTTGGGCTGGCCGTACGACGGCGCGGCGTTGTACTGCTGTTGGGCTGGAGCCTGGTAGCTGGACGGCGCAGCGGCGACTGGTGGCGCACGCGCGCCAAGCGATGGGATAGGCGCGGGCGTTGGCGTTGGCGCGGCGTTTGTTGGCGCCGCGCCCTTGCCGCCTTCGATGCTCTGCGGCGCGCCGATGCGCTCGTGAGCAGGCACGATATCGCCAATGCTCAGCACGATGAGAATGCTGCGAAAAAATATTCAACATCAACAAATTAGACTGAAGTTGCAGGAAACCAAGAGTTTCCCAACACAGCAATGCGTACCGACGGCCTTGCACTTCGTTGCCGAGGAAATCTTTGAGTTGCACGACGTAGTTGACCTTGATGCTTTCACTCTCCATTAACTATGTATGTAGACATCGAGTTAGAACCCATCGCGCGCATGTTGCCGGGTTAGACCGTTGGTACAGTGAACCAACGTACTGGCGCCATCTGCGTCGCGAGCATGCCGCTGATGTAGAACGCGCCGTCCGAGAGCACGACGCGGTAGCGGTCGCCGCCGGCGCCGCTCGCGGGCTTGATCTTCTTGGTGTCGATGACCTGGAGCCACGGCTCGAAGCCGTCGGGCGTCTGCTTGTTGTACAGCATCGAGACGGCATTGGGCGTGAGGGTCACCATGGCGATCGTGCGGGGGTGCGGATTTTGTTGGCGGTTTGAGGTGCTCCCAACTCGTTGGTGTGTGTTGGCGCTGCTGGGTCAGAGAGGAGGGAGTAGCAGTTCCCGCCAAAAATCTGTCGAAGGCGGCATCAACTCTCGCACCTCTCTAAAACGATATTACATACCAGTAATCACAGGATTTCGTGAAATATAACGGTAAGTTTCCGTCACTCAAATAACAATATTTCCCGATTCTCAATATTTATGTTACGGGGTGCTTGCGGATCCATGTGAACCGGAACGAGAGGTCGCTGCCCATTTGCGCGAGGGGGGAGTTGATGATCTGGAAGAAGTTGACCAGGAACCACGACTGCATGGTCCACCACTGGGACGCCATCACGAAAGGTAGTTGATGGAGCGCCGACGGTTGGCCGTGTGATCGCAGCAGGCAGCTCAGCGCCACAAGCGCCACGAGCTTGATGGCGATCATCACCGACACTTGGATACACAACGTCAGGAACTCAGCGTCGTCAAGGTCAGCGAGACTGACGAAACACCGCCGGTAGTGTGTCGGTCCGTAGAGCAGGAATGCCACATACATGATGTATGCCAGTGCCACGAAGATGTCGACAAACAAGCGCAGCAGCACGGCCTCGCGGCAGTGGAGCAAGTGCGCGACCGCGTGCACCATGCGAGCTTTGCGTTGCCGGAAGTGGTCCGCCGCTGAACTCGAGTGTCCGTTTGGAACGCACTGCGCTGCGCTCGCAGCTACCAGTTGGTGACGGAAGTACGCACGGCGCAGAGAAGCGACTGGGATGCCAGAGACGTGCTCATTCTGGGGATGCTGAACGTCCGCGAGCAGCTCAGTGGTCCAGGTCGGGGCGAACAAGTCGTGTGAAGCCGTGGCAATAGGGTGGTCTCGCTGGAAGCATCGGTGGGCGTAGCCCACTTCTTTGGAGACTTGGTGGAGCGAGTAGAGCGCGAAGGCGTCTTGAGACAGACTCAGTGTGAGCAGACTCGAGTCCGCGACACCAGCAACTGAGCCACACAAACCGACCAGACTAGCAAGGTCCCTGGCATAAATCAAGAGACAGGAAGATGTAGCATTCGGCCACTTCACCACATATGCCTACTCTTTAAAATACATCTTGTGTTGCTTCACAATCAAGACCGGCCATCATCACGAGCAAGGGGTGGTTTAGTTCTCTGAGAAAGGGTGGTGTTAAAAAACACCAGGGGTAAAGAGGGGTCGAAGCCCGCGTGTTGCGACAGTGTCTTCAATCGCAGCGGCTGGTGATGAGCAGCGACACTGGGAAGAACCACCGGACCGAGTCAACGATGAAATGCAGTGAGCGCGAGATGAGGCGCTTAACCACCGAAGCCGTACAGGGTGCGGCCCTGACGCTTGAGCGCGTAGACGACGTCCATGGCGGTGACGGTCTTGCGGCGAGCGTGCTCAGTGTAGGTCACCGAGTCGCGGATGACGTTCTCGAGGAACACCTTGAGCACACCGCGGGTCTCCTCGTAGATGAGGCCCGAGATACGCTTGACACCACCACGGCGAGCAAGACGGCGGATGGCCGGCTTGGTGATACCCTGGATGTTGTCGCGAAGCACCTTGCGGTGACGCTTAGCGCCGCCCTTGCCGAGTCCCTTGCCGCCTTTTCCACGTCCAGACATGTTGATTGAGTTGAGTTGCTTGTTCTTGAGAAGATTGCAGAATGACTTTGCTGGGCGCGCCACAAAAGCAGCCACAAGCAGTTCGCACTTCCCTCCAAAAACTTTCATCCAAGTCCAAAATCCACTGGAGCGACCTTCGCGCCACCAATGTGGAGACTGCTCGGTATCAAACCAAGCAGTTTCATTGGATGATTGAAAATATTTCAAATTCAGCAACATGATTGGTGGAGAGTTAGAACAGATGAACTTGATTGGCGGAATAGTTCAAAGACATGTTGTGATTGGAGGAGATTTCTGTGCAGAATTGAAACGTGTTGGTTTCCCGCTGGTGCAAGGGACGAGGACTTCTCTAGCTTGGCCGAAAAATGGCGCGAGGCGGTTAAATGCTTGGCCACCCCCAAAGTAGTCACTCCCAAATTTGCCCTCATTCAAGCAAACCTCAAGAAGTAACCATGGCTCGTACCAAGCAGACCGCGCGTAAGTCGACAGGTGGCAAGGCCCCTCGCAAGCAGCTCGCCACCAAGGCCGCTCGCAAGAGCGCGCCGGCCACCGGTGGCGTCAAGAAGCCGCACCGTTACCGCCCGGGTACGGTCGCGCTTCGTGAGATCCGTCGCTACCAGAAGTCGACGGAGCTGTTGATCCGCAAGCTCCCGTTCCAGCGTCTCGTCCGCGAGATCGCCCAGGACTTCAAGACCGACCTCCGCTTCCAGGGATCGGCTGTGCTTGCCCTCCAGGAGGCCGCTGAGGCCTACCTTGTCGGACTCTTCGAGGACACCAACTTGTGCGCTATCCACGCCAAGCGTGTCACGATCATGCCGAAGGACATTCAGCTCGCGCGCCGCATTCGTGGCGAGCGCTCGTAAATTGTCCGTTTCACCCACGGCGATTTGCTGATCCGCAGCATTAACGGTTGACGTTCTTGGACGATCTTCCAACTTTCACTTGGTGTTTTTTAACACCACCCTTTCCATGAGAACATTATATCCCCGCGATTATTATTATTAACTATGATCAAGAGCATTCGATGGAGCGGGCGCTGATGAAGTCGAACCTAATGTAGTCGAATGACGACGAAGCTTTGTAGTTCATGCTCGCAGCATCCTGTCGTCAGCTGAACGTACAGGAGATCGCGATGATTCGTCGAGCCTTGGTCTCCAACCGTGCACAGTGCTACTCTAGTCCACATCCCATTCCAACTTCCTTTGCTCCACTCACGCGCGGAGCCGCTCCGACCGCTCAAACTTAGCGCCACACGCCGCACATCTAGCCACCGCAAACAGAGTTAGCCCATCGAAACCATTGAGGTGGCTGCGAACGTTAGGCCCAAATGTCACGCACCCAAAGTCGTCTTCAACGGCCACGGCGGTTTGGAGGCAGTAGTAGCAGTACACGTGCTGGCAAGACGTGATGTATGGAGTCTACGAGTCATTCGTCAAGTCAGACCATTTCCTTTCGTGAAGAACAGAGCACGTATCCGCACCTGAGGAGGCGATATGCCGCAGAGGTTGCACTGCGAGGCGTGCTCCGCGCCACTCAATCCGCTCTGGCCCGCGGTCAACGTTGACGTGGTGCGCATCCGACTCCACGTCAAGAATGGCACGATGAAGCTGCCGAACTCCTACACGTCAACACAGAACAACGCGTGAGCTCGTCATCAGATGGCACAAAATTTTACGAGCTCGTACCATGAGTCCGTCCCAGAGCAGGTGGCGCGTCATGTACTCAAAGTTGATCATACGCGGCGCAGCAGTCGGAACAATGCTTCGCTGTGGATCAGCACTGGTGAGTTCGTCTTTCTGTCCCGTTGAATCAAGACGCAACGCTGGTATAGTGTGGAAAGTGAACGAACCAATTGCAGACCGAGCAGGCGCTCTGGCAGCGATCTGTAGATGCCGTTGTTCAGGAACACGAGCAGATTGGCGAGTTGGCAGGCGATGACGGCGGTCTCAAAGCGCTTCATCAGCGCCAACAGACGCGAGCGTCGAGTCTTTCCATGCATATGAATTGAAAGTCAATCCCTCAAGACCAAAATCGCGGTGGATTCGTCAGCGACACCTCACCTCGGCCGGCGACTCGGTGTTTGTGTTGGAGCCACCTCCACCGCTCCATTGCGCAAGCGACAGGTGTCGGAACGCGCGCTTCCATGCATACGGTAACCCCACGGAGAGCAGGAACAGTGCACCGATCTTCTTATTCGTCAGCAGCTCAGGTGGGTACTGTACGTTCTCGAGCTTCATGCCCGGAGTTGGCTGGTTGGACACACCAAGGTTAGTTTGTTTAACCACGTGGGTCGAACAAGAAATGAAGAAATGGCAGACTCGTACCCTTCGGAGACCCGTAGAGAACACAAACAGGAAGACGCTAAGCAGCGCGTCAATCTCCGGTTTGATACCTTCGACGACGCCGGGCTCAAACATGCTGAACATGTTGCGGAACGGCCCCTTCACCAGTCCGAGGATCTCTCCATCCAGGATCTGCGCGTCCCATTTGTTCACGCGCAGGCCATGCGTAGCATCACGTAGCGCACTATAGTCTAACCGAGTGGGCAGCGTTCGCGGCATCGTCGCATCGAGCGCGCTGTCGCGCAACGCCGCCGCCGCGGCCTGAGCATGCGGATGCATTTTTTGTCTTGATACTTGTGATTGCCGTGATGAGGTCGTGTAAACAGGTGTACAGTCATCCTGGTAATAGTACCCCCTCCACTTCCGCCATCTTCAACGTGGTCGTGCCGCTATGGCTATGCCTCTGAGACCGAGTTGCGCGTGCAGTATCATGTTGAGGCTGTCAAGCTAGCTGGAATGCACAACGACTGATGTCCAAACTCAACAGGCAATTTCCAGGCGAGGAAGCAGTTCGATTTCTCAAAGGGCATCTGGTGCTGGTCGAAAGAGACCTCGATTCCGTGGTGTTTGGACCGCTTGGCGACCCACGAACTCGGCGCACGACACACGTCGCAGCGTCCTCAGGTAGAAACGCCAAGCCTTGTGGCGATGTGCGTTCGCTGCGCGTGTCGGTCTCCACAAGAACGTGCATGTACCCATATCCCAGTTGGTCCACGTGGAAGTTGCATCGATTCAAGCAACATTCTAGAACCCAGCGGAAATGTCGTACGAAGGTTCGTCCACTTAGCCCAATGACAACCTTCCACTGCAACAAGTGCCGAGTTCCACGTATCCATTCGCCAACTCGCCACGTACATCGAACAATCATGGCGCTGCACAGCACTGCTGCAAGATCCACGCGGATGAGCTTCAAACGCTGGTCTGTATGGCTGCTGCTACTAGTAGCACTAGTCGCGCTTACCGTCCAGGGCGTGCGCGCACAGGAGCAGCCGCGCGCCAGCGCCGCCGTTGTCCACGAGGAGATCCCAGAGTTTGAGCCCACGGACGAATGGCAGGACATTCAGCCCGGTCAATCCATCCCACCGGTGCGGGTTTATACAGCAGAGTAGATAGTGTGATGTATGCGACAACTAACTGGGCAGGCTATATGAATTTGTGCAGGGCCTGCATGTGCGCCTCAACCTGGCGACGGGCAAGCGCGAGGCCAAGCTGCTCAGCGAAGATGACGAGAATTCGGTGGCGATCGCCGAGCCCACCGCCGCGCATGATGAAGCGAATGCGAAACAAGCGAGTGTCACGGTGGTGACAGACGTCAGCGGCGAGATCCACGACGCAACGGTCGCGACTGCCAAGCCGTCGGCGAATGCCGTTGCCGTGGTGGAGACGACGTCCGAGTCAGAAGCTGCACTGAAGACTGGACAAGAAGTGCCCACGACGGACGCGACTCTCGAAGAGCTGGACGAGGCGCCGCCCGCGAAAGAGCCGAACTGGAACCACGAGAAGATCTACGAGGTGCTCCAGGCGCTTCCAGAACCCCCCGAGGTCGAAGGGATGGACATCCACGACGCGCACGCCAAGTTGCCCAAGGCCGAATTCCGTCGCCAGATGATCAGACTGTGGAAGAAGCGCCAGGAACAACTCAAGGAAGCCATCGATACGCTGCAGGACGACGCCAAGTACCTCGCCAACCTGCTTGACCAGTGTCAAGAGGCCGAGAAGAATGGCGACACTGCCGGCATGCTTCGCGTCCTCGAGGTGCTCGAGTGGGAGGTGCAGGACCTGGACAAGACTCACGTGTTCAACTTCATCGGCGGCTTTAGCGTGGTGACCGAGTACCTGAACTCGACCAACTTGCCGGTTCGAGCAAGTGCATCCTGGCTGATCGGCACGGCCGTCAAGAACTACAAGGATGGACAGGACTGGGCGATCAACGCCGGAGCGATCCCACGGCTGGTCGACTCGCTCACTTTGGCGGTGCCCACTGACGACTCGGAGCGAGCGGCGGCTGTCTATGAAGTGAAGAAGAAGGCTGTGTACGGACTCTCATCGCTCGTGCGCGTTAACGCTCGCGGTCAACGCTTGCTGCTGTCGCTGGACGGAGCCAGCAAACTCTCGACGCTGATGGAGGACCATAGCCCTCTCGGCGTGCAGCTCAAGGCGGTGCTTTTTGTGCATGATCTTGTCACCGAGGCGCCAGTGGATGGACCCACAGGCAGTGACGTCAGCGCGTTGCCGCAGCTGCAAGATGCGTTCAAGACCTCGCCATGGTGTCTGCACACCGCCAACTTTCTCAAAAAACAGGTACGGCCCCGTCTAGAGATGGAAGAAGGCAATCTTACACAAGCGTACTTACTCTGATTGGAATATGTGTAAGGCTGCCAAGCTCCAGCAGAACCAGCTTGTCGAGATTATCCAGGCGATGGACGCGCAGCTTCCTGCCTGCCAGAGCGCCTTTGCCAACGCCAATGTGAAAGCGTCGATCGAGACGATCCAGAGCACCTGGCAAGCCGACGCGACGCTGGAAGATGACGACCGCGAGCATCTGGTCGCCGCGGGAGCCTCGATTCTGTCCAAGCTTTAGGTTTCTTACACGAACACATCGCGGTCATGTCTGATAGATAATATATAATCCACGCTTGTCGATATAAATATTGAGAAAAAGTAAATACGTCGACAGCCTGCGAGCTCCGCCTCAAAACATCGCGAAGCCCCAGACTTCGACGTTGGCAATCTCAAAGTGCGACTCGGACGTGAGCGGGCGGTTGCCAAACGTCTCCGAGACCGCGGTCGAGCCGCGCGACAGATCCGAGTTGAGGAACCAGGCAAAGCCGCCGCCACCGCCCATCGCGATCGACTCGTCGTTGCTGTACATGAACATCGAGTTGGTGCGCTTCCAGCTGAACACCTCAAACGTGGGCACGTTGGTGAACACAAACGACTCGCCCGAGCCATAGTACGAGATCGAGTTCGCCCACTGCGCGCGAGCAAAGCCGCCAAAGATCTCGCCAGAGCACGTCTCCACGACCACGAGCGTCGAGCGCTGGCCTCGGACCTTGCGCATGAGTGTATGGAGACTCGCGCCGTGCTGCGCCAAGCTGTAGAGCTTGGTCCAGTCGTACCCACGCAAGCTCATGGGCAGAAACGCTTCAATCTTGGGCACGAGCTTTGGCCCGTAGCGGATCTCCGAGAGGATGTCCACGTCGACCGCGCCCGTGAGCTTGGGCAGCGCATAGACTTCGTCCTGCGCCTCCTGATTGGTCGGCAGGCGCTCCGAGTACGAGCGCATCTTGAGCCGTCGCGTCGTCGACTTGGTGGCGCGCGGTTCCGACCGCGGCTCGGGCCCTTTCGTGGCATTGTCCTCCGCGCCCAGCAAGCTGCCAAAGAGCGAGCTGAAGAAGCCACGCGGAGGCACCGCCTGCTCCAAGATCACATCCAGTGCGCCGCGCTTGCGTTCTCTGTGGATGGACGTTTCAAAATTTTCAAACTTTAAAAACAAAACACAACGGTGGTTGCACTTGAACTTGCGACAATCCGAACAGGCACGTACTTTTGCGGGGAGGACTGTTGGTGGTCGCCGTTGTGATCGTCGTCATCGACCACGGGCTCTTCTTCGGTCTGGTTCGTGGGCTCCACGCAGCGACGCGACGCCGATTCTTTCGCGTTCGCTTGCTCGTGTTCGGCGGCAAACTCCTTGGCGCCAGGCAGCACGGGCAGGCTCTGGCTGCGCTTCTTGCGGTGGAGCGTCAGCTGCTGGCCCGTGAAGATGTTACTTTCCCACAGATTGTTCATTGCGCGCACCTCGGCCTCTTTCATGCCATGGCTATAGATCCGCAAACACAACGCACATTGAGACCATTGCCCGTCCAACCTCCCCGTTCATATAATAAACAGCGAATCACCCACCGGAGCGCGATGCCCGCAAGCGTGTCACCTGGCTGCACCACATATGCCTGCGACGGCTTCTTGGGTTTTGCGTCCTTAAAATCCAGTGGCTCGAAAATGCGCAGCATTTTGGGTCCAAGCGCCCACTTGGTTCGCGTCTTCTTCTTCTTCTTTGTGTGCGTCTTCTCGTTCTTGTTCTGGTCGTCGTCGCTGATGGCCGCGGCCGCTTGGGCACCAGTCACTATCCGCTCTGACGAGTTCGCGTCTGGGTGGTGGAACGCGTGGCTCTGGCGCGGCGCTTCGTCTTCACAAGAGCGCAATTCCTGGCCCTCGCTTTGGCGCCTTTCTTCTCGTTTTGAACTGATCACCTGAGGCGACGGGCTCGTCGCGTGCGAGCGCGGCTCTGATTCGTTCCGGCGCTCCGTGGAGTGCGTCACGACAGGTTGAGGCTGCGGGGCTGGTCCCTCCATGTGGCTGCGCATTTTCAACATTCCAGTGGGGGCGCAGGTGAGCCGCGCAAACTACACGAACCTCTTTGATTGCATGTAGCCGTTGGGCGAACCAGGTCGACCATATTGAACATGGGGAGAACGTCAATTTTTGAACCTGTGATAATCCATGAATCATCGAACATGATCTTTCGACGTTTTTATGGAACGAGAGGTTTGTCACAGCAAGTGCAACTTGGGAAGATGCATGCAGTTCTCGAAAAGAGTGCATGATGTTGCTGGGGTTTGCACGTGCATTCCAGCAGCAGAATGATGGCAAGAAAGCTGGCATGGAGCCTTCCTCTCACCCCAGACTGGAGCCTAGTGGAGTTGCTGGATCCAATGCCTAGGACCAGGATGGTGGTGCGTTCCCGCCAACCGCAATATGCAAGCAGGGGCCAAGATGATGTGGCTCCCATCAATGCTGGGGCCATCATCGTGTGACTTGGTTGTTGAGATGAAACTTTGAAGATACTACTTCAGGTTAATTTGTGGGATGCAATCACTTGTGTGACGCAGTGACGCAGTCTGCGTCATCGTGATTCAGTAGGTCACTCTTTCGAGAAAATAAGTCTTGGCTAGTGCCCATCAATTCCTGGAAACCATGGAAAGCGCAAGCAAGCGAGCGCCCGCGCCGGTCGGCGTACTGCGCGGACACAGCGCGCCCGTGAACAGTGTCTGTGCACTGCCACAATCATCGGTTGTGTCTGCGAGCGCAGACGGCGTTGTGACGCTCTGGGATTTAAAATCGCGCCGAGAAACGAGCAATATCCAGGCGCATTCCAAGGCCGGCGTGCTCCATGTGACGTGTCTGAACGACGCGCATCTCCTCTCCCATGGGCGCGACGGCACCATCAAGCTGTGGGATATGGAGACTTTCTCAGCAACCGCAAAACCGCTCCATGACTGGTACTGTGGGTCGTTCACGTTCACAAAAGTGGCAACAATGCGGTGGCGCAATGGGGTGGCCTCCAGTGATGACCAGCTCATCATCAGCCCCAGCGCCAACGAGAAAGATGTACTTTAATGCGCATAAGTCTAAAACAGCGCGGATTAACTCGGTGGTCCCTAACGTGGGAGTACTGTGTAGGTTCTTATCTACGATCCTCGCATGGACAGCGCCACACCGGCCATGTTCATTCGACTTGACGATCCGTCCAAGAAGCGAGGTGTGTTATATGTTGTCGTGTTGATCTTGACTTGTAGTCTAACGTTGTGTGTGTATCACTACGTCAGGCATGTGCATGTCGCTGAGCTTGTTTGACACCCAGGTGGCCGCAGGTGGAGACGGCGTGGCCAGTCGGCAATCTTACATCGCGGCCGGGTGGGAAGGCGGTCAATTGACACTACTGGATCTTCGCTCGGGTGGTAAACTCGCGTGCGAAGCTCAAGTCGCGACTGGCACGAACCCTCGTACGTTGGCTGCATTACGTCTATGTTCAGATCAACTCCAGTGTCCGTTCACACACACACAACTGTAGTGCTGGCGTTTGATGTGTCCCAGGATGGCCGCACTGCGATCTGCGGCTCGTCCGCCGAGGAGCTCAGCGCTGTCGCCATTGATTACGCGTCCCTGACCATGAAAGCCACCCCATTCTTCTCGGTAAACCAGGGCGGTATCAGCTACATTCGCATCCGAGAAGACCAGCGCATCTTCGCCACCGCTGGCTGGGACCACAGGTGCAGTATTGCCTGACACTGCAGATCATTCATCCATCCAGGTCATGGTCACGAACTGACGGTCACATGGCTGGATGCGGACAGGGTCCGTGTGTTCCACACGCGCAAGCTCAAGCCACTGGCCATCCTCAAGTACCACTCCGAGAGCGTGTTTGGCGTCGACTTTACGCCGGACAGCAACCTGCTCCTGTCGGCGTCGAAAGACCACAAGATCGCGCTCTGGTCGATCTACCCGCCCTCGCCCGACGCCGTCCACCACCTCACTCGACCAAGCCACAGATAATGACATCATGTAGGACAAATCGACGAATCGTGTTGGGTTTTCTATGAATGCCTACGATACGAACAGGCTAAATAGTGTCACCGCGTGGACAAGGAACGACGGAGCAAGCGCCCAATTTTAATAGGCCATGCTCCGTCACGTAGAGAAGAACGTGCCGGTACTCAGTTGGAGGTGAACTCGACCGAGTTCTTGAGGTTGGCGTTGTAGTAGACGAAGTGGTGGTAGCGAAAGTAGGTGATGATCTCGGCGAGGCCGACGTCGCGCTGCGCGTGGCACTCGCGGCCGCGGTGGCCGTACTGCTGGCACACGCGGCAGCGGTGCTCGCCCGTGGTGTGGTTGTCGTGGCCACACAGCAGACAGGACGAGTTGCGGTTCGGGCAGTCAGCGCCGCGGTGCGAGCCGCGCTCGATGCAGTAGCGGCAGCGGTGCTGCTCGCTCGTGTGGGTCGTCCCGGAGCAGAACTCGCACTTGGCGTCAGTCTGCGCGGCCTTGGTCTTGACCGCTCGCTCCAGGATGCGATCAATTGACTTGGTCACGGGCAGCAGCGAGAACGAAGACGCCGAGCGGCGGCCGACGCCCTTGCCTTCCTCTTTCAAAAAGATCTTGACCGCGGCGTCCACGTAGCCCTCTGCCGTTGGAGGGAACGCGTGCACCGTGTCCGACGGGTGCATGACGATGATGACCTGCTCGGGCTGGTAGAGCAGCCGCATCCGTGAGGCAAAGCCCACGTCGCCCACGCGGGGCGAGCCGAAGCCCACAAAGTTGACTTTGCTCGTGTCGAAGCCTTCCATGCGAGCACGGTCGCCAATGTACAGCATCAGCAGCTGGCCCAGCATGCCGCCCATGCTGTAGCCGGTCACGTGGACGGCGGCACCTTGAGCTACGTACGTCATGATGGTCTCCAGCAGCCCTTGGTCGATCATGTCGTCCAAATATGCCTTGATGGTCTTGTGGACACGCACCTTGCGCGCTCGGCTAATGCGCACCGGGTTGTCCGAGTCCGAGTCATCGCTCCCGTGGCGGCGACGCCTCGAGTGGTGCGAGTGGATCCCGCTGGGCGGCTGGTCGAGCACGAGCGAGTCAAAGTGGCGCATCTTTGGCTGCTGCATGATGCTCTCGAGCGGCTCAATGTCCGAGGCCTCAGTGAGACCCCGGTTGAGCCCCATCGCCAGCATGTTCTGCAAGCTCTGGCGGATCCGTGTCTGCTCGCCGTCGCTCCACGCCGAGCCGACCTTGCTCAGCATGTAGTGGAGCAGTGTGGACGCAGGCGCGTAGTCGCCCGAGATCGTCGACGCGACGACGCTCAGCGTCGACGACAGCGACACATTCATGATCTCGTCGCGCACGTCCGTCAGTTCCTTCTCGGCCCAGCCCGACCAAAAGTCGCCCCACAAGTCCTTGATGGTCTCCGGGTTCCCCGCGGGGCTAAACGCCACGACCACGTCCAGTCCGGTCTGGCCCGACTTGTGCTCGATTTTGCTTTCCCACACATGGGCGCGTGCACAATGAGACTTGTTCTGAAAAATCTCTTTGAGCTCATAGACAGGCGCCGTACCCCCGGCGAGCCGGCGGTCGGCGCAGATCTTGACGCCTTTGCCAAATTTGACGTTCTTGTTGCCGTCGGCGTCTTCGTTGATAAGGTCGCGCTCTTTGAGCATCGAGAACTTGGCCGAGAGCAGCAGCAGCTGCTTGCCCTTCTGCAAAATGCTGCGCGTTCGCCGGAAATTGCGGTGCATGTCGGCGATCGAAGACGCAAACGCGTCGTTGATATCCTCATCCTCTGGACAGCTCAGGATCGCGTCTTCCTGCTCCGACACGAGCAAGATCTGGTGCGGATGCTCGCTGCGGTTGGTGCCGGCGACCACGTCCACGCCCCACTTCTCCAGGTCCTCGTGAGCCTGCTCGATCATCTCACTGTCCTGCAAATGGTGCTTGAACGTGACCACGAACGCCTTGGGACACCACTCTTTGCGGATCTTCCGGATTAGATTGGGCGCGCGCACGAAATTGATCGAGAACTCGCCCTTCCTGCGGCGGCGACTACTGCTGGTGCTGCTGCTCTTGGGCGACGTGGAGGAAGAAGCGGTCGAGGACGCGGCTTGCTCTTGCATGGGCATGTAAAAGTCCGTGACGCTGGCCGCGAGGATCACAATCGCGCGCGTCTTGGCCTCATCAATCGCCTTGGTCGCGAGCCGCAGCTGCAGCAAATACTGCTGCACGCTCGAGAAGCTGATGTTGAACAGCCGGTCTTTCGTGTGCTGGTAGAGCTTGACAATGTTCTCAAAGCGCATCTTTTGCGCCTTGTCCACGCCGTCGAGCACCATCTCGTCGTCGCCGTCGCGCACGTGGAGCATGTTCATGAACGCGCCGTTTTTGATATACTTGTGGAAATGGCGTGTGAACGGCTGCAGCGAGTCTTCGCGATGCACGAAAATGACCGCATACCCGAGGTGCAGCAGGTACTCGGCGCAGGCCGGGCCTTGGTATTCTTGCACCTGCGACGACTGGTCCACAAAGCTCTCGCCCGACGGGTCGAGCGGCACGATGGTCGCGCCCGAGGTCACGAGCGCGATGCCGCGGCGCTTGTCGCTATGAAGCTGCGCGTGGATGAACGCGCGGAGCTCCTGCGCCACGTGCGGCAGCTGCCAGCGGGCGTCCTCTGTCGTCTTTTTGAAGAACTCGTCCACGAACGCGTCCGAGTCGGCGGCCACGCTGCCGCCGCCAATGCGCTGGATGAGCGTGCCCCAGAGCGCCATGGGTACGTGGTGGTTGACAATGGAGTTACGTCGACGACGTATCAAGATAGGAGGTGGCGGTGGTGGTGACGTCGGCGACTGTTCGACACTCAAGTGGCTTGGAGAGGAACCGCGTTAAATTTGAAATGACGCGCTTGGGAGATTCTGCCAGCCTGGTGAAAAGCAACGTGACGTCGCCAGTCTGCCACTGTCGCGAGAAAAGTTCCACCGAATCTGGGGAGGAGGAAGGAAAATGGAGCAATGTGCGCGAGATGCGCTGGCCGCTCGGCGATGCACCGGATAAAAACGAGAGAACCAAGGAAGCCGGCGCGTGACGTTCGCCTTGTCGCTTTCGAGCTTCTAGCCCAAATTTAGCGTGTTTTTGTATGACACGCCGGCTAAGTACGAGTCTGGTGCGTCATCAAGCGAGTTAAATCGGTTCGACAGAGTGATGGTTGCGTGGCGACGCCACAACCAAATGGGACAGACTTGACAAAAGCATTGGCCGGATCTCTTGGCATTTGCCACACCATTTCCCACAGCGGGAGATCCGGCACTGAGACTCTCAGTGAGAGAAGAATGCGAGTGTTTCGCTGCCATCCACCCACAGCTTCCTGTTCCTCCTTCACACACTATACTGTACTGTACTAGTACGATACCTGAATGGAACCTTCGGTTGTGGAGAGTGCGCACAGGGCGTGGATAACTTGTTTTACGCACAGATGCACTGCAAGCGTACTGTAGCTGCATTCGAAAGCAACTGGTCTCGGTGGAACAACCCTCCATTCCAGAACACAGGCTGCCTCGTGGGTACAAACTGTGCTGATGATCAGCGAGCCAACGAGCGACCCGCTGGTCAATTCAATCCACCAGCTCGATTGGTTCTGGGGTGATTGAAAGTGCTGTCTGTCTGTCTGTCGTCGACACTTGCGTGCCTGGAGCAGCTCGAATTTCGAAGCCTGTTCTTGAGGGGTCGTCGTCGCTACTGACGCGACGATGTCGACAAAACCAGGCGCCAATCACACAACTTCACGTCATCGACGCGTCACATTCGTACTTACCATTCCCAATCGTTCTTATCCTAGGTGTCACTCCAATGAGGACTGACTGTTCACCTTCGTGTCACCTCCCCGACGGTTGCAACACGGCCATCCACACTCGCGCAACCTCATCCGAGTCTCCGATCAAAAGTTGATCAATCGCTCGAACAGACCTCTTTGCCCCTGATGGATGCGCTGCGCAAGATCGGCGGCGCCGCGGGTGGCGGCGGCAGCAGCTCTGCCTCGGGCTCAGTGCCCGGCTCAGGCAGCGCATTCAACCCTTCGAAGCTGCTGAAGAAAGGCTGGACGGGCGTCACCAGCCCGCTTGCGGCCATGAAAGACACGATGCTCGCGAGCGCCACGCCGCGTGGCGCGTACAGCACGCAGAGCTCGTCAGTCAGCTCTACGCCTGGCTCAAACTCCACACGAGCCGCGCCCATCGAGTACCCAAGCCTATTTGACGTCCACGACCACCACGGCGCCGCGCTCGGCTCGGACAGCGCACGCACCGGCTCGCGCTCCGGTGCAATCTCGCGCACGAGCTCGCGCGACGGCCCGCTCCGAACCACGCGCCAGACCAGCGCGACGTCGTCATCGCTGGCGTCCGTGGACGACATTGCGAGTCTGGACGAGGAAGAGCGCGCGTATCTGGAGGTGTGCCACCACAACTTGCACTCGGTGCTGACCAACCCGAAGAGCAATTGGGGCGGCGCTCTGCTGGACGTGCTCTACCAGAACCCGCTGGACGCGGAGATCCCGCTGCCGTCGCTGTCGATCCCGGGGCTCGACGCCATGGTCTCGGCGCGCGACTTTGAGCCGTATCTGAAGAAGTACGGGAAAATGACCAAGCGCTACGAGGACAACCATGCGCTGCCCATCAGCGAGCAGCTCTCGTCCAGCCAGGTGCCGTCCATCTCGGTCGCGGACGAGGACGTCGCCAAGTGTCTCAGCGTCGTGCCGAGTATGTTCTTCCGCCCGGATTTCGACCTCACCGATCCGGCGACGTTTGAGCTCGTGATGAACATGAAGACCTCGGTCGGGCTTCAGGACGAGCTCACTGGGTACCTGGACCGCGTCGAGTTCACGCTGCTCCGCCAGGTCTCGTCGCGGTCCGACCGCTTCTTTGAAGCGTCCGCCAACCAGGAGGTCATGAAGCAGTCCATCTCCGTTGCATGCGACCAGGTTGCGACCCTGCGGTAGCGTCTAAAGTCGAGATGGGGTGAGGTGTTTCCAGATCTGATCGTTTTTTTTTTTATGTTGTTGTTGATGCAGGAAAACCATGGATCGTCTGCGCAACGGGCTGGCTGATAAATCGCTGGATATTGTGAGTCTACACCGGCGGCAAAAGCGGATCGCGGAGCTCCACGAAGTCGTGACCAAGATCGAGGAGGTCAAGAACGCCGAGTCGGCGGTCGAGGCGCTCGTGCAGTGCGAGGACTACCCGAGCGCGCTAGACCTGATCGAGCGCTCGCAGCTGACGCTGCGCGAACATTTGAAAGGCATCCACGGGCTCACCTCGCTCAGCGACAAGTTCACGGGCTATCGCAGCCTCATCGCGGCGCAGATCTCGCAGCGGTTCATCTCAATCGTGACCTCGCCCGAGTGGATGTTTGAAGACGAAGAGACGACGACAACGACACATTTGCGAAGGAAATCGCATTCAAGAGAACAATTCGGCAAAGAGACCCCCACGGCCGAGCTGCGACGGCTCACTGAGGTGCTGTTCCGGTTAGACGCGCTCATGGATGTCGTGAGTCAGTACCGAGACCAGCTCACCGAGGAGATCAAGGTCGTGGTCAAGACGGTCGTCACTGAGACGATCGCCATGTCGGGTAGCAGCGGCAGCAAAAGCTCGGGCAGCAATGGCGCTGAGGCGGGCGCCGAGTCCAAGGTGTCGATCCAGCTGCGCGCGCTGAGCTCGGACGAATTCCTCAAATGCGTGAAAATGATCTTTGAGCATTTACTGATGGTGCTGGAGCGCGCAGTCGTCGTGCAGAAGATGCTCACAAAGGCCATGAACAAGAAGATCCACGACGCGGACGTGGAAGAAGCCCGATCGGCACATAAACTGGCGCAGACGACCAAGGCTGTCTCCGCCGCGGCGTCGAACAAGCCGGCCGACGCAACTACGGCCAATGGGCATAGTGGAGACTCCTCGTGGTCGCCGTCCGAGAGCGTCGCGGATGACAAGCACGTGCTCGGCGACTGGAAGAAGAAAACAAATTGTAACAAAGTGACCCAAGAGATCGATGAAGTGGTGCGCAAGACCTGCGAGTTCTCGCAGCGCAGCGTGTCCAATCTGTTTGCGGTTCGAAAAGAAGTCCAAGCTGTGTACACGATGCCGCAGCTGCGCTTGCTGTACGACACTACCATGGGTTTTGTCACCAACATCGAGAAGCTCACCTCCAAGACCGACTACACACTGCGCGGCGCACTGTTTTCGCAGCTCAAGCTGTTCTTGGAGAAGTACCACCACGCGCAGATGGCCAAGCTGGTCTCGACGCTCGACCACGAGCTCTGGAAAAACTCGGAGATTTCGGTCGCGCGCCACAAGGCGCTGGAAGATTTATCCAGCGGCCGTGGCGTGCCGCTCATGCTGTCGGACGACCGCGAAGTGACGGGCGACACGGCGGCGCCGTTCAAAGTCGTGTCGGTGTGCGGCAAGACGTTCCGCATCGTGTGGTCCGTGCTGCTCATGGTCGAGATCGTGATGAACTACATGTCGTCCGCCGCCAATTTCCCCGTGTTGGCCACCGACGTGCTGCAGCGCTCGATCGAGATCTTCCGACTGTTCAACTCGAGAACCACGCAGCTCGTGCTGGGTGCCGGCGCGATGCAGATCGCGCGCCTGAAGAGTATTTCGGCGCGTCACTTGGGTACGCTTTTTTGTTATTTCGTTGTGCTGGGATGGAAACAGGGTTCATCTTCTTTTTTTTGGCTCTGAGTAGCGCTCGCCTCGCAGTCGCTGGATCTGACGATGACGCTAATCCCGCACATCAAAGCGGCGCTCGCGGCCCATTTCACAGACCGCCAGAAGCTGCTGCTGGAAGAGTTTGACCGCGTGCTGCGAGATTACGCTGAGCACAACGAGAAGATCTTCAGTAAATTTACAAGTATCGTCGAGGACCAGATCATGAAGCGCTTCCTTGAAAACGTCCACGCTGATGTACGTACGGGTCGTTCTGTATGGTGCTCTGCAACCGTCCATCGCTCTTTTTTGTGTGTTGTATTAACGCATCGGAATCTGCTACTGCATAGGTTGACTACGACTCGATTGTGTCGGTGCCCACGCATCCGATGCGAGGCATCAAAGACAGTACACTCAAGCTGCACTGCGTGCTCCACCCGGTGCTCTCCGGGCCGCAGATGAAAGACGTGATGACGCGTGTGTTCGACATGTTCACGCAGAAGCTGCCTGAGTGTTTCAAGCAAGTGCAGCCAAGAACGGCAGCGGGCAAGAAACGGTGCGATGCCTCCTCCCCCCCGTCAAAGCATGCTCCCTCACCCCATGTTCCTCCGGTCTAACGTCTAAGGATTGTTTTTTTTGTTTGGATTTGTGCAGCGTTGTTGAGGACGTGTCGTCGTTTGTGCAGAGCTTTTCCGAGGTCCAGGGCGTGGAATTCGACGGCGATGCGCTGTTGCGCCACTTCAAAAATGCGTACAATGTCCACTAAATAGAAAGTGCAACCATGCGCTGACCTGGAGCTCACGTATCTCAGTATTAAGATTGTGCTCCATTTGCACAGGCTACGAGTGGTTTTCTGTCTCTGTATCTCTCTCTCTCTATGGAGTGGCGTTGGCCAGGTCCTTGATCGTGTCGAGCGACGAGGCGATCGACTGCTTGTACTTAGTCGAGTCCGTGACGCCGCTGTCTTTAAAGTTGGTCAGGCTCACGTTGATCGTGTCGTTGTGGAGCAAGTAGCCGACGCCATAGCCATGCGGCACGACGGCGCCAAAGTTAAAGTACTGGAGGAATGGCGTGGTCACGTTGCTGGACGAGATCTGGAAGTTGGTGCTCGCGGTGCGGACCGGGCTCTGCAAAAAGTCGGACTGGATGCCCACTTCGCTCGCGATCGATGCCAGCGCCGTGAGGTGGCGGTCGCAGCCCAGGCCTTTCTGCGCGTTCTTGGCCATCTCCACGTGGCGGTGGACGGCCACGACCAGCAGCTCGCGCTGCGTCTCCTTGGACTCGCCGCCTTCCACGGCATGGACAAACGCCGCAGCCGCGGGCGTCGCCGCGCGGATCGTCTCGGTGCGCCCGTGGTGGAACGCGCGCGTGGAGCACGACTCGTAAGTGGCCGCGACGTGGCCGTGTTGACGCACAAACGCGAGCTGGAGCGCCATCTGCGCGATGCCGTCCGGACTGAGCTTCCAGGCTTTGCAATCCTTCTTGGCAAAGTTGGTGTACTTCAAAAAGTCCGTCTTGACGTTGCCCGACAGAGCGGCAAAGTTAGCCTCGGCCTTCTTGATGTCCTCGACCAGGTTGTTGGACAGCTTCCAGTTCAGCAGCGCCGGCTTGGCGCCAGTAAACTCGGGCAGCTCCTTGAGCGGCGCAAAGCCAGAGTCCGAGCCGCGCATGTCGTGCCAGACCTCGTGGAGCCAGCGGTTCCAACTTGTGCCGTCCGAGAACGAGTGCTCAAAGTTGACGTTCAAGTGGCCGTCGGCCTGCGCGATGACCTGCACCTTGTCGAACCAGCGCTGCGCGCCGTCGCCGTGGAGCGCGAGCTCGGCGCGCTTGACCGTGTCGGTCGACGAGCGCTCGTCCAGCACCAGCACAAACAGCGCCGAGTCGATCACGCGCAGCGATTGCTCGTTCACGGGGTCGTGCGCGATCAGTTCGTCACGCACCTGCGCCCACGTGTCGCGGTTCTCTGCCGAGAGCATTGAGATGTCCACTTCGGGCGTCTTGTGCGCGCCGTTGAGGATCGAGTTGAGCCGGTCCTCGAGCGCTTGCTGCGAGAGCAGCTGCTTGCCGTCCGGGCTGAGCAGGTCGAGCTGGAAAAACTGTTTGTTCCGGAGCACGACAATGTGGTTCGACCGCGGGTACGACTCGAGCACGTCGCGGTCCTTCTTGGGCACGCGCGCTGTGCCAAACTGGCGCGCAAAGCTGAACATGCATTGCTTGGGGTCCTGCTCCAGCTCGCTGTTCTTGACCTTGTCCCACCACTTGACCGCCGAGCGCACGAACGCGGCCGTGCGTGGCACCATCTGCTTGAGGTTGCCGTCTGTCTCGTCCACGAGGCCGTACGCCGGGTTCACGTTGATCGGGTTCTCGTAGCGCCCGCCCAGGTACATCTGGTCCCAGTCGGCCTCGATGTAGCTGAACGGGTACGACTTGCTCATGGCCTGCGAGAGCTCCCGCTTGAGCAGATGGTTCTGCAGCGTGCGACCGTGCTCGCTCTCAAACGCCGCCGCGAGCGCCGCGTGCTCCTTCCACTCGTGCTCCGACACGAGCGGCTTGACTGACTCGAGGTAGCGCGCGAGCGTGTCGCCGAGCTGCGGCACCGGCAGCCGCGGCATCGCGTATTCGTTCTGCGTGAGCAGGCGCTTGAACCACGCGGGCGGCGGCGGCGGAGCAGACGACGGTGTGGCCGTCGCGAGGCCGCGGCAGGCGCGCGAGGCGGCGCGCAGCTGCTGCGTTGTGGCGGGGACGCGCATGGCTGGTCGGTCGAATGCAGGCAAGACGAGCAATGACGCAAAGAGAGTCAATCCAGAAGCTTGCGGCGGATTCGACGTGGAGCTCTTCGTGAAAGGAGGTTTGGTGGGCGAATTACGAGGTTTTGGAAACATGGGATAAAACCTCATTCTTGAAGTTGACGAAACCGTGAGTGTGACGTTGACGCAGGGAACAATATACCGTAAATGCGGAGGATATACGGTAAATTTCCAGAATCGGATCGTTTAGGAGGACGGCGTGGGCTGGGTCTTGGCGAGGTAGTAGCGACGGAAGCTGGCCCGCTCGGACGACGGAGCGTCCTCTGTGTTGATGGATGTAAATACCGCCGAGCTGCTGGCTCGAGATTGGCGATAGGAAGGGGGAATTGCGGTCGCCTTTGGCGGGTAGTAGGACGGTGAACTCGACCGCTGGGTCTTGGTGTTGGTAGTAGGCGACCCTGCCGGTGGCGGTGACCCTCGACGCGTTTCGCCAGTCGACTTGCTGTTCATCTCATGCATGTCGATATGCTCACGCAGTGAGTGGTACTTGCCACGCTCCTCGGCGAGTTTCGTGGCGAGCGTGCGCTTCTCCACGACCAGATCGTGGCAGATCGCCTTCCAGTACTGCGTGTGCTCTTTGAGCGTGAGCTCCATGGCCTTTTGGGACTTGGCCGAGAGCGCCTGCATAGCTTCAAGCTTCTCGGTGGTCTCGTGAACCGTGCGCTGCAGCTTGGTGATATGGCGCTGCGAGTCCTGCATGGCCTCGTTGAGCCCTTGTATCTGCTCCATGTGGACGCGGCACTGGTCGTGCTGCCTTGACTCCTGCTCCATCATTTGCAGGCGAAACTCGTGTTTGCATTTCCGAATTTCTTCTTGCGTACTCGTGAGAATGTCGGTGATCTCCACTTCGATGATGTCTTCGCCGGAACTTAGTGGTAGTCGATAGCGCAGCGGCGTCGGCGGCGGAAGAGATCCTTCTTCTGTGAGCCGTGAGTGATCCAGCGGCTCGGTGAGTTCCAGATTCATTCCACGTGAGACTTGGCTTGCAGATTCAGTCACTGGACTGTGGTGTCCTCTGGCGTTGCTGACCTCATTCGATCGAAGAGGAGCGACTCGAGAGGCGGCGTGGCAGGACAGCATCTTTGGCGGTGTGGCGCAATCGTCCGCAGCGTCAGTATGGACGATACCAGCGTCTTGGCACATGCGCTGAACGCCTTCGAACGCAGAGGCGGCTTTTTCCAGCACGGCGTTAGCGTCTTCCGACCGTCCGACGGCTGCGCACTCGCGAACGATCGCGTCCAGCAGGCCGTTCATCCGGTCCAAAAACGCATCTTGCTCGCTCTCACCGGGTAATCCATTCCCTTCCAGATGCCGTGAAGTGCGTGGCTTGGAAGCGCGATGTTCTTCGTATTGATGCAGCATTGCGGATGGATCCGAGATAGTGAATAGCAAGAATGAGCAGTTCTTGCTGTTCAAGTCATCTGGAGTCCTGGACTGAGCTCCGGATTTGGAAGGGCAGAGAGTCCAATTTTAAACCGAAACAGACCAGGGGGGGATTGTGCGACAGTGAGAAAGTGATTTACTTCGTTAGCATGTCAGTAAGCTGCCTCCTGTAGCTACTCGAAAGGGGGGGCGCGCTTTGGAGGGTACATGGCGCTGTGTCACCTCCCACGATCGCAGCAACTTCATGAAGGCTGGCATTCCGTAGCTCAATGCTTTCCATTGGGTAAAATCATCCCACAATTTCACCAAATTAAAACATCTGTAATTGGTGATTGGTCAAAAGGCGGCTTGCAATCTCTTCCCATCCATTCCCCAAGCAAGCGAAAAGCACCAGCGCCGACACCAAGGTATGCACGCGTTCCGTCGAGTTTTGACCCTCGGCGGCACCATCTTCCGCAGCAGCGTTACCGTCATAGATAGTCTAAACGGACGCCTTCGACCCACCGCGTCTAACTCGCTCTATGTCTCCATTCTCTGTGCTTGTATCCAGCCATTTGTCCCAAAGACCTTTCCGCCCGCCCGCCGTCCCTCCTCCCCTCTTCTATCCACCATGAGCACCAAAGTCCAGAAGCCGATGACCCAGCCCATCAACCTGATGTTCCGGTACCTCCAGAACGTATGCCATGCGCGCTGGCCTGGTACATTCGTTTGCTGTGTGCTGACTGATTGTTTTGTAATTTGTGTGATGATGATAGAAATCGCGCGTGCAGGTGTGGCTCTACGAGCAGACCAGCACGCGCATCGAAGGACGGATCATGGGCTTCGACGAGTACATGAACTTGGTGCTGGACGACGCCGAGGAGCTCGACATCAAGCAGATGAAGCGGACGCCGCTGGGGCGCATCCTGCTCAAGGGGGACACCATCACGCTCATGATGACGGTGGACGGCTCGTCCCAGTAAGATGGAAAATGCTTTCCTGTCTACAGACTATAGCTGAATAAACGACTCGAGCATCCTACGGTCCCTACATAAGGCTCCCGTCAAATAAACTATTGCACGAACAGAGAGAGAGAGAGAGAGAGAGAGAAAGAGTTGAGGGGGACATGCAGACTGTAGATGTGATATAATGGCATTGGGGAAGGGAATGTAGCAAGTGTCTACGCGAGAGCGTTCGCGCTGCTTTCTCATAGAAAAAAAGACAGCAGACGAATCCACCGAAAAGCGTTTTCAACAGTTTAGAACACGTTTCCGACCACGAGCGCGACGGCAGCGACAAAGACCGCGAGCTTGGACATAGTCACGTGCGACGCCGGCGACGGACACGTACCGCAGTCCTTGGTCGGGCAGATCGTACACTCGGGCTGGCAGATCGGGCAGAAACAGGCCGAGGTGCCGTTGCCAAAGACCTGGCAGTTGCCCTTGCCGCAGTTCTTGGTCGTGCACGAGTCCTCCGTGGCTCCGCAGGTCGGGCCCGAAAAGCCAGGCGCGCACACGCACGTGCCCGTGGTGATGTCGCACGAGTTGCCATTCTGGCAGGCCTGGTCGTTCGTGCACTTGGTGCAGCGCTGGTTCGGCTTGCCCTTCTTGCCCTTGTACGCGGCGCCGTCGTAGCCCTTCTTACACTTACAGGCGCCCGCCACGCAGTCGCCGCCGAGACCGCAATCCACGTCGCACTCGTTCGAGATCTCCTGCTGGCACTTGTCGCCGCCAAAGCCGGCGTAGCACAGGCACGAGCGCTTGGTCATGGTCTGCGTGCTCTTGTACGAGCACGTGCCTTGGTTGTTGCACTGCGATTTGGAGTTGGCCGGACCACACGCCAGCGGGTTGCACGTGGTCGGGTCGTACGCCTGGTTCTCGCAGTCCGAAATGTCCACGCACTTGAACTCACCCGTGACCGTCACCTTGCCAAACTTGACCTTGGCGTACTCTCCCTCTTTCACCGCGGGCGCCGTGGTCTCCGTAGTGCTCGAGCCCGACCCTTCCTCAGCCGGCACCTTCACCTCGCCAACGACGCTGCCGTCGCCGCTGGCCGTGATTGTGGTCTTGTTGGTGGCCTGCAGCATGAGCCAGCGGCCGCGGGATCGCCGGGCCGCCTCGCCGCTGCCCGACGCGGACGACGACGAGCTGGCCTTGCTGGCGCTCGCGTCGGCGGTGGCGGCCGCCGTCGCGTCCGAGTCCTTGGCGACAAACACGCAGTGCACATTCAGCGAGCTGATCTCCGGGCTCTGGTACGAGGGGCACAGGCCCGGCTGCGCGCCTCGGCACACCGGCCGCTCCTTCGAGTTCGGCGTGCACTTCTTGATCTCCTCGCCGTAGTTGTCCACCGTGATGCAGACCGAGCCTGGGAAGTTGGTGTCGCAGTACTCGTCAGTGTTGCAAAAGTACTTGGGCGTGGTCACCGCGGCCGACGTTGGCGCCACGAGCAGAGCGGCCACCGCGGCGGCGGCCAGACCAACGAATGCGCGGAGCTGCATGGTTTGGTGTGAGGTACTGCAGGAGATCCCAAAGACGTTGGTTTTCCTCGTGCCGTTAGAACGCTAATCGCACAGTGTGGGCGGATGCGGCCCAAAGGGGTTTGTTTGTTTGTTGGCGTCGTGGATCGCGCTGCTGTTGGTGTTGGTTTTGGTTTTCTCGATCGACGGCAGAGGCGAGAGCCGTTCCAGAACCGCGAGAAACGGGTAGGTCGCGAGTAATTTTTGGAAGCTGCACCCAACGGTACTGCAGGTACAATGGCTTTTGCGGAAATTTAACTGCGGTGGAGCTCGCTAATTATTACTCTCCTGAAAAACTAAAAAGTCCTTCATTGGATTTATTCAATTCAAACTATTTGCTTCAGGTGTCGGACCTATCGACAATTTTCCTCTACCCCTAGTCATGGTTGCTGAAAGAATAGGAAGTCGGGAAAGTGAGCCGTCTTTTCTGTTGATGGCCCCAGTCGCTCGGTGGATCTAAAAGCGTTCAACGCTGAGGGCCTCAGCTACCGCGAAACCAACACGATCCAACACACGAACACACTAACACACCAACATGCCAACATACCAACCACGATCTCGACGTCGAAGGCATGACTCTGGTAGTAACCGCAGAACTTTTGAGCGTCAGTGCAGTCGTACTCACCTTCCATCGGCTGGCGGCTTCTTGTTCCCGTCTGTCTGTGCTGGAGCTGTCCCATACAGTCAACTGCTGTCGTGCCAAAGCAGTCAGATTGATGGTGCGTCCTCGATTGTACCGATATGGTGGCACATGTCAACTCCAATTTGGGCCAATCAGTTAATCTCTTCATGCACTCATGTCATTGGTGTAAAATACCAAGAGCTCCATTTCACCCAACCTCAACCAGCACCATCATTGTAGAGCATATTCGCCAGAGGCGTCCACGATGGTGTTCTACTTCACGTCCTCGGGTGCGTTGCGCTGCCCCACAATAGCCTCGTCATGAGTTCTGACGTACGGTGACCATGTCGGTACTCAGAGGGCCACACCATTTACATGGGCAAAGATAAGCATGAGAACGAAGATTTGATCCGCTATGGATTCCTCGAAGATATCTGGTGTGTGCGGATCGGCGTTTTTGCGCTCTCAAGTATTACGTAGTGTGTGCTCATTTTGTATTCTGTGGTATGTGCCAATCAGGTTTCATGTGGACGATCTATCGTCGGCACACGTGTACCTTCGCCTCCCAATGGTATGCTCCATGAGCATATTAGGAATTGGCGCTGATTTTCAGTGTCTGATTGCTTCTGCGTTGCATTTCAGGGAGCATCCGCGCTGGATGATATCTCTGATACCTGCTTAGAGGAATGCGCACAGCTGGTCAAGGTACCGGAACATTCCAGGGCTTGTGAGAGTTCGCGTGGATCTACGCTGACTGATGCGGCGCTAGGAAAACTCGATTGAAGGCTCCAAGAAGAAGAGCGTCAAAGTCGTGCGTAATACTGTTGCCGTCGTGATGTATCCGTGCCATCTTGATGCACAGACTCAAAAGCGTATCATTTAGGTCTACACCAAGTGGCGCAATCTGAAGAAGACAAACGCCATGGAAGTCGGCCAAGTTGGGTTCAACCATCCAGAACGGGTACACCACCGCTCGTGCGTCTAACGCGAATTGCATCGGACCATGCTAATACCCTATGCTCTACGATATGTGGATGAGTAGGTGCGCACCTACTCTGTGAAGGAGAAAGACCGCGATATCCTCAAGGCGCTGAACAAATCCAAGACCGAGTCGTATCCCGACCTCGAAGGCAAAGCGTTCACTTGCTCAGGTTTGCAGTTTCTTCCCCCATCATCTAACTGGTTATATTATCCGTAGAGGAACGTCGTCAGCGGGAGGTTTTGTACAAAGTCGACCGCAAGAAGTACCGCCAGCAGGTCGAAGCCCAGGAGCGCAAAGAGCGCGAAGAGTTCAAGAAGGACAAGGAGCTGCGGAGCTACTCGTACGTTTTTATCATCAGTTTATCATTGCTGCTGCAGGTGCCTTTTTGCTGAACCGAGGGAACTGATGCTGCACTACAGCACGCTGATGACGCGAGAAAACATCGAAGCCGGCGATCGGCTCCAGGCGTCTGTGGATCTCTCCAGTGTGAACGCCTACGAAGAGGACTTCATGTAGTCGTGTGTCCGCTCTACTGATCTAAGTGAATCGATGTATACGTCACTAATATGAAACATGGCACTATATGTGCACTGCATGAGGTCACTTCCGACCAGCGCATTTCTACTTGCGTCACCATGCCAGGTGATGGCGCCGCCGCGGCTGCGCCGCCAGCGGAGGAAGCAAGCACTACCACACAGACGCAGACGCAGACGCTGGAGCAGCAGATCCAGCAATGTTTACGTATGCTCGAGGGCAAGACCGACGAGCACAAGTTCGCGGGGCTGTTGATGATTACGAAACTCGACGGCGGCGCCGACGCCGAGCCGCGCATGCGCCGCGCGCGCGCGCAGGTGGTCGAGACCGTGGGCGTAGCATTCTTCCTGCGCTTGATCTCCACGCGCGGTATGTACTTAAATAGGGAAAGTCCCATCTTACGTCTGTCTGTCTCCATCCATGGAGGGCTGACGAGGGGTACTGTAGGCGACAGCGACACGGACGGGCTCTCGTCGTTCCAGTCGCTCGGGCTGAGTCTCATCGCCAGGTGCTCAACGTATAGAGTCGCGTCTGTGGGCAACATGGAGGGTTCTCACGTTTAGTGGTTTTTACGCGGAATTTCCTAGCTTTTGTCAGGACCCCGTGGTGGCCGCGCTGTTCGCGCAGGACAAGCTTGTGCGGTTCGTGCTGGACCAGCTCGCGCTGGTGACGAGTCCGCCGCCGCCGTCGGCGCTCGACTGTCTGCTGATTCTCCAAGGGATCGTGCACTGCGCCGCCGGCGTGGAGCTGCTGAGCCAGGGCCACGCGGGTAGTCGATTTGTCAGTACGCTCAAGAAGATCGTACGCTCCACGCCCGCCGCCGTCAAGCACGAGAACCGGCCAGACGGTGGTACCGCCACCACCGCCACCTCCGCCAATACTGCCACTGCCGCCGCAGCCAGTGGCTCGGCGTTGGACGCGCTTGTGGTCCAGTACTGGTCGGTGCTGCAGACGTTGTCGACGTCGTCGGCGTTCTGGACCGAGCTCGCCGGCTACGACTTTGAGTTTGTATGTTCGACGTTCTCGACGGCGGCGGGCGACGTCGCGCTCCAGATCCTGGCCGTGCTCAACAATCTGCTGCAGCTCGTGGAAGAAGGCGCCGCGCCTGCCGAGCTGCTCAGCTCGCAGGCGCTGTGCGATCTGCGCGTGGGCGTCGTGCGCTTTCTGCGCGCCAAGTGGACGGGTCACGAGCGCGACGCATGTCTGCGGCTCGTGTACCAGCTCATGCAGCAGCAGAGCGGGATCGCGTGGTCGCTCTCGGGGACCACGCTGCGCACCCAAGAGACCCAGGACGACATCTCGGGCGGCAAGTTTGTGCTGCTCGTACTCAAGCTCGTGGGTATCGAGGTGAGAGCAACCCTGCTTCGAGCAGGCAGGCTACTACGGTATCTCACTCGCCGTGTTGCGTTATCAGATCAAGCTGATGTTGGATGAAGTCGAGTTCGCGCTGATACAGATGGAGGAGCCCGCGATCGAGCGCGTGGACGAGGAGCTGCGCCAGCAGCACGAAGTGGCGCGCGCCCTGGCGGTGCTGCCCATCTGCTACGGTGTTGTCGAGTCGGTGATCGCCGGCATCGTCTCGAGCGACGACGGCGCGCTCGTGCTGCCCTTTGACATTTTGCTGCAGCTCAAGCAGTCGTTTGCCGACACGTTCATGGTGGTGCTCGAGCACCTGACGGCCGTGCGCGAGTTCATGAAGACCCATCGGTACAAAGACCTCGTCGCGCGCGAGTCGCCTAGTGTGCGGCAGCTGGATGCGGTCGCGTTCGCGAGCGTCCGCGTCACGAGCGCCTGGCTCGCGGAGGACTCGGACACGTGCGCCGCGCAGGCGATCGATCTGCTGCCATTTCTAGTCTGCTACAAGCCGCTCCAGCCGACCTCCACCTTCACCACCACCACCACGGCCAGCGAAAGTAGCGGCGTCCACTTCACCAACCAGCTCGGCACCTCGAGCGACCTCGAGCTCGACTCGGACGACGAAGTGGACTCGGACGACGAGGTCGACGCCGTGGGCGAGATGCTGCGCACGGCGACGCGCATCCACGAGCGCGACGCGCAGATCGACCAGCTCCACTTCCTCCTGCCGGGCCTGCTGCAGATCAGCGCGATGCCCGAGGGCGCGCAGGTCATCGCCGAGGATGTGGCCGTGCTCCAGCGCGTGCTCCGCTTCTGCTGCACACTGTGCGCCAAGATGGCGTCGGGCGAAGAGCAGTTTGGCGGCATCCCGACGCTGACGCTCAGCCTCGGCGTGCTCACGAACTTGCTACTGCTGCGCAGCAGCAGCGTTCAAGTCACGTCGTCTGGCCGCGCGGCCTCGGCACTGCCGAACGCCGTTGAATGGTACTGCGCGCTGTCGTTTCTGCTGCCCATGGCCTGTGCCACCGGCGCGCACTTGATGACCGAGACGTTGCTGACTGAGGAAGAGCGCGGAGAGGACGACCGCTACGTGATGGTGCTCCACGTCGTGTGCGTGATCTTGCTGGTCGCGAGCAACTTCCAGGACACGAAGACTCGGCCGTGTCGACTCTCGCCCGCCGTCGTCCAGCTCGTCGACCCGTTCAACGTCATCACCAACTGGATCCTGACGCACCCGCCCGACGCATCGTCCGAGTCGGCGACCGATCTGCTCGAGCTCAGCCGCGGGCTGCTGCTGCGGTCGCCGCTGCACCAAGGGCTTATATAGGTAGGTAGGTAGGTAAGGTTGATGCGGGAAAGAGAGGAAGGTGGTGGATTGTTCTTGCTTCACGCGCACACACCCACACATACTGTGAACGACGCGCTGTCTGCTGCTGCTGTTGCTGTGGGAATCTCGCTAGACTAAAACGAAAAAAATTCTACGCACTTAGGGGGAGGATGGTGGGTCGGGAAAAAATTGTCCTAGCTATTGTGTTTCGAGGGGAGAAGGATCATCTTCTACATAATATGGGCTGGTGGAACGCAAACACGACACCAGCCTCAGACCGAGGTCGAGATGTCCTGTTCCTCTGCAGCATCGCTCAGCCTTGCGCGCTTGTGCGGTGGTGTTTGCTCGGCGTCTTGCTCGGCGCGGCAGCGTCGTCGCGCCGAGTGGCGCGGCAGAATGGGCACCACGGGCTCTGTGATGCAACCGGGCAGCTCCAGTCCGCGCTGGACCACGGACGCGTTCATCACGGGGTTGGCGACCGACTGAAGCAGCGGTAGCGATATTGCCATGGTCGGCACAGGCACGTCGCTCGTGCCCACCGACAGGCTTGCGGCCGACTCGGACGCGCCGCTCGACGGTGCATTCCGTCGCACGCGCGCGTTCACGACTGCGCGGATGATCTGGTTGCTGGCCGAGAGCTCGAGCAGCTCGTTCGTGGGCATCCGCGCCTGCGACTGCTGGAGGATGATGGTCGTGTTGATCGCGTAGACGCTGTAGTTGGAGCACGCGTCCGTGGGCAGCTGCGCACGGCAGGTCGGGCACGTCGAGTGCATGCGCAGCCACGGCTCGATGCAGTGCACGTGGAAGTGGTGGCCGCATGCGAGCTGCGCGCATGGCTCGTCCATGCTCTCCATGCACACGACGCAGTCGGCGTCGTCCGGCGGCGCCTGCACGAGCTGGCGCTTGAGTGCCTCGACCACGTGGATGGCGGCGGGCGACACGCTGTGGAGCTGCGGCATGATGTAGCGGATGATGGACTGCACCCAGCGCGGGCTCTTGAAGAGCCGCAGCGCGTCTTTGATCTGCGAGTTGGGCGGCGCCGCGTAGCGCACGTTGACGCGGATCGCGAGGTCCATCTTTCGGGCGTTGGGTGCTGGTTGGATACTGGCGCGCTGGCGGCGGGGGAAATTGCTGGACTGAAGAAAATGAGTGACTTCCCGTAGCTGCTCGCACCGAAGGGCGGGAACAGAGTGATGGTCACTTGAAGTGGCGGGGGGGGGAGCTCCGAATGCTGGAAAAATGGAGAGGAGAAAAACGTCTCCACGACGACGACCAGGAGGCGGAGCACTGAGCGGAGCGGAGAAGAAGCCGCAGATGAGGAGGAGGCCGCAGGGGAGGAGGAGCAGAGCAGAGCAGGGAGGGGGAGCGCGGGCAGCGGCAGCAGTAGCAGTAGCAGTAGCAGTAGCGGTGAGCGTTTTCGATGGAAGGGGCCAAGCTCAGAAATGAAGCGCCAGAACTGTCATCGCGCGCGCTCGAGCACAGCGTCGCACACGGAGTTTCTTCGGCGGCTCTGCGTTGCGGTTTTGCGTTGCCTTTGAAAAAGGGATTCGCTATTTTTCCCTCCTTTTCTGGCGGCGTTGATGCTAATAGCTACTGACCTCTATTTGTAGGGCCGGCGTTTTTTTTTTCAGCTTGGCTGCGACCGAATGCGAGGGAGCAACTCTGTCACAGCCTGCACCAGGTCAGTCACTCGCGTCTTATTTTGTATAAAAAGTGGATCTTTCTTTTTTGTTTGCTTGGCCTGCTTGCTCTCTTTCCCAAGCACTCAGGAGTTATGACTCTGTTCTACCGGCTTGGAGTCCGGTGCCGTTAGGCGTTCGTTGCGGAAAAAGACCCGCTATTTTGAGGGGAAAACCGAGCCAGCCGCAGCTTCCGCCCTTCCTGCGACTCAGCACCCGAAGGCGAAGGCGCGCGCGGGGAAGGGCTGCTGGGGTTAAATCCAAACTGAGATAACTCGGTTTGCTCGGCTCCTTTGGTTGAGGGAAGGGTAGGAGGGATCGCATTGTAAAGTAGCCATCCCCTCGTCCCGTTCGGATCGCCATGGAAGGCCTGAAAGAAGGAGAAAGCTCACCATTTAGATCTCGCTCGAGGAGCTAGATTTGATCTTGAAGAGAACAATAGGCTGATTCGCTTGCACTCGCAACCGCATCCTGAACAAACAGCTCTGCAAGATGAGTCAGTACCAAGAGCCGTCGTCTGAAAATGACGAGAACTGGCCGAACAATGCGTCACCTTCAGAGCCGTTGGCATCCATGGAGGAATGGCTCTTGAGCGCCTCGTCGCCGGACAGACTGGTCAGTGCTTGCGTCTGCCTTCCAGTTCTCCACATCCTCGCAGAAAAATCTTATTCCGCCCAATGAAGCTAAAGTTGACCTCTCAACGACTGATGAATGTGACCTTCGCTCTTTTCATCCGCCCCCTTTGTCCAGTACCTTGTCGTGAGCTCGCACCTTGAGTGAAGAGGACAAGTCACGGTTCGCTAACAGGAGCCTCAAGTCTGTTCAGCAACTGCCAGCGCAGTTTCGATTGTGCAGTGGGCGAAACGGCTGAGCTATTGAGCTGAGGTTGATAACGCCTTTGCGTGGAGTTCTTGAACTTGCAGCACCGTTATTATGCAGCCAGTACGAACGTTCCTCAGAAGACCACGCAATGGCTTGAGCCAAAACAACCCAGGCAAGTATTGCATCATCGTACAACGGCAGTTAACCATTCGTCTCTTTCGACTTCAGGGCGGAGGACGCCTGCAGCGGCTGTGCGCTCGTTCCAGTGGCAAGTGCGATTGGTCGTAGCACGCCTATCCGAGCCGACGTGAGCGGAAACCGCAGCTCCTCGGGCGTGGAATCGCGCGAGAGCCCTTTCTCCGTAGCTACACATGTTCGCAGTTAGAGAAGTTCCCTGCATGCGAGTGAGGCAACATGACAAACCTTGTTCTTCGTCGGACAGCAGTAGTTGGACCTGTCTTTGAAGCCGCTGGATCTCTTTCTTCTGCTGAAGAATAACTGAGTGCATCTCCTCGGTCTTGGCCATGCCGCCGTATCGACTTCTCCGCTCTTGCTCGACCCGCGTGAACGGTAGACTGTTGTCACGCTTCGACGTGCGAGCGGGCGACGGTACCGGAGACCCCAGTCGGGTGCCTTTCGATAGAGCTCCACAGTTCAGCGGTACGAGCTTGTTTGCGCTCAGTGTTGAGTCGAGCGTCAGGTCGTGGCCGAATTGGTTCACAGGGGCGAGCTGAGGCGACGACGCGCTCATCTTCAGCGACTGCTGAACGGGCGACTTGATCGGACTCGTTACCCGCTCTCCCTGAGAGAAGATCTGGTGCTCGAGGTCGCGGATCTTTATCAGCGAGGTCTTGTTCTCTTTACGAAGTTTGTTGCACTCTTCGATGAGAATGCTTCCTTCTGCGACAGCATCTCGCCGCACGCGCTCGGCTTTGGCTTTAGCGTTCTCCAGCGTGCGTTGAAGCGTCTGGATGGTCTTGCTCATGAACTCCATTTGCTGCACGGACTCGTCCACGGCCTGCTTGCAATCGTAGCCCAGTGCGTCATCTGTGGCCGGATTTGGCGCCTGGAGAGGGGTTGCCGTCTCTCCCTGCTTGAACTTGGCGGGGCTTCCAATTCGATCCGCGATTCCGCGCGACGGTGCCGAAGGTTTGTCATGTCCAGAACCTCTTCCATTCGGCGAAGGCACTACTACCTGCTTGCTCTTGGATGGACTGCTGGTCGAGGTGGTAATCGTTAATGTAACCTTCGGTGGTTTCTTCTTGACGCCTTCGCCCATGACAAAGGCCTTGTACGCGTCTTTAATCGCCGCTTCCATGTCTTTGCCGTTGGTCATCTGTGCCATGCGCGTGAATTCGCGCACCATCTCGCTCATCGAGTAGTCCTTCTTGAGCATGTTCTGGCGAAGCATCTTGGCTTCGTGGAGCAGCATCTTGATCTTGGTCTCTTTACCCACAACATCCTGCTGGATGATCGCCTTCTCTTGGTACTCGTCAGCCATCTCGGTCTGCATGTCGTGCAAATGTCCTTCCAAGCTGGTCACGTGCTCTTGCATCGGCGCCTTGGCCGCTTCTAGACCGTCGATCCGGTGGTGCAGCACACTTCGAAAGTTCTCCAGCACGCGGTTCGTGGACTGGAGACCGGCAATATCTTTGTCTTTGTCCGCCATACTAAACTTACAGGCGTCAAAATGCTTTTCGTACTGAACGAGCGTGGCCTCCAGCTTGGCAATCTTGGCGCGCTCGGTCGCCAACAAGATGTCGCGTGCGTGCGACGATGCCTTTAGCTCTTGCATCTTTTTTTTTAGCGACTCGAGCTTGGTGTTCGTCGCGCTCAGCTGCCCTTGCTTGATCGCGGTGTTCTGCCGCTCCAGGTCGAGCTGCGCCTCATAGTCCGCACGAACCTTGGACAGCTCATGCTCGTAGTCGCTTTCTTCCTGGTGCAAAACCTCTTCAAACTTGACGTGGTTGTACCGAAGATCTTCGTGGAGCCGTTTGATCACGTCATTTTGTTCTTTGCTTCGCGTGTACGCAGCTTTGCGCTCAGCGTGGAGCGAGTTCCGACTCTGAGTGTCCTGGGCTTCGATCAGCGCCTCGCAGCGCTGCCGAGTTTGCTCCAGCTGCTCCGACAGCGCATCGTACCTGCTCATCTCTTGCGCCAGCTTGCGCTCGTACTGGTTCTCCAGCTCCTGTGTCATCTTGACATGGTTCGCTTCTTTGTGCGACATCTCTTCGGTGTGCTTGCGCTGCGCTTGCTGGTGACGGTGTTCCAACTCTTCGTACCGCACCCGCTCGTGGACCATGAGGTGTTCCGACTCTTCTTTGATGATCCGCAGTCGGTCGATCCATTCATTCTCTTTGCGATGCATTGTAAACTCCACGTCGGCTTTGACCTGGTCGTAGCGTTGCTGCATTTCCAGCAGCGTCGCTTTTTGCTCATCGAGATCTTCTCGCGCCACCAGAACAGCATCACTGAACAGCAACACGTTCTTCTTCTTGTCGTGAGCCTTTGACAACTCGTTTGGATCACTATCGCCGTGGAGCAATGCATTGGTACTCGCAGTAGAGTGACTCACGATCTTGAACAGCATCACACTGCCGTCCTCGGAGCTCGTGATGAGCTGCTCGCCGTCGTCGGTGATTCGCATGTACGTGATCGCCTCGGCATGAGCGGAGAATTCGTACAGACATCCCTTCCCAGTCCACGGCAGCGCAAACACCATGATGACCCCGCTGGTCGTTCCAGCGTAGAGGCGCTTGCTGTCTTTGGTGATAGCCATTGCCGTGGAGCTCACACCTGGTGGAAGATCCACGACGTGGGTCTCCTCACCACCGTACATTTCTCGGATCTTCCCGTCCGAACCGGCGGCAAAAACCACCTTCGGGTCGCGATAATCTGAGACCACAGCGGCATATTGGCACTGCTTGACCATGTGCTGAACGTCTTCGCATCGACTACCTGCATGATTCATTCGTAGCACGCATTAGCTAAAGACACAACGTATTGCAGCAGTGAAAGGAGCCCGATGTACCTGTGCTGATGCTCCAGCGATAGATTGACCCGTCGTGCGCGGCCGAGCAGAGGAAAAAGTCGTCTCTCGTCCAAGCCAGCGCACGCACGGCGCCGATATGACCTGAAAATGTGTACAGCGGCTCACACTAGCAAGTCCAACACATGGTTAGCCCGCAAAAAGGGCCAAAATCACAACACAATCTTCCACATACCGTGTACGTTCGAAATACTGAGACCGTGAGGCCCGCAGCGCACGCAAACAAGTGGCCACCGCCGGAGAATTTGACCGCGCGGCAGTTCTTCACGGGTACTTCGCGGACTTGGCGCAGTGATTCTTGAAGGATGTGGAATAGACGAATCCGTTCTTTGAACGTCACTATAATCTGGAAGCCCGTTGGATGCAGTGACACCGCGATGGGCTCGTCGGGACATTGATGTAAAAGTTCGTACGCGTGCAATTCGAAATTCCACAATCGCACAGTCTTGTCGATGCCGATGGTCACAATGATCGGGCGGACCAAGCACACATCCAGTTGGAGAATGCCGCCAAGTTGGTTGCCCTACACGCAAACAACGATTGTCAAAACAACAACTGATGAGCGTGGAGAACACCCAAGCCCTCAAAGTAAGCAACATACATTTCGAACCAATTCACGGTAGTCGATGTGGTCTTCCTGCACTGTTTCAACCGCACTCATCGACACGCACAGCAATTCCTGCGACTTGGTGCACGTCACGACTGACTCCAGACCGGGCGAGACCGTGATACACTCGATGGCGACTTCGCCCACTGACACAGTCCGTACGAACGCAAACGGATCCTTTGGATCATCCTAAAGAAGAAAACGTGAGTGCAACTCCCCAAATGGTCTTCTACAGTACAACCGCGCAACGTACCGTGCTTTCGTACAGGCTAAAAAAGCCAGCGGAGCCGCCCAGTACAAAGCCTTTGGCGTGAGCTGCAAGACATTCGAGCCGAACGTACGACGGTTGATGGCATCGCGACGCGTGGACCAGGTCAACAGCACTATTGTCGATCGCTGATCGGAAGCACAGCAACATTCCCCGCTCGGACACTGCGACCATGTGCTCTTTGAGCCACAAATGGTCCACAAAGTGCTCTTGCTCGCGCGCTGGCGGCAGGAAATTGCCGATCTTGAAGTCGTTGTTGGTCCACAGCCAATACTTGAGGATCATTGGACCCGAGACGGAGATGTAGCTCGGGTTGTTCGGGTTGATAAACACGCGAGTACCACGGCTGGGGCATTTGCACGAGGCGATCATCTTGCCCGTACTCACTTTCCAGTAGGTGACATTGTGAGCGGGCGCATCTTCGAGTATCGCGAGGAACTTGTTGTCCGATGAGAACGCGCACGACGCGACGTTAGAGTTGTGCGGCAACTGGAGCATCTTTTGACGCGTTCGAGTGCTCGTTTTGTAAATCGACAGCACATGCTGCTGGTGCTGATCACGCAGGTGCAGAGCTGGCGACGCACCCGCCTTGAGAGTCGTATTCGCCATCGCATTCGCTGGATTCCCTTGATGGACTTCGGCCACGGCAATCAGCTCTCGATTGGTCGACACATGGAAGCTCTGAATGGACTGAACCGTTTGGGTGGACGGGAAAAACTCCATTTGACGGGTCTCGGTGTGGTAGAACGCGAGATGGTGTGCCACAGGGTACACGACGACGCTTTCGTTCACGAATTCGACGACTTGGCGACCGCACATGCGGGCTCCTAGCGCGTACCTGAACGATACGACATCCACATCCAGTAAATAGTCTGGGAACCAGCATAGTCACCTCATCAGGAATGACGCACCATGGTCGAAGATGCACGCTCGAATCCACAGCTTGGGACACCAACGGCATCGCTGAAGCGTCCGCACTCGCCTCTTCATAGCCGTCAGCATCGTCCGGGCGCTCGAGCTCTCGATCCATCGCGCTTCCAATCGCCCACCGTCGTAGGTCGCTTCAGGAAAGCAAGAAATCGAACATTCATTCTTCCACGGTTGCCGTTTTTAGCATGCTGTTCGACATGCTGGTCGTTTCGCGGTCAAGTTAGAACACCAAGTCTGAAGACCCATAGCAGCGCGCGACGACAGCAAGCACGAGGCAGCGAGAATCGCGGCGAGTGTCAGTCGCAATGCTGGGCGGGATCTTCCAGAAACGCAAGAAAATCCAGGAGCTACGGGCTCCATCCTTGCAAGACATCAAAAAGTACGCCATGAACGATCGTGCTGACGGTGAGAACAAGAGTGGGGCATGGGCTGATTCTTGTCTCGACCAGATTTCGCGAGGTATACGGCCGCCATGCTGAGCGCCGACACGTCGAGACACCAGCCTGCTTCGAAAGAGTGTGTGAAGCGAGATTTTCCCCCCGCTATCTCAATGACCTCCTCACGTACTAACGAAGACTTGATTTGGGCACAACAGAGCATCTACAAAGCTATCTCGTGTCAGAAAGAGCTCCACTCCGTGGACTTTCGGCAAGAAGATGTCACTGACCCGCAAATCATCGCGCTCGCGGAGACGCTGCTGGAAATGCCGTTGGTGTCGTCGCTCGACTTGCGCGATAATCGCATCACAGACGATGTACGATGCAAACCTTCCACAGAAATGATCACGACGCGACGCTGACGTGTTCTTCGTCTTTAATTCGTAGGGTGCCAAGGCTCTGCTCGAGGTACTTCGGCTTCAGATCATCGCGGCGAAGACGCCACCAAAGACTGACCCTAGGACCAAAAAAGTCCTTCCGCCGCCAGCTGTGCCCGAGTTCACGCGCTACATCACCAACGTCAACCTCAAAGGCAACGAGATTTCACCCGCTGTGCTGGACGAGATGGCTCTGTACGCGGAGATACTCAAACGTGAAGACAAACGACTCGAGATTCGTACAGCTCTGAATCAAGTCGACCGGAACGCTGGCGGCGGAGTGGACGAAGAAGACTTCAAAGCGGTCGTCAAGCTGCTGACGGGCACTGAGCCTAACAAGAAAGAGATCAAACAGCTGATGGGCCAGGCAAATGCGAGCGGCGATAACCAGCAAAACTCGATCGCGCTGGAAAACGTGCTGCTGGCGAAATGTTCGTCATCTCCTCCCAAAAAAACAGCATGTCCCCCGTGGGAAGCGCTCGTTCAGGTCCAGCACGCGAAAATCGGAAACGCGTTCGCGTCTCCATTGTCGGCACCCAAAGCTCCACAAAGCCCGGAGCCACAGCCATTGAGCTCCCCGCTTCGCGATGCCAAGCCAGTTGAGGCCAGCCACAATATCCAGACCTCGAGTACGCTCAGCGCTCAGCAGCCAGGAGCTGTAAATCCAGTCATGCTTCCCTCTGCAGCTGCAGCAAACGCTGTGTTCCCACCGCCACCAGCGCCGACAACGCCGTCTCCCACTCCGAAACTTGCACTTATTATCGACATGATCGAGTCGCCATCCAAGCAAAAAGTCGACTTTGGACCTCCGTCGTCTCCACCTCCGCCACTACCTTTACCTCCGAGCCCGACTTCGGATAGACGCTTGAGTTCTGCCCCGGCGTCGTCCAAATCGCGAAGCAGCGCCGACAATGCTGGCGACCAGGCATTCCCAGCCCCTTTGCCTGAGACCGTTGCCATCGCGAAGTCACCCGTAGAACGTTCCAGCCCCGGCCTCGCCAGGCAAAACTCGAACGATAGCCACCGGTCATTGGTGACACCTAGTACGCCGAGCATGCCCGCATCTCCTGCTGGGAGAGACGACTATAGCATGGAATTTTCGTCGTGGCGAGATGACGACCCATTCGGCGACGATGGCGAGGAGCCCGACCAGCCACGCGAGCGCGAAACGACTGGCGGAGACGAGATTGAGTCCGTGCGAAGCCGTGAATTCTCTCCCAGCGTGGCCTCACGTCATTCAGCCGTATCGTCGAGCAAACCATCGCAGCCAACAGTCACCATCAATGCGACCAACAACCAGAAGTTTAACGGTGGATCCTCACCGCCCAGCAAGTTTTGCGAGTATTCCCATTTCGATAAGGACGAATCCTCGACGCGGCGAGAATTGTCTACATTGGCGTACTCCAACTGCGCCAATGAATCTCCCATCTCCAACTCGCCCTTCAAGGATCCCCAACCATCTCAGCTCCAGCCAGTTGTTGACGCTGACGACAAGCTTGACGAGGAAGAAGAATGCTACGATTCGACGGTGCTCGACATTATGAGAGACGGGAAGCTGAGAAACGTCGCGACGGTTGTCCACTCAGAATTCAAGCGAGGCCTGGCGCTCCAGGATTTCCCCGGTGAAGTGCCGTTTCGCAATCTCGTCGCGCTGATTTTGTCCGGGAATGGTCTTCGCGATCTCGGTCTCTTCAAAGAGGTAATCAGGGCCCGGCCTTTGCTGTGTGTAGTCATGAAGGTGCTAATCACGGATTCACGTTTGTTCGTAGTGCCGCTTCCCGTGCACCTCGGTGTTGGATCTATCTCAAAATACGCTTAGTCGGATCAGTGACGAAGAACTCGCATGCTTTCCGAAGCTCCAAGTCTTGGATCTCTCGTGCAATCGGATGCGCGCAATCTCGGGAGTCGGCAAGCTCTTTGACATTAGAGCACTCAGTCTCTGCAACAATCAACTGCGCAACGTGATCAACATTGAACACCTTGCGCACCTTCAAATCTTGCGGCTTCGGTCGAACGTCATCACGGCGACGTCTGCTTTACGGTTGCTTTCGCTCAACAAAATGCTCACGCATCTGGACTTGGACGACAACCCGCTGATGGAGACCGACGAGCGACAGCGGCGCAAAGTCACAGTCCATATTCTCAATGTGGTCCCCCTGCTGTCGACGCTCGGGTCCGAGCCGATCGCCGGCCACCACTCGAAGGACAAGCGCAAGCTCACCATCGTGGACTCGCCCATGGGCAAGTCGTTGATGGACCACAGCGAGTGTCCCGAGTTGCGATTGCTGTGGGTCTCAAACGCTTGCGACATTCTCCAGATCGTCCAGGATCGCGAGCCCGAACGGACTCGTCCAGCGTATGATGACGACGATTCGTACGGGGACTCGGGCTATGGCGGCGAGGGAACGTCGCCGGTCCGCCCCAAGAAACTGAACCGCAACGACCAGCTTCAAAAAGATGATCTGCGCAGCAAATCTGTCGGGTACCGCTCCCGAGAGAAGGCGCCACCGTCTCCGACACGAGCAAAGGTCTCGCCGTTCGAGTTTGGGCCACCACTCCCACGAACGCCACGAAAGTCGCCCAAAAAGAAAGTAGTCGATTCGAAGCTCGCTCAGGAACAGCAGCGGCGAGCCAGCCTACTCAGTGCGCCGAAGCATCCGCCTGTCGACACGAACCAGCTCAAGCAACAACAGCGGCACAAATCTCGTCCGACGTTTGATGTCAACATGAGCGTTGCGGAGCGACTACAACTGGTGCGGGAGAAATCGCTTCGTCGAACTAGCACTCTCGCAACGCATTCCGAGCTGACTGCGCACCACCGCCCTTCGACACCCCAGCACACTGTGAACAACTGCAAACGGGGAAGTGAACATACCCCAGCTATAGTGATGGAGATCCGCGCCCCAAGTTCACCCGCACGAACGTCGCCCATGCGTCACCAGTCTATTGTGGAGTTCCGCGTCGAGCCTTTGCCGATGACATCACCGCTGCTTAGCCCAGCGAATAACCAGCAGCTCAACTTGTTGCAGTCACCGAGCAACGCGACCATTGATCCTCTTTCGGTGTCAGCATCAGGCGCTTCAGGTGCTGTCGATGGCTTGGTCGAGCGCAAAACGAGCCTGAAGGAGACCAGTTTCCTGCAGTCGCTCGCTGTGACTGACTTCTTGAGCCACGCCGAAGAAGAAATTTCGACGGCGCAGACGGCGCTGAATGTTCTCTTGTCCATGTGCGAACGCTCGCCGACTGATTCGAAAAAGCTGAGCGAGTACCGAAACAGTCTGGAGGCACTTGATATCCTGGATGAGCGCGAGAGCCAAGAGTTGTTCCAACGTGCGAGAAACCACGATGATCCCCACAAGGTGCGAGAGTGTTCAAGCGCATTTGAGAAGCTGCGCACGTTAAAAAAGTGCATCAAGGATTTGCTCCAGAAACTCGAGGTCCACACGCCTGGATCGCCAACGATTCGCTCGTATTGCACCGACTTGCGCACGAAAGAACTGCGAAATATCATCGAAAATGTGGATGGTTGTGTTCAGCCCATCAGCAGGAACACTGAGCTCGCATCAGTAGATACTCGGGTCGAAACTCAAAGCTCCACCTCGAGTCCAGTAATCGTGGTGAAGGAGCCGGCAGTGATGAGTTTAGAGCCTTCTCCCACTCTGAGTGTCCACTCGAAGCTCTTTGCAAGTGCGAAGCACGACGAATTAGAGCCAGCGGAGGCCGACGTGGAGGTCGCTCGAAAGGATGAGGACGAAGATGAGTTTGACTTTCTGTCGTCCGACACTTCGATGTTCGATGACGATAAGCCAGCTCAGCCGCCGTCTGCGCCAGCCGCGAGTATTGTGGACGACGTGACGATTCCAGACGCCGCAGAGGTCGACAAAATCCTATCGACTAGGCAAGATGAAAGTCTTGTGAGGGCCCCCGAAGCTGAAGCAAGTAGTGATTCACATCTCTTTCCACCACAACAGGAGCGAAACGAGCGATCGCTGTCTGCCACATCAACAGACATCACTCAAGATATCACGCAAGTGGGGTTTGAAGATGACAACGACTTCGACTTTGACACTGAGTTGCCGCTCGACGAAGAGCCACCTCTCGAAGATGGCGTGGTGGATGATGCCGAGATAGCACAGGAGCCACCAGCATCGAAAGCTGACATTGTAGCAGCACAAGAGGATGAGGAGGAATTCGACTGGGATCCACAGGATGCGGAAGAAGAAGCTTTTGTCGAGAAGACAGCTGTCGTGGATGTTGAGGAAAGCGAGGAGGTCCGAGATGTTTCATTCTCGCAAGACGCTGAAGATAGCGTTGAGGCCGTTGACCCGACTGCTGAACACGAGTTCTTTCTCACTGAGGAAGACCACCGGGAGGTTGACCAGCAGTACGAAGAGGCAGGAGAAGAAGAGGAAGCTGGAGAGGATGAGCAGCCGCACCAGCGCGAAGAGTTTGTCGAGGTCGATGACGAAGACGACGAGGAAGCCGAGACGTTCGGAGACTGGGAGAAAGGCTTTGATCCGACGACCAACCACTACTTCTGGTTCAACCACGAAAGCGGAGAGAGCCAGTGGGTGCCACCCGAAGGATGGCCGTACGAAGTGGACACGCCGTTTGAAGACGACGCCGAGGAGCAACTGGAGGACGAGGAGTGCTATGAAACCGGCCAAGTGGAGGACGACCACGCGCAACAAACGGACGACCAGCCAGAGTCGCCAACCAAGTCGTCATTCGAAGCCGAAAATGATGATGACGACGACGACGACGTATTCTCTGACCAAGATCTGCCCGACTTTTGAGGTCACTTCACTGTATCATCCACTTTCCATTCCCTATTTTCCTCTCAAATTCCCACTTTTGTTTGTGGTCATACCGACGGTGGGCTCAGCGCCGCGTCGTCTCCATTGGGACGCTGCATCGCCGCCTGGCGTCGGCTCCCCACGAGACATTTCTCCAAGTGTGGTGCGTACCGCGATGCGTGGACCTAGTAAAAAAAAGGACACCATATTCCTCCCATCAGTATAAACACACAGAGGATTGAACGACCAGAATGCGTGGTGAACCTGGCGCTTGCAGCGCGAGCAGCTGACGACGAGACTTTGCGGTTCAATTGGCGCGTGGTCCACTACAGCATTGTACGAATCCGTCAGCAAAGTCCCTTTTCTATTGATGTACGGACGGGAAAGCGCGAGCCTCACCGTGGTCGAGCGAGTCCACTTCGTAGAGCTCGTCCAGCGACATGCCGACGGTCTTGACTTGCTGATGGATCTGGAACGAGACCAGCACAGCAACATCGTGACGATCGGCACATAGATGAAACATACGTGGACAGAGGCGCTGGTTACGTCGAAGCAGAGATCCAGGAGCAGATCGTCGACCAGGAACCGCAGCACTTGCTCTTCCAGTTCCATGGTTGAACCTGCCTGCACGAACTGCAGATGGCGCGAAAAAAGCCCAAATTGAATGCTTCCTTTCACGTTACATTAGGGTTTCACAAGGATATTTGGAGTGAACCACGCTATTAAAGGAGAAGTGAGGACCATCCCAACCCACAGAACCGTAGGTGATCATCAAGCCAAGAACGACGCATCTTGCTCCGCGCGCTGCGACCGTCACTACGTCGTGAGAAGAACTGAGTAGCTACTGTACAGTGCATTTGCTCCACTTAACAAGATCCGTTAGTTTGTACCATGATCGAAATCGTACTGAACGACCGCCTGGGCAAGAAGATCCGCGTCAAGTGCAACGAAGACGACACGGTCGGCGACCTGAAAAAGCTCGTGGCGGCGCAGGTGGGCACGCGTCCCGAGAAGATCCGCATCCAGAAGTGGCACATCATCTATAAAGACCACATCACGCTCGAGGACTACGAGATCCACGACGGCATGGGGCTGGAACTGTACTACACGTAAACCGGGGAGATACTCCCTCGCCCTCAACATTGACTGTGTTTTTTTCTTCTATCACCTTGCTCTCGTCCACTGGTCTTGCTCACTATGATACCCAGCTGTGGCTTCTCGCTTTTCGTTTTCGCGCTCATTCCTGGCTCGTGAGACAGTGATGGTAGCCTCCTTGGTACGTCGGCGGCAAGTCGATGCTGCCTCCGAGGTTCAAGACCATTTCCTCAAGGCGCGAGACGATCTCCGTGAACGGTGGTCGGTCGCTCGCGTTCGAGTGCCAGCATTCATGAATAAGCGCGACGTAGTCGGGATCCACGCCCTCGGGGAACGGCGGACGGATGCCGGCGTGGATTGTCTGGTTGTAAAACTTGATCGGCGCCATGCCGATAAACTGGTTTTGGAGACCGTCAGCCACCATTTCCCACATCACGACAGCAAAACTGGAACATCAACACACGACTGAACGGTTAAAGCGTGTTCGTCTCGCAGGCGATGGTCCAAACCACTTCACGCACCTCCAGTTGTCGGCCTTGAACGTGTACCCCACATCTTCATCAAGCAAGACTTCCGGCGCGACCCTACCGAGAGAAAGGTGAGAGACGGAGGAATCCAAAAAACCCCGAGAGCCATCAGTTCTACGTACCATCCTGTTGTACCGCATTGTGTGAAAGCGTGGGCATCTGTGTCCAGCACCTTGCTGATGCCAAAATCAGCGACTTTGACTCGCCAGTCATCATCGACGAGAAGGTTGTGTGACTACCGGCATATCGTGGGCCATTTTAGGTGCATTATCACCGACGACAGGTCAAGTCAGTGCAGGCATACCTTGATATCGCGGTGGATAATGCGTCTCGAGTGGAGGTACTGGATGCCACGAGCCGCATCCAACATCATGCGCACTTTGTACTGTGAAATAAAAATGTCGAATTGGCGGTGAGCCCATATCTCAGATGGGCACTCTGATGGGCTTTTCGACTCACCTGCCAAGGAATTGTTGTAAAGTTGTTGCTGTGAATGACTTCATACAAGCTACATACAAAGTTACAAGGTATCCACGCGATCAGTCAGCTATCCCAGTCTCAATTGATGGAAGACAGTCATCAAACCTTTTCCGTGAGCAGTATTCAGTGAGAATCATGAGCTTCGAGTCAGTGCAAGCGCCAATGAACAATACGATGTTCGGATGCTTGAGCTTTCGAAGCAGACCCACTTCCTTCGTGTAGTCTCCGCGAATTTTGTCTGTTAGGCGGACATATCGAAACAATTTGATCGCGACCTAAAAGATAAAACACTTGGATTCAAAACCATGCCACGAAAAACTTCACCCCACAATAGGTAACTCACCTCTGCTGCACCGTCCTCGTTGATCCACAAACCGCGATATACAGTTGCAGCCTTCCCGCAGCCCAGTTCGTTTTCTTTGCCGCCAAGAATTCTGATACTCTCCTTTGGGATCTCCAAGTATTCGTTCTGCTGCTCGAGTACTCGGGCTTGCTCCTGGAGGTTGGAAACATCCTCTGCGGCATCATCCTCCAGATGTGTGGCAGTTTTCTTGTCCGGACTCGACCCATTCGTGTGAGACTCGGACCGCACGACTGGAGGAACCACCGTCGCTGGGATAGCAATATCGTTCGATGATGCCGATCGGGGGATCGGAGGAGGCACAGACCGAAGAACACTGTGAGATCGTTTTCGCAGAAGATCGTGGGTTGCCGATAGAATCTTTTGGAGCTGGGCTTCGCGCGCCTCGACGCCTTTCTGGACTTCATGCCGTCGCTCAGCGGACAGACTCACATTCACGGCACCGGAGTTGATCTAATTGTTGGAATGCGTTATCAGGACGATGTGAGGTTGGAAAAATGCACACAAGTTGCCTCAACATACCTGTTTCACAAGCTTGTCGAGTATTGAGTCTCCACCATCAGTGTTGTCTCCCACATGGATCTTGTCACCATGACCTAGCCCGATATCTGAGCGCAGATTTGCTTCATCGTCATCGAAATTGATTGCACGAGTACTTGTTTCAAATTCTGCAGTGAAGAACATGGGGTCGTTGAGTTCAGTAAAATAGGCGCCCCGAATCGGAGCTTGCGACATTGTACCGTTGACGAAATCATCCATCTGTCGAATCCACACGATCTGCTGCCTCGCTTCTGGGATACCAACATAGGCAGCGATCTCTTTTCTCAGTAGCCCCACATTAGCATCGAAAGGAACCTCAACGCAAATGGGAGATTGAGTGTCGCCAGTGTGCTGGATACACACTACTCGGAGGAGCATGCAATCGTTGTCAACTGCTCGTCGAACCCGTTCACGAATAGATTCTTCCGTAATTTCATTGACGGTGTTGGCTGAGAAGTGAACCTAACAGTGTTAACAGTTCCGAGCGATTAGATGCGCACAAATCCTACAACGTCACGCGCTGCGTACATGATGCGGGAAGAATCGAGAGATTTCGGAACCGTGCTTTTGAGCTGTCATCACGCGCTGGACAATCGAGTTCGATGGCGTCACGGCAAACGAATCCCGCAGGGAGCTGTTCGATAATGGTGGACCGTCATTTGATGACGGATAATTCCACATCTCGAGTGTTTCGTCGTCGGAAAACAGGCCGTTGTCGCGATCACCACCTTGCCACGTCACAAGCACAAACTTCGGCACGATGCGCTCGGCATTGTGGTGGATCGGGATATCGACACGTAGATAGATGTACATGGTGCAGCCTTCTTTGAGCGTCGCAGTGATCCCGCCGAGTCCTTTCAGGGCGTGCAAGCCAGCCTGCATACGCCAAGAACTGCATAAGTAAATTCGCTCTCTCGTCCTCTCACATTGCGCGTCACTTACCATGCCTTTATCGATGACGACAACTTTCTGGATGCCGCCATCGCTTTCGCTGACGTCAAATCCGCTCACCATCCAATTGAACGGTGCGGCGTCTGAGCGAATATCTTTCACAGCTTGCAGAACCTCGGGTGTAAACTCAATCTCGTTTGTCACAAATCGCCGAGAATTGCTTCGCTTCCGCCGAGGCGTGGCAGGCATATTCTGCCAAAAGGTGCCTTCCCTACAGCAATCAAAGCACGCAGTGTTGGTGGTGCTGATGGGTCCGTCACATAAAGAACCCAAACGCACAATAGCTCGTCCGGATTCTGCAGGGTCATGTGGTTCGTCGCACTGAGATGTTTCTACCATGGTATCACAAAACGCATATTAGAAAACGCTCCACCTATCCATCCATTGAAGACTTTGTGCACAGCATACTCGGATGACGTGGTTGAACTCGGCATACTTGGTGCGCAAGTAGATGGGGAGACTACGCCCTTTCCAGCAAAACGAGATGAACACGGGCACAAAGGTTTCCATCTCCGCGAAGTCGATGCGCAGGAATCCGTAGCACAGCGAATTGGGCGCGAACAGCTCCTTCGGCCACATTTCACGGTCCGAGAGATCGCCGTCGCCCACTGCGATAACTTTGAGCGTGTTGCGGCTCTCGTGCTGGTCCTTTCGGTGCCACCGTCAAACAGTTAGCTTATCCATGCTTCCTCAATCAACTGCAAGTATGGGGACCCACCGCGAAGCTGAAAATGGCCCACACGGGCGTCCGCTTGTGGCGAATCTGACTGAGCACGTCTTCGATCGGGTCGAAGCACACGGCCTCGGCCTTGACCGTGCGTACAAACGTGCGTGGATCCATTTTACGGGTGTGGATATTAGTGCCGATTTCTGGACGCGTAGTGGGCTGCAGCGACGCGCGCTTTCAAGCTCCTAGCAAGCGCGCTCGCGATTTCCGTTCTGGACCGATCTTCACGCAGGATCGACTGGTGTTCGAGCGCTGGGAAGGATGGAGATCCAGGGCAGCCGGGGCTTCACTTCCGTCGTCACGCCACTCGCCTCGGGCTGTGTTGTCTTGGCAGAACTCCCTTTGTGACTGTGACCAACACTCTGTTGCTGAACAAACAAAGGGTAACCCAGTGGTAACCCTCGCTTCCTCAAAGCACCAGGGGAAATTGCAAATCGGTACCCTAAGTTAACCATTATTTGCTAATCAGTACCCTAATTCTGCTAATCCGTACCCTCATTTTATAGTTGAATCTAGCCCAGGGACTACACTGCGAAAGCACCAGTTTATGGCCGCCAACCACATGCCAACAGTGACAAAGCAAGTCCTTGAGCTTATGGGCTCGTTTCGCCGCTGTTCACAGTTTCAAGCTGCGTAGTTCGAGGCATGGAGGAAGCATCGCCTAGTCATTGCAAATCAGTACCCTCATCACAGGGTACTGATTAGCAAGAATTTGGGACAAATCCACCCCAACGGCTACCGATAAGCAAAAGCGGGTACCGAACTGCAATGGTTAACCTTCTCAGGGTACTGATTTGCAATTTCCCCAAGCAACATGAGGAACATGGGCAGAGAGCGTAAATCAGTGCAGGAGAATACGGTAAGATATGCCTCAGTGATTGGCTGAAATTTTGATTTCCTTTTGAACGAGCAGTCCAGTTTTTTCTGGCGGGAAAGGGAATGCATCCAGACAAGAAGATGAGCATGGTATGGGAGCTCGCGCCGTCGCTGCTGACAGCCGCGCGCGGCATCATCGCGGCCTTTGGCTGTCTCTGCATCGTCGTTCACGTCATTGTGCCGTGTATCATGGCGGTCGGAGAGTTGCTCGTGTACGAGCTTCCAAGCGAGATCGCCAAATGGAGGTTGCAGTGGGCGCAACAAGCCGAACTGAAACGACTGGAGGATCGACTGGCATTGGCCAAGAAGCGCCGCGCGCGTCTGCTTCGAAAGGAAGCGCAGCGCGCTTACGAGGAGCAAAAGGTGCGTTTTGTGATGTGTGTGCGTATGCCCGTTCGTGTTGGTTATCACTTCACGTGGTGCGTTTTGTGGGTCGTAGGCTGAGGAGAGCCATCGCCAGAGAGCAGTTCTGCGAAGAAGAGAAGCAGAAGAACAGATCTTGAATAACAATGAGGAAGAGGAAAAGTGTGAAGAGCCAATGCTGTCGGAAAGCGTGCCCGAGGGGCGCACACAGGCGAATCCTCTGCCGAAAGCGTTGGCGCGTGAGAAGCCGCAAGTTATCGTCGTTTGCTGGCTGATGGTTATCTGACACTCCTGCTCACTGCTACTTGTCTTCATGTACAGATCCGTACCCGCACGTCGAACTTCGCAACCGCTTCGACTGCTATCGCCCAATATCGCGATCAACAGACGACCCGTCGCGTACGTAAATGCGGCAAAAGCTCATAGTGCAACTGTTGTTGCCGTTTACGTCACACAAGAATCAATGACGTGATGTTTTGATACAGAGCATACAGCAAGGCAAGCAACGGTGTGCGCAAGCCTGTGGATGACGGTGGCGAACGGTGGGTTCTTGCTGACACGCGAGAACTTGCATGCATCGTACTGACTGAAATGTGTTTCTCGGTTGCAGCAACCGTCATGAGTCAAAGCCGAACGCTCGCATCTTGTCACTTGGAAGCATATTCGATGAATTCGATGACGAGAATGCCATTCCAACAACCAGGATGTGGACTCACTAAAGACACCAATTTTCCCAGCAATTCGTTAAGTGACGGGTCAAATACCTGTTTTATCACTAACCACTTACCGTTTATACGTTATTGGAGTCCCTGGACAAGCCACCTGTGCATCGACAATGGACGCGGTGGTGCTTCTCCTCTGCGGCCTACCTGGGGCCGGAAAGACGACCCTAGCGCGTGAGATCGTGGCGCTGCAGTATAGTGCTGAGAAAAGCAAGGCAGCGTGGGCTGTTGGGACGCCTACTAGAAGTATAATCTTCGAGCACATCAGTTTTGACGAGTTATACACCAACAGCACCGCCGCCGAAGCGTTCGATCCTGTCCACTGGAAGCACACTCAGGAAGAGATGGCGACACGAGTTCGAGCATGGATCGCGCGAGCTATATGTGGTGTGGTTCGTGTACTCGTGGTCGATGACAACTTTTTCTATCGCAGCATGCGCAAGCGACTGTTCCAAATCGCCAACGAGGGTACGAAAGAAGGCTCAATGGACCTCCAATGGGAATGCATACTCTGACCCTCCACTGCTATGCGGTCAAGCAAACTGTGGCTTCGGCATCCTGTACATTCACACGCCAGTTGAGGTCTGTCAGAAGCGGAACGCTGCGCGCCCAGATTCAACGCGTGTTCCCGACATCCAGTTCGAGCGAATGGCAAATGCATTTGAGCCACCAGATCCGTGCCTTTCTTTCGAGATCAATAGCGTCATGGTCGACTCCATAGATGCCGAACGAGCCAATTTGATCGATACATTTGAACATCCAGGCTCCACTGAAAAATCCGTGCTGCAGGTGCTGGAGCAGGCCGCCAGAAACTGGGAGATGAACAGGCTGACGGAGCGTCTGCAGGCCGTGCACCTCGAACAACAGGTATGCAACGCTGACTAGACTACGCATCCTCTCGACGCCTAACACTTCATTTTTGTTTTTGGTATGAAAGATTGAGGATCAGAAGCTGACGGCGGAGAGCGTAGTTCACAACTTCGATCTGGCATCGAGAAAATGGATATCAAGTACTTTGAGTGGAGACCACCCGCTACTGTTCACTGTTAGCCCAAGTCAAAAAGGAAGAATCGCAAAGGTATTGAATTCAGTGCGGAAGGCAAAGCTGACCGAGCTCAAGCGAGATAGTGGCCACGGCTTCGATCAAAAAATCGCTGCGCGGCATACTGATCAGTTTCAAGACACCGCAATCCGCGAGCTTTCTCTGGTGTTAAATCAGCACTCCAGATGATGCGACATCCCCTCACCGGTTTCAGCAAATTTGGGTGACTTTTCATGCGGCTTACGAAGACATTGGGGTTTCACTCAAGAGGTTACATGAAGCCATGGAAACTGCTCTTCGTGCCAGCGCATGCTCGCGTATGATATGGGCCTTCAACCAAAGCTCAATCCGCGTATTCCGGTGAAAGTCGCGGAACGGAAGTATGGCGCACGTGATCGATGTGCGTAATATCGCTCACGAAGAGCTTCAGGAGGAAGATGTCGATGAGGTTCAAATGGACGCGAGCACTCAAGACCAAAACGGAAACGAGGAGGAAATCACCACGCAAGCGCGACCAAATTTGTCACGAGCCAGATCGTTGGCGACAACGTTGCGAACCAGCAAGCGCGCGAAAGTTGTCTCGACTATCGTCGCAGTCTTGACCGTTGTGGCGGTGTCGCTTGGCGTTGCGCTCAACCACGGCGCGAAAGCGACCACTACGCAGCCGACATCATCCAAAACAATCCCAGTGACGCCTCAAACGGATGATCCCATCCCATTCCTCGCATTGTCGTTCCAGGGTGGCGGCGACACGGCTTCGTTTGTGCTGGGCAAGGCCCACTGGAACGAATCGTTCATGGTTTACCCGACAGTGGTCAAGCACTCATCTCCACAACGCGCCGGCAAGGAACGGGGAAGCGCTCTGCTCGACACATCCAATTACGTATTTCATTTCGAGAAGTCGCCGGATGGCCGCTCTCTTCTTCTCGTTTGCGAAAACCACCTGACCAGATTGCAAAGCGAAGATGACGAGCTCAAGCAAGTGTATGAAGACAGTCAATGGCCAGGGTATTACACTCGTATCCCCATCTATATGGAAACGGACGACGCCTACTACTTCCCGACTGATCCGCTTCTCGCGCACGGCTTCTTCGTCTCGATCTCGCTGATGACTCCGTACTACACGGCAATTCGCGATGGATCCGCGTTTTTCCCTCGCAACTCAAATCTTCAATTCGAATACGAGCTTGATGATGGTGTGGTGTGGGTGAACTACGCTGTTGGATTGCTCCCAGAAACGCCCATGTCTCAACGTGTCGCGGATGACCGCGTCGGATACTTCATGCAGCGATATGTTCGTCTCGGGGTCGATAACAACGATCCAGCAAATGCGACCGATGACGAACGTCAATACATGGACACGTCGGTGACTGTGATCAACCGCCAGCGGCTGGAGCTTGACCCGAAATCTGGAAAGACCGTGCAACCGATCGTCTACTACATCGATCCATCCGTTCCAACAAGGTGGCGCGACGCGTTCGCACTTGGCGTGACGGCATGGGCACCAGCGTTTGAAGCTATCGGATTCAAGGATGCGATCAAGGCTGTGCAGCCAGGAGATGCCGACTGGCCGGAGGACTATCGTCTTGGTGATTTGCGATACAACAGTATCTCGGTGATGGTTTCGGATAGAACGTACGCTCACGGTCCATTCGTATTCGATCCTCGCTCGGGAGAGATTCTACACAGCGATATCACGTTTGAGTACGGCTTTTTCGACGAAGTCGTCGCTGATTTCAATCTTCGATCGCCCGTTGAGCCGTTCTCAACATCGGGTTTCTCGCGGAATGACTCGACATCACATGGAAAGAGTCCACACCAATGTGGCATCGGCAAAAATCCACAACACAAACTGGATCGTGCGACAGTGGGAATGCTTCTTGGAACGAAAATGAGTGTCGTTCCTGACCACGTTATCAGCCGCCATTTCACGGACATAGTCATGCACGAAGTTGGACACACCCTGGGGCTTCGCCACAATTTTGCCGGCTCAGCTCTCGTGTCTCGCGCAAACCTCGCCGACCCGAGCTTCACCTCCACGAAGGGTGTCTCTGCTTCTATTATGGACTACATTTCTGTGAACATCTTTTCAGATTTGACGACCTCGGCTATCAAGACGCACGACTTTTATCAGACAGTGATCGGCAGCTACGACATGGCTGCAATCGCGTACGGCTACTCGGTTATCCAGGGCGAAACTTATGGTTTCAAGCACAAGCAGCTCTCCAAGCTCGCACAGGCTGCGCCGCTGTTCCTCACGGACGAAGACGCCGACATGTGGACGAATCCGTACGCGCAGCGCTTCGACATCTCGTCCGATCCGATCGACTACGCAAACGACCGACTGGAGCTAGTCAAGATATTTCGAAATGCCTCGCTTGCCAATAAAGTCGTCGAGGACGCGTCCTGGGCGAATCTGTGGCGATACGAGCGCACGATGCTCAGCCTCATCAACGACTCCATCGCAATCATTCAGCCGTTCCTGGGTGCCATGAATGCAACTCACGCCCACCGCAAGCCCGGTGAGATGTCGTTTTCCGTCCCTGCGATTACCAGGAAGACACAAGAACGAGCACTCGGTGTGTTGGCGCGTATCATCCGAGCCGACGAGGGCTTGTTCCCCACGCCGGCTGAGTACTCGTCGTACATCAAGGTCGTCGGCTACGACTTGGAAGACTGTGACGGCCCCAGCAACGACTTTGGGTGCCTGGCGAGAGGAGTCGTGGATATTGACGCCAAGATACGGTCCGTCCGGGTCAACGCCGTCACTGCCGCGTTGTTCCCCGCGCTGGACCGCATTATCGCCCTGGATGTCAACAGTCCGCTGTCGATCACGGACGTCCTGAAGGCGGTGGAGGCCGCTGCGTACACCAAGATCGATGAGCCCCGTAACGAAGTGGTGTACACGTACTACCGCTCGCTTCTGCGCCAGCTGCTCAGAGACACGAACGAGGATATCCGGCTGCGGACCGACGTTTACACATTCCTCCAGGCCACAGTAACCCATGAGGAGCGGTGAACCCATGTACGCTACGATGATTGGCTATATATTCACAATTTACATTCGGATTGGCTAGAATAAATTCGAACTGAGCCGAAAAACCTGTGGTCGATCCTCATTTCCGTGAGTTGCAGAATGGCCATGATGACAGCGATGCTGCTGCGCCGCAGCGCGCGGACGCCACGCTCCTGGGCGTCCACTGCCACTCGTGCGTGCAGCACGGAGCTAGGCACCAAAGCGAACTCCGAGAGACCCGTGCGCGTGCGCTACGCGCCGAGTCCGACGGGCTACCTGCACCTCGGGGGCCTGCGCACGGCGCTGTTCAACTACCTTTTCGCCAAGAGCTCCGGCGGCAAGTTCATCCTGCGCATTGAAGACACCGACAAGGTGACGGATGAGTGGATTTAATACTGTAGATAGCATGTTATTGAACTGTACAGTTGTAGACGCGTCAAGTGCCCGGCTCGATCGAGGCGCTGGTGGACAGCTTGCGGTGGTGCGGACTTGAGGAAGATGAAGGTATCGTATCTAGATTCCTGCGTTTATGTACACCCCCAGCATGCAGTGCCTATCATGAGGGCTCACTAGTTATCCGTTTGCGTGAATGTGCTGCAGGCCCGAACGTGGGCGGCCCGTACGGTCCCTACATCCAGTCGCAGCGCTTGGAAATCTACCAGGAACACGCGCTGCGCCTGCTCGAGGTGCAATATACCAGAGCTGCATGCGTAGAGTGGTGTGTATAAAAGGTCTAATGTGGTGCTGGTTGTGTACAGTGTGGCCATGCGTACCGCTGCTTCTGCTCGTCGGAGCGACTGGCCAACCTACGCAAGGCCCAGTCCAAGCAGGGCGAGGCGACGATGTACGACCGCGCCTGTCTCACGCTCAGCGACGACGAGATCGCCACGCGTGTCGCGCGCGGCGACCCACACACGATCCGTTTGAAGGTCCCCGAGGGCAGGACGGTGGTCAAGGACATGCTGCGCGGCTATGTACAGTTTGACCACAGCGGCATCGACGACCAGGTGCTGATGAAGAGCGACGGGTACCCGACGTACCACCTGGCGAGCGTTGTTGATGACCACGCGATGGAGATCTCCCACGTGATCCGCGGCGAAGAGTGGCTGCCGTCCACGCCCAAACACGTGATCCTGTACAAGGCGCTCGGGATTGAGCCGCCTCAGGTACACACCATCAATACCAACGGACCCTGAGCCTGGGCATTGGCGAAGAACTGATGTTTTGGTTTGATCAACAGTGGGCTCACTTGGGACTCCTGCTGAATGAAGACCGCACGAAGCTGTCCAAGCGTCAGGGCGACGTCGCTGTCGAAGATTTCCGAGTAGGTGTCACTAGCTGGTGTGGTGCGGCGACCAATTGTCTGACTCAACATCCTCGCGGTTAGGACAAAGGATTCATCCCAAGCGGCCTGGTCAACTTTGTCGCCCTGCTTGGCTGGAACCCGGCCTCGGGTAACAACCAGGAGATCTTCAGCCTGAGCGAGCTGCAGACGCAGTTCACACTGGACAACATCAACAAGGCCGGCTCGGTCGTGAACGTGGAGCGCCTGCGCTGGATCAACTCGCGACACATTCGCGCTTTGTTCGACCACGACCGCGCGAGTGATGCAACCCACAAGCACGCAGTCGTGGAAGAAGTGCTGCCGTTCATCACGGCGGCGCTTCAAGAGGCCAAGACGGTGGACGGTATCCCGTGCGTGTCGTCCTCGGAAGTGGACCACATCCTGTCCGAGTTTGGCCTGGAGTATGTTTGGAAAGCCATGGATTTGATGAAGGAGCGCGTGAGCGCGCTGCCCGAGTTCGGCCCGCTGTGCATTCCGTTCCTTACGTCGCCCGACTTCAACTCCCCTGAGGCGCAGGAGATGAAGGCCAAGTACATTTCCGAAGACACGCGTTCGTTGGACTTGAGATACCGGTAGTTTGTCTGGGCGGGCCTTGAAGAGCTCACCTCTCTGTATGATGCTGTAGCGGAGCTGGTTGATACGATCATTGAACGCCTGGAAAGTCTGCAGGATGATGAGTTCAATGCCGACTCGATCACTCGCGCGATCAAGGCTGTGGCCAAAGAGCGCAAGCTCGGTCTAAAAAAGTGCGTTCACCCTGTACCGTTGGTCCCTTCATTCTTACCGCTAATGCCTCACTGTGGTTGCAGAGTGCTCATGCCCGTACGATACTACTTGACGGCCATGGAAGTCGGCGCCGGGCTGGGAGACACGATCGTGCTTCTCGGCAAAACCATCGTGCTTCGTCGTCTTCGTCAGCCGCGTAGGTAGAGACACCGTCAAAAATTACAATAGAATCGAAAAAATGCAAACAACAACTCGAGAAAACCCCCCAGTGCAATTGTCTATGAGCACTTTGACTTTCACTTTGCGCCAGGAATGGACAGCGGATGAGCTTCGGTGTTGAACACATGTGTGTCCAGGCTCACGTGTTTGTTCTCTGGATCAAACAGAAGGAACAGATACTTGAGCGTCTCAGCCGTGAAGAACGTCTCCATCCTGTTGCTGAGCAGGCGCACACTCCACATGGCGCGGTCCACGTCGTCTGTGAGAGTCTCCCCGTCGACGACCTTAGTCACATCGCGATACTCAGAGTAACCATAGGTAGTTCGGCAATGGCGCTGGATGGACGAGAAGATGTTCCAGCCCCACTCCTGGTACATGGAATCCCCTGTGAGCTGGTACATGACGTACAGGCTTTCCACGACCTCGGGTCGCAGCTTGTACTCTTGGTTTGGGCAGTTGTACAGATCTTTGCCTTCGAGACATTCAGGCGCAAGCCCAGACGCCTGCCGTTCATAGAACTCTTCGTAACACGTCTTCATCAGCCGCTTGGCCAGCAATAGATGACGCAAACTGCGAGCTCTGTCCTCGGACTGCATCCGCTTGGCGCCCAGCGTCAGCATGCCTGGCACAAAGCAGGCCAGGTGATGCATGTGCTCCCGCGTGCTGTACGAGACCAGGCTGAAGTCCCCTAGATAGAGCTGGCCGTCAAACGACTCCAGAACGAGCAAGGACTCCATGCCCTTGATCGCGTCCAAGTACATTTGCTTTGACAGTGCACCGTCTTGCTGGCCCGTGAGAAGCCACACTTTGAGCAGATACTCATAAAACGAGTCACCGCTGCCGCCAAAGCTAATCGAGAGCCCGTCACGCTCGTGGCCGCGTTCAAATTTGTAGATCTGGTTCGCGTACAGACCTTGCAGCTGGATCTTGGGCTGCTTGTGCAGATACGGATAGAACTTTTGCGCGATCGTGCTGTACTTGGGGTCGCCTGTGGCTAAGGAGAGGTACTCGAATTCGACTTGGTACGTGCCCGACTCGGCGAGGGTCCCATCCTGGAAGGATCGGTTGGTATCCGTATCCAACAGATATTTTGCACGACCGGTCTCCGTGTCAATAGCCGGAAGCAAGCGCTCTGCGAGCTCGACGGCCTTGGTCAGGAAGATTCGATCGTTCGCCAAATCATAGGCGCTGAGCAGTCCGCCGAGCGAGCGGATGATCGTTTCAAACACCGAGACTTGGCCGATTGCATCGAATCGGAGTTCGTCATGGACCCACTCTCGCGCCTGCTCGAACTCGGCCTTCAAATCCATGATCCACAGCGTGTCCATCGAGTCCAAGACCATGCAGCCGACGCCGCCCCACGGGTTCGACGGCGCGCCGTTCAGCGGCTTGATCTCGTCGGCGCCGAATGCGCGGTCGTGGTAGTTCTTCCACACAAACTGCATCGCGTCGCGCACTGCGTCGCGGCGCGCGGTCGTGTCGGTCAACTTCTCGGTGCGCTGCCACGTCGACTTGGGCGCCGGCCACACAATCGAGGTAAGCGACACGATCCCGACGAGGGAGACTACGACCAGTAGCAGCAGCTGCACCTGCGAGACCCGCCACGAGCCGATTCTTTGCACGATCGGGCTCCATGACGCGCCATGGCGCCGCTTGTCCCCGTGCGACGGCTTCCATCGCGGCAGCGAGGAGCTCATCATCGCAGTACATGCAAGATGGAGTCCAAGTCTGGATTAATGTGCACCACATTGTTTGAGAAAAAGGAATGTAGGTCCCTACATTTCCTCTCATCGTGTTGAAGGAGAATGGCCCACAATTTCGCATTTCTCCCAACACGCCAACATGAAGGATTTCTGTGCCATCGTTAGCGTGGACGCGGAAGCATTTGCGAGCCAGCTGCAGATGTTCCTCGCCCACCGGCGGCGTGGCAAAGACCACACTGACCACTGGCTCGCGCGCAACTCGGCCGAAGTCAAAGGCATTGCAGGCGAGAGACACTGCGGGTGTGGAGGACCTTTTCGTGGAACCGCTGGACCCTATAGGCTAGCGATAGGTGCTGTGATTGGGGAGCCATTGCGAAAACCCGATCGGTTCATATGCTCACACTGGAGTGATCGCGGAGTGAAGAGGCACGATTGGACGCTGCCCTCGCTGCTGTGAAGAAAGAGCTGACAATCGTCCAGCTCCGCAGCAAGCTCAACAACGAACGATACAACTGAAGCGCTAGCTTCAAGAGGAGAAGAGTCGGTGCAGAACAATGACAGTGAGGTGATCTATGGATATACCAGGAGTGGGGTTCTTGAAGCGCACGGATGCAGCACTTGGTAAGTTCATGTGCATCGATGCTGCGGAGTCAGAGACTACAAACAACGTGGCCATCTAAAACTACGTGTAGTGCGCTCGACGGACGCTCACCTTAAAGAAAACATTTCGTGGCATATTTGCATGGATAGAACAGGATTATTATTTAACAGTACGTGAACGACTTGACTTTGTCTTATGCCTTGCGGACCAAGACCGGTTTGCGCACAATGAACTTGCCGTTCTTGGAGGTCTGCTTGCGGGAGATTTTGGCCTTCTTCACGAGCTTGTCGGCCAGCACCTTGCGGGTCTTGGGCTGCGCCTTGCCTGGCAGAATGGCCTTGGCTGCCTTGGCCTTGAACTGCTTGGTCGGCGCCTGGATCTGCAGCTGCTGCTTCTTGTTCTTGACTTGTCGCACGTCCATCTTGGTGCGCACGAGCGTGATCTGCAGCTTGTTTCCTATCTTGGTCCTGCTGACCTCGCGGCCGTTCTTGTTGGCGTTCACCACGAACGTCATCTTGGGTTTGGTTGGTTGCTTGGGCGACAGCGTCGGCGCCTTCTGCTTCTCCTTCTGCTGTGGCTGCTTGGCATTCTTCTGCATCGGCGGCTTGTTGCCGTTCTGGTACTTCTTCTTGTTCTTTGTCTGCACGTGCAGCTGTGGCTGCTGCTGCGCCGGTGGACTGGTCACTTTCCGTCCTCCCGCATTCTGCTTGTTGGTCTTCTTCCACTGCTGCATCTTTATGTTCTTGCGCGGGGTGACAGCGTTGGCGTTGGCGTTTTCCTTGTTCTCCTTGTTCTCCTTGTTCTCCTTGCCTTTCTTCTTCTGCTTCAATGGCTGCGCAGCAGCAGCAGCTGGAAGTCCACGGTTGTTGTTCATCTTCTGCTTGCGCTTGTCGGCCTGGGCGCTGGCCGTCGCGTGCTGTCTCTGCTTCAGCTTCTGCTTGTGCATATCCGCCTTGGACTTGTCCTGCTTGACGCTCTCGCGCTTTTTCTGCTTGGACTCGTTCTTGGTCTCCTTCTTGCGCTCTTTGATCAGATCATCTGCGGAACCACACTCATCATGAGCCTTCACTCATGCGTCATCAGCCTTTGGGCAGCGCAACGTACCGAGCGACAGGTTAAGTTGCGCGTCGATCGATGGCGAGCTGAGGAGCTGCGAGTAGCTGCTGGCGACTTGGGCGGTCATCTTGCGGTGGAGCGTCTGCCTGACGCGCGTCACGTGGGGGCACTGCGGTAGATTCGCAAATGATCTGCTCCCAGCTCCGCCGGAACGGACGCGGCGCTCACTTTGAGCAGACCCTCATTCTGCAACAGTCAACCTAGAAATTAGTGGAAGATTCCAAAATTCCATCCAATCAGCGTCTTTCTTTCAACAGTTATATCCAATCAAAGCCTGCCTGAAAGGATCCTATTGGTGTTAAGAGACCAAACAGAGCTGCTGAAACTTTCGAAATTTCCGAACACAAAGCAGCAACCTTGGCCCACGTAACTAGCTGACAATTTCCACCCAGGGTTTTCTATGGTTGCCCCGAAGAGCCATCTAGGAACTCCAGGTGGCTTGCGCTTACGCCGAGCTGCCAGTGCTGCTGGACGTGGTCGTCGTCCCAGAACTTGGTGAGGTGGCGCTGGCCCGAGTCGCACAGCACCGTCACGATCGTGTGGCCCGGGCCGAGCTTCCGCGCGGCACGCACGGCCGCGACGCAGTTGATTGCGCTGGAGCTGCCAACGAAGAGCCCTTCGTGGCGCAAGAGAAAGCGCGACATTTCCACGGTCTCGCTGTCCGGCACCAGGAACGCGTCGTCGATAGACGCCAGCAGAAAGTTCTCGGTCAGGCGATCGATGCCCACGCCCTCAGCGATCGTGTCGTACCTGGTTGTGGGGGAGGCGACAAGTACTGTTTAGTGCAATGACCACGTTTGCTGGTCGTTGAAGGAGTTGCATTTGACGTACCGGTGGCGGCGGATCTTGGTCTCGGCCTGCTGCGGTGCGTAACAGACGTTGCTGCGGACTTTGTTGTAGAGGCTCGAGCCGGGCGGGTCGGCGAGAAAGACCTGAATCTCTGGATTTTGCTCCTTGAGATACGCTGACACGCCGGCGATTGTGCCTCCTGTACCTGGAGTCGACAATAACGAGGATACAGACACATCGGCGCAACGGAGGAGGAGCGAAAGCGACGTCGTGTACCTGAGGACATCACGAACGCGTCCAGCTGTCCGTTTGTTTGCTTCCAAATCTCCGGACCTGTGGTAGAGAAGTGGATGTTGAAGTTGGCCGTATTCTCAAACTGATTGGCAAAATAGCCGCCTGTGGATGTACGAGGAAGTGGCTATTCGTGAGCTCCACGGTGTACCCATCTTCAGACCATCTTCGGTACCTTCAATTGCAGCTGCTCGGCGGCGGGCCTCGTTCACATAGTGCTTCGCGTTCACAATCGACGCAGGCTTGACGAACTCCACTTGTGCGCCGAACTTTTGCAGCAGCTGGGATTTTTCCTTGGCTTGATCGTCGGGCATGACGATCATGCAGTTGTAGTGCTTGGCTGAGCACCATCATTCAGTTTTATGTTCGCACCTTACGCCCCCATATATTATAGACCACGCACCGCGAGCAATCAGCGACAGGCTGATGCCTGTGCTCCCGGACGTTCCCTCCACAATCGTTCCACCCTTCGGCAAAAGCCCACGTTGTTCTGCGTCCTCGACTATGCCCTTGGCGACTCGATCTTTCGAGCTGCCGCCAGGGTTCATGAATTCTGCTTTCGCCTGGCCACGCGCAATATGAGACCCATATCCGCCGCCTTTCTGTCTATAGCAAAGCTTACAAGAATCGTGCATCCGGTCGCTTCCGACAGACTCGAGAGCTCCACCATCGGCGTGTTGCCGACGAGTCCAGCGAATCCGCGCGGGTATTTCGGCGCATTCTGGGGCTTGGGCCGGCGCAATAAGCCTATGGCGTCATCGGCGTAGAACAGATCTATCAGCTTCCACGCTGATAGTGTCGCCATGGTGATCGTGACGGTCCATTTGAGCAGCGACGCCGGCCAGTCTGCGGCTTCTGGTCCCATTTTCAAATTGTGGTTGATGATTGATGAGGAAAACTACATGCACCGAAGTGATCAGCGTGGCCACATGCTATCAACCAATCAACGTAGTATTCTACTCTATTTCGATCCAATCAATGGCTTTTATGCTCCTCTATAAATGGCTACATTTGTTCATCACCGCGACAACATTATTCGTCCATAGTCAAGCTGGATCGACAAGCGACAAATGCGGAACTCGACTCGAGCGACAACCCGAGCGTCTCGACGATCCTACAAACGAGAAAATGCATGAGCTTGGCACATTTTCCTCTACCTCAGCGGTTGCGGAGTTTGCACGCACCGTTGTAACTCGTCCAGATCCATTCGCAGCTGCATCCGCATTTTCTGCGTGTCGGTCATTCTATCAGAAGCACCAAGCCCTGACGGAGCGTTGCGCTGCATCTTGCGGCTCTTCAGTGACTCTTCCAACTCTTGAGCGGACTTGAGCAGCTCAGCCGACAGCAAGTGGTAGAGTTCGCAGACGGGGTCCATGATTGAAATGACCAAGTCGCGCTTGGCATCGCCAACGAAGTGGCAGCCCCACTGGTCGAGGAAATCCTCCAGTGGCCTAAAAGACATTTCCGGTTAATTCCTGCAGCCTATTTAGATACTGGATGGACTCGCACTAGTATATACCTGGCGATGTTGGGAACGTAGGTGGAAGCCGAGTTGGGCGGCGGCTTGTTGGTCATCTGGTACTGTCCCTTCACAGTGCTGAGAGAGAGATATGGGGGTTAAAAAACCGAAGAGCCAAATAATCACGTAGAACTGACGCACCGTAAGGCTGGTAGAACCTTCTTACACTCTTCAGCAACGGAGCTAGCAGCGGCGTCCCAGCAGCACTTCTCGAGGGATGCGAGCGTCTCGAGCGTTTCTCCAAACAGCTCCTGAACGAAGTCGTCCGAGTCGTCCACCAGCCCTTGCACGTTACGTTGGACTGTCTTAAACAGCTCAGCTTTGATCTAGTGACATCAACGCCACAAGATATCTCAGTATCGATCGTGATATCGCGCACAAATAGCACAGAATAACTACCTTTGTGACCAGAATTTTGAAGTCATTCCCAGCACTCAGCACATCCTCTCCACTTGCAAGACACGTGAGCGGAATAGCGCCAAAGTTTGCTTTCGTGGGGCCTTGCAGTTGCGCGACCGCCTGCTCGAGAGGCTCTCGCCAGACCTCCACATAGTGGATCAGCAGCTGCAGACAGAGCCTGGTAAACTCGGGTACAAGTGGTGGAAGGAACACGTCTTCGTGCCAGCACTTGGTCATCGTATCCCACACGGCGTGGGAGTTTGGAAACAGCAGTTGATCGTCGAAATTTCGCGGCGTTTCGCTCGAATGGGTGTCATTCTCAGCTCTCACTTGTCCAAACGACTCGTCCAGCGTCGTCGAGAGCTGGTTAAACCGCAGCTGGAAGTAGACATCCATGTTCCACTTCTCTTTGAAATCCACCACACTTTCATGGGAGCGGAATCGTTGCTTCATGCGCTCGGTTCCGCACAAGCGCTCCAGCGCCTCCAGGAACTTCATGCTGATCGTGTAATTGTGGTAGAATCTGTCAGCATCCGAGCTTTTAAAGATGATCGGGTGCTTGGTCGAGAGCACTTCAAACAGCGGCTTCCAGATCGCGTTGCCCAGCAAATCGATCGACGCTTTGCTCTCGCCTTGGCACACGGGCAGCTGGAGGATGGCAACAAACTTGTTGGTTGTAAACTCGAGGATATCGTCGTACACTTGCTGCAGGCCGTCGCAGGACCCTCGAGCGCGTCCGTCCAGTTTACCACGCGTGATATTTTCGTCCGCGAACGGATGCACGAGCAGTCGAGCGATCATATCTTCCGGGATGTGGCTCTTCTGGAGCATCACGTAGGAGCGCAGCAAATAGCTCAGCCGCACGGCGCTGATCGCGTGGTCGCGGTTGTAGAACGTGTCCGGGAACACTTCAGTGGCGAACTCGGTCTCCAGGCGCCGTAGGAGCGTATCTTCGATCGCAGCGATGCGCTTCTCTTCACGCTGAAAAGCAAAAGAAACATCCACTCAACTAAATCGGTTATGACACCTCGTCATGTGGATAGCACACCGCACCTGGATGGACGGAATGTCCACACCGTCCAGAAACTCGAGATCTAGCCGAATCAGCAACTGGGTCGCTCGCTCGAGCATCGCGCACGCCTCTTCGGCGTTTCCATCTTTCTGCGACCGCTTCACGAGTTCAAAATTGTCGAATCCGTCGTCGTCGTCGTCGCCACTCGCGGCGCCTTCGGGGCGCGCATTCGACTCGATGTCCACCGCGTCTTCAAACGATGAGATCTCAAGCAGCTGCTCTAGCAGCAGCAGCTTGTCCGAAACGCTGTGTATTCGCAGTCAGAATAGAACCTTCAACTATTGTCCTCCCATGGCAAAAAGCAACGACGCACCGAATGCTGAGCTCGAGCTCGGCCTCCGTTTTGCGCAGCTCCTTGTCCAGAGTGATCGCGTCGTGGACGTGTGTCGTCAGATTTAGCTAGTAAATGGGTTTCGTCATATGCGCTATGAGTGTCAACTCCATGGTCGGTGATCAAGTTATTTTTATGCTCGTCTCCTACGTACGATCACTTGCTGCACATGGTCGACGCGCTTGAGTATCGCGAGCAGCGGCGAGCGTACCGACGACACGGCCTCGTCGACGCCTTTGAGCTTGGACGAGAGCTGCAGGAACTCGGCGTAATCTTGGTTGATGATCGCCACGAGCTACGGACCTCTACAGCGTCAGTTTCACTTGCGTATCTCCTCGTTTTGATGCTCTCACCTGGTTCTCCAGCACAGTCTGGAAGGCCTTGAGGTCTTGGTGGATCGTCTCCATGGGGCTGCGCGTGCGGCATTCCTCCAGGAACAGCGCGACGTCGAAACCGTCGAGCGCGAACGCCTCCACATCGAAGCAGTAGCTCCCCATTGCCATGTTATCAGCGGATCCTCACGATACTGTGGTTCTGTACCCGAATCAATCTATCTACTTTTCGTCACCCTTGTTTACACTTTCATACCCATATTTGGCCTTTCCAATATCAAATTGACTCTTATAAGGAGTCATCCGTGCGACAATCAGCAGATGATGGTCTATGTTTTCAAGTCATCCATCTGTAATCCAGGGCTGGTGAGTCTTGAACCGTCCTTATTAGTGGCCCTTTCCTGTCACTGTTCGGTGTTGTGTGCCATCATGCTTGAAGAAACCGGAGCTGCTCACGTATTCCTCCTGACTGGCGTCAGCCTTCGGCCGGTCTCCTCTAATACTGTCGCCATCCATGCGCGGAGGCTACCACGCGCTGCCCATCGCGACGCTGCCCAGCCCCGTGGGCCGCGGCGGCGGTTCCGCTGGCCACAGTCTGGCGGGCTCGCCCGCGGCCCGTGGGCTCGTCGCCGAGTCGGAGTCCAAGCACCGCCGCCGCGACGCCGACGCCGCGCGGTATGTAACTATGAAGCTGAATATGGAACCACCCTGGTGCTTGCGCTATGAGTACATCGTTCTGATTTCTGCGGTTTCTGTTCTGGTTTCTTTTCGTGAAATTTCGTGTTCTGCAGCCTGACCGCGTTCCCGACGCCTGGACTTGCCGGGTCGCCAACAGCAACAGCGCAGGTTGGTGTGGATATTTGTATTCAGTGTTTGAATAGAAGGGACGATGGCTAAGGACGAGGCGCTCTCTGGTGTTCCGCAGCCGCCCAAGACCACGGGGTACGTCGCGCCGCGGCGCTCCGGTGAGTGTTGTGTGTATCCTCCATGCGGGGAAGCTCCACTGAACCAAAAACTGACATCTTGTCCGCCTGTCTCTTCTGTCTGTCTGGCTCGGTCTCATATGCCAACCAGTGCCGGCTCGCGATGCGCCGCGCTCCGCCAGTATGTACTGGATGCCCGACCACTTGTGCAAGGTACTGACGTACTAAGGGAGGGCACTACTGCTGCATTCGTAGACTGAGACTGACCCTGACGCTGTGGCTGCAGACCTGCTACGACTGCGGCGCGTCGTTCTCCATCTTCCGCCGGCGCCACCACTGCCGCCTGTGCGGCCAGATCTTCTGCCACGCGTGCAGCAGCCAGTTCGTGGACGGCACGCTGCACGGCTTCCCGCACCAGCTGATCCGCATCTGCAAGTTCTGCTCGCGCTACGTGACGGCCGACGCCGAGCGCAAGCAGCAGGCGACGCTCGCGCTCGACCACAAGCGCCGAGGCAGTTTGGACGCGACCATCGCGGCGCCCTCGCCGCTGCAGTCGGCGACGCTGATGCTGCCCCCGCCCGAGAGCACGTCGTCGGTCAAGGCCTCGCCGCTGCTCTTCTCGCCCGTCAACGCCTCGGCGACGCCGTCGCTGCAGGATGAGGACGCGCACGCCATGGAGCGCATCTCGGACGAGTTTGTGCACGAAGCGCATGGAGAGTCCGAGTTTGAGCACGACGCGCCAGCGGATCTGGTGTGTGAACATGAAACGCGAGCGGAGACTTCAGAGACGCTGCTGCCGGCGCCGCCGCCGGGGCTGTTCGCGATCGCGTCGACCGAGTCGGCGGATTTCTCGGACGGGCTGGCCGAGCCGGCGCCCGTCAAGACTTTCCGTCGTCCGTCGCTGGCGCGGCGTCGCCGCTCGAGCCTCGAGTTCTTGACCAGCAGCCAGAGCGGCTTCACCTTTAGCGAATCCGAGCCGAGCCAGCACCCGGACAGCGAGTCGTCGGCGAGTGTATCCGAGACCGCGGTCTCGGAGCAGCGTCCTTCGTTTGGGCCCGAGTCGGATTCTTTCCGCATCAAGAACGATTGCCACACGCAACGAGAGATCGTGCTGGACAAGTACATGGTACGGTTTTATTTATGTATTTGTTTTTGGCGAGATGGATGGATGTGTTGATTAACAAATCTCCGAAATGTGCAGAAAGCAGCGCATGAACGGATCCGCGAAGGCATCCAGCGGTCGGCCGACCGCTCGATGAAGCACTTTGTCGGCGACGGCATCGAAGTGCGGCGGCTCGTGTCGTCGCTGGAGGACATGGCGTTCATCGTCACGGGCCACTTGCTCTTCAGCATGAACTTCCGCACGCCGAACGGCTTCAACTTTGCCGAGCTGGTCAAGGTCAAGAGCATTGCCACGCCCATCGAGGCCAGCTCGAACCGCCAGCTGACCAAAGACCCCTACGGGTTCAAGTGGCTCGCCGGCTGCATCTGCCGCAAGCAGCTGAGCCACAAGCAAATGGCGCGCAAGATCGACCACCCGCGCATCCTGCTGCTCGCGTGCGCGATCAGCTACGACCGCTCGGCCGACACGGGCAAGATGAGCTCGCTCGACGCGCTCATCGAGTCGGAGAAGAGCTACATGGCGATCCTCGCGACCAAGGTCTCCAAGCTCGAGCCCGATATCGTGTTTGTTGAGCGCACGGTCTCGCGCCACGCGCAGGAATTGCTGCGGGAGCTGGGCATCGCGATCGTGCAGAACGTCAAGTTCGACACGCTCGAGCGCATTGGGCGCTACACTGGCGCAACCGTGCTCATGTCGGTGGACCACGTGGACCAAGTCGACCCGGAGCAAGTGATCGGCAAGTGTCGTTCGTTTTATGCACAGAAAGTACCGGTCGCCGCGGAAGATCCAAGTGAGCCCGCGGCGGGAGACGCCGCCGCCAACCTCAATGGAGGTGGCACACCCAAGGGCAATGTGCTGAAGCGAGGCTCCTCGTCGCGCGCTAAGAACGAGACGTACCTCTATCTGGACGGGTGCGACCCGTTGAACGGCTGCACCGTGCTGATCACGGGTCCGACCAAGAAGAAGCTTGGCATCATGAAGACGCTCATGCGGAACGTGCTCTCAATGACGTACCGGACGCTACTAGAGGCACACGTGCTGTCGGGTTTGGCGCTCAACTACCGCGATTGGTACCGTCACAGCCTCGCCGACCAGCAAGAGCGCCTGGCGTGGTGCACCACGTGCACGCTTCGCCAGTACGAGACGGTGCAGGGCAAGCTGCGGTACTATCAGTGCTCGGGCTCGAAGCGGATCGGCATCGCGCCGTACTCGCAAGAAGACATTTCGCTGGGCAACTTTCTCGCCAAGGAGATGGAGGCGCTCGCGTATCGCTGCAATGTACGTGTGGATAGTAGGAGGGTCTACCGCCAGTCTGGTCTTGACACGAAACACTGATGGATCCCGTGCGTGATGTTTGTGTACAGAACTCAAAGTGCAGCTACACGATGGTCGACCACGTGCAGACGTTTAGCTGCACGCTCGGAAGCGTGACGGTCTCGTTTGAAGAGCTGCCCGACTCGATCAACCCGGCCAACGGGGACCACGACGGCAGTGCGAATGACTCTTACATCAATGTGCTGAGTCTTCTTGGCACCGAGTCGACCGCCACTGCGGGCTCGAACGGCGCCTCTGGAGCTGCCGAGAAGGACGCCAACTGTCCGACCATCGTGTACGGCAAGTGGTGCAGCGAGTGCGCCAAAATGATCTGCCCGTTCGCGCCGCTCAAAAAGTACGCGTACAAGTTTTCGCTGGCGCGGCTTCTTGAGATACTGCTGGGCGACAGTGACCCGCTCTCGGCGATGCTGGTCGGCGACGAGCACGAGCCACCGCCTCAAGTGCAGCTCAATGGCTGCTCGCACAACTTTATGAAGTCGCACGTACTATTTTTCAACGTGGGCCGCATCGTCGCGCGCATGGACTTCACGATCCGCACGCCCGTGCGCATGCTCAACACGCCCTCGGTGGTCGTGATCGACGGTAAGCGGCGCCGGCGGTCGGCGGCGCCAGGCGTGTTGTCCAGTAGTTCTACCAATGGAAACGGAAATGGAAATGAGAGTGGACCTGCCGCCCCCACGTCGGATCTGATCGCGGCCGCGGCCGCGCGACGGCTCGACATGCTGGTGGCGCTGCTAGAGAAGCTCGTCGATCTGTTTGCGGACAAGGTCGGCGACGCGGAGGAGGCCGTGCTGTCGTGCGAGGACCCGGACGGCGTGGCGACCGAGGTGATGATCGAGATTGCGATGATGAAGAAACTGATCCACACGGACGCGGAGACGTTCACGCAGCGGCTCGCAGCGATCGAGCTCGAGCCTGTTGCGCGGCATCGACTCGCAGATACCGACCGCGTGAAGCGCCAGGTGTACTTTGCGGTCTGCGGCTGGATCGAGGAGATGCAGAAGCTGCGCCGCACGATCCGTTCGACGCTGGCGATTGAGCCCGACAGCTCGATCGCCGCCTCGCCGTTCAGTCGGAGCGGGTTCAGCTTTTCCACGCCGACGCCGACCACGCAGTCGCCGGCCGGGTCGCCGCGGCGTGGCCGCCTGGAGAGTCCGCGACGGTCGCGTCCGACCAGCAAGGCCGTGTCCCTCGACGAGCGGTCCCGCGCGTCATCGGGCAATCAGAGCTTCCTCAACGGCGGCAGCGGTGGCGGCGGCGCCGGGGAGGAGACCGCCCACAGTCTGTTTTCTGGCTCGTCGACCGGTGTGCCGTCGCCGCCCAAGCTCTCCAAGGCCACGTCGGCGCAGTCGACGCTGGGCTCGACCTCGTCGAAAGAGTCGGGCTGGAAGTCGATGCTGTGGGACATTTACCGCGCCGTGGGCAAGTCCACGCCCGGGGACGACCTGGACCTGGCGCTGCCAGCGGAGCTGCTGGAGGGCCACCCGTCGCTGTCGAACCGGTCCAGCGACTGCGTGTATATCGTCAACGAGGCCGAGCCCATCACGTCTGTGGCCTACGCACTCGGGTCGCAGTCGTACGACGACCAACTGCGAGCGTGGAAAGTGGCGGTGCAGACCAACGCGGCCAAGAACAGGTCGGCATCGACTCTGGCTGGAGCTGCAGCTGAGTCCAAGATTGAGCTCTCGGGCTCAGATTCGGCTTCGTCGTCGGCGACCGAGTGGACCCGCGCGGCGCTGACGACGCCCGCGCACATGCACTTCAAGCACAGCGCGGTGGACACGCCGCGGCATCTTGGGCTCATGTACCCGTCCGGCTCCGGCTCCACGGGCTGCTGGGAGTTTTCGACCATCGCGTTCTTCTCGCTGCAGGTACAGTTGGCTGGGCTGCTGAAGTTGTCTTGAGTTGCCGACAGGCTGACGATGTCTATGGTGCGGTGGATAGTTTGAGGCGCTTCGTGAACTGTTCTACGGGAGTCTGCCGGATTTTCTGTTCTCGATCTCGCACGTGAACAACTGGGCGGCGCTCGGCGGCAAATCCGGCGCGTCGTTCTACCGCACGCTCGACGACCGCTTTGTGGTCAAGCACATTTCGTCCACGGAGCAGCAGGTGGGACCGATGCCACGTGACACAGTGTCTCTGTATGGGAGTTGGTGGCTAAAATTTTGTTCTTTTCGTTTTTTGGGGGGCGAATGTAAAACAGAGTTTTCTGGACGTGCTGCCGTCGTATTTCGACTACATGTCCAAGGTCTATCACGAGCAGAACGCGAGCGTCATCTCCAAGCTCTTTGGCATGTACCAGACCACGATCACCAAGAAAGAAACGGGCCAGCGCACGATTCACCACATTGTCGTGATGGAAAACGCGTTTTACGGCCAAAATATCTCCAAAACCTTTGATTTAAAAGGCAGTTCGCGCAACCGGTACGTCAAACCGGACGCCAACGGCAAGCCGCGCGCGGTGGAGCTGGACGGCAATTTCGTGGAGATGACCGAGGGACATCCGATGGCCGTGCTCGCAGAAGACCACGAACTGTTACTCAGCGCGATCGACAACGACGCTGCGTTTTTAGCGTCGATCAACATTGTGGACTTTTCGCTCGTGCTGGGCCTTGGCGGCGAGTCGTCGGAGCTGCCTAACGCGTACACGACCATGACCGTCGGAATCATCGACTACATGAGGCAGTTTGATCTGATGAAGCGCGTGGAGAGCGTGAGCAAGTCGGTGGCCATGATCGCCGGCCAGTCGTCACCCACGATCATCGAGCCGGCGCTGTACAGCAAGCGGTTCAGCGACGCGATCCACCGCTACTTTATGCCCGTGACGCCCATTGATTCGGACCGCAACGACCCGTTTCTCGGCAGCCGTTAACCGGGGTGTTTTAGTAGAGGCAGGTTTGGGCGACGAACGTGGATGAATGGCACTGCTGTGCATAGAGCTTGATGTTGTTGGAGGTATATGTACAGCACATTGACGACGTGGTGGTGGAAATGAGATGACCTGAAGCGTTTTCTTCGTCCAGCTCTTCCGTGGCTATCACTGATGACAATACACGTTCCCCTGCAAGTGCGCTACCGTTCCACTGCGTTTGGCCAGCCGACGCGCTCATCACTAAATGGCGTTGTCTTCGGAAATGCACTCAACTCTTAACTCTTACCTGGACGAAAATTCACGAGATGGCCCCGTCTGGTGACCGGAACAAACCCTGGCTCTGGCGACGCGCTTTAAACATCTCGATGAAGGGGAGAGAGGCACACACCAGAGGACGGACGGACGGGCAAATGGGTGTGTTCCACCGCTAGTTCAGACCCGTGACCGTCACGAGGACGCCCATCGACTTGGACGGCTGATCCTCAGCTGCTAGGGTCAGACACATGATGTTGCGACGGAGATGGCGATCCAGCGACGAAGTATCGAGGCGGAGGCGGCGGCGCCATCGCGAGTGCGAGCGCTTCGACGTACGCCGGCGCCTTGACGAGTGGCAATACGCACCGACATTTCGTGAAGTGAACGGCGTGGCGACGACACTTTTTGCGATACAGGTGCAGTTCTCCACCGATGCTGACGCCACGATAGCCGTCGACCACCGGGAACGCGAGTTGGCGGGCCAACGCCGTCGATAGACGCGCGTCCTGGTTTTGCGCGACAGCGGGATGGCGACTAAGTTGGATCGCGCTGGATCCTGTTTTGCTGAAGGTGTAGTGCACTTTGGGCGGCGGCATAATCGTCAGTATGAACGATCCGGGCGTTTGCTTCTGCAGCTCTTTCGTGGCCATAGGAATTGCGGCCACAAGCGCCAGCTTGTCGACGATACGGGCGACGATCCTGTCGGTATCACTGGGAGTGAGTGGCAGTGGGAGTGGCTCGGCGTCTCTGCCCACTGTGGCCATGTTGCGTAGATTGATCGCCTGGATACAGTCGAAAAGACTGACGAGGCGGCCATCACTGGCTCCGTCAAATCGACACGAGAGGACGCACTGACCATCGTCTTGATTGACGAACGCAACGCTCTCGATCACCGCTCTGGTGCCGCGTAGCCACACGTCGCGACGAGCGAGACGCTGCGCGTACGACCAGTTCTCGTACCGCACCAGTGCCATGATCGAGTCGTGCGTGGCGAAGCCAGGGTACACAATGCACTTGTCCATGGCGTACCCTTGCATGCGAAACGATAACCCACACTGCATCCATCAACCAACCGCAAGGTCAGATACTAGCACACCACCAAGAGCGTGTTGCACGCGCTGCATTTAGCGTACCCGTTCGATGACAAGGAAGATAGATTGTCCGCTGATTCGAACGCCTCGCTGGAAGACGCGCTCGGCCTAATAGAACATGTCCACGCCAAGTCTGTTAATTAACTAACACACGAACGCCAGGGGTACACAGTCTGTGGAGGTGCACAGTACGTACCATGTAGAATGTGAGGTTGCCGTCTCGGAATGCGATCGCGCGCTTGCGGCCTCGATGGCCACGAACCACGCGCTGGATCGTACCCGCGGCGCGACGCCACCGCGCCAGCAGCCGTCGCAATGCAACGCCTTTGCAAATGCGCTGGATCGCAATCGCCGCCCGCCGCCGCTTGTCTCGGATCTGGAAATTGCGGTGGAGTTTGGCATACAGCTGGTCCACTTGCTGCCGTTGGAGGCCGCGCAGCAGCGTCTCGCGGCGGATGCGCGCCCGCACTCGGAACCCGCGCACCATGCGCTGGAGGTTGACAACCGCGTGGGAGCGGACCACGTCAAGGCGTCGAGCCATGCGGATCCTCACCACTGAAGGAACGAGCGCCACTCGAGGTGGAGCAGCAGACACTGAGCCCATGCCTGCTGGGTATTGCTGCTCGGAGCTTTCAATGATTGGACCTGTTTCAGCCTGTGGGTCGAGAAAGATGAGTTCACGCAGCAGCCGCTCGGCGTGGTCTCTTGTGATCCGAAGCCGAGACCGAGCCTCGGAGACTTTCGAAAAGGTGGTGGGTTTGATGTGGAGACCGCGGAATTCGTTCTGGAATAGCTGCGCGAGAACATTTTCTTTTGCGTGCTCCTGTTCCTTGGACTGGCCACTGCCGCCCTGACGCGTCGTGAGCTTGGACCCTCGACGCGTCGAGTCTCGCTGGATATTGGACCTTGAAGATGCTAGATCGCGCGAGCTCGAAGTCGGTGCCGGCTTGGGTTCATGCTCGCCTGAGTCCTCGTCGCTTGCCGGTTTCGCGAGCAGCTCACACACTTCGTCATCACTGAGATACACAGCGTTGAAACGACACGTGGCGTCGTCTTCCTCATTCGACAAGATGATGGTAAAGTGGTTCAGCCGCGCGACCATCACGCGTACTGTCTCGCCGCGCTTGGCTAGTGGCACCACCTTGACAAGGACTTTGACTTGCCTCGAGTCGAAAATCGAGCAGAAGCGGTGGTGATTGAGCACCAAGCGATCAAGCAGGTCGACGCGATGCAAATACCCGGGAATGCTGTAGTCTGCTGGTGGCTGATTGAGCACCAGCCGATAGAATGAGGCTGCACGCGCCGTCTTGCCGCGGCTTTGAGAGACGATCGCGAGGTCGAGCAAGACAGCTGCGTCTTGCGCAGAGAGCTGCAGAGCCGGGAAGAGATAGCGCCGTTCACACTATAACAAGTCAAGTGCGCGTAAGGTTAGACCACTACCCGTTGCCGTTCAGCTACCACAGTAGTTTGAACGCACCTCCAGGACATCGTCGTCGTTGAGGCCCAGTGTAGTCCGCGCCCGACCCAGAAAGGCCATCGAGATCTCGAGCTCGTCGCCCATAGCTTGTAGCAGGACGGAGTACATGAAACAAAACCGAGCCGAGGACGGGAAAGCCTGGATGCCTTCCAATCCCAGCGTCTTGGCTCCAGCCAGATCGTGAAGACCGACAAAGCGCACCATAAAGCACACAAACAGGGTTTCTTCGGTGCAGTGATCCGGGCGACAGCCGTCGCATCTCGCTTGGACACGATGCAGATCACTCATTTGCTGGAGCTCTCGCGCAAACCGCAGTTGCTCCTGTCGTAGGCGAAGTACGAGTCGCCGCGCCACAGCCCCTCGTTGGCACCGTTGTATCTGTGTGGCTGCATGGCTGCGACGCTGCAGCAGCAGAGCCGCGACGAGGTTCCAGAACCGGTACCCCCGGAACCGCCTCTGGAACCGTGTGATGCCATCGATGACAGCACGTGCTCGCTCGTACACTAACTGGTCTCGGCAGCGACAGCCGCGGAACCACGCCTGGATCCGCGTCGCGTAGCGGTGGCGGTTGTCCGTCCACCGCTCGAACACTCGTCTCGCAACCACCACGCGCCGCAGTGCAAACTGGATACGGCTCGCGGCGCGCTGGAATCGCGGTCCATTCGCTGCTGCGAGCCGTTGCCTAGTGCTGACCCCTCGGAAGAGCCGCTGCACTTGTGTGGCGGCGTAGATGCTCTCATGACCGTAGAGCTCGTGCGTCTGCTGAGACATCAGCTGACGTGGCTCTGAATCTTCCGCCCGCGACTGCTGCATTGCGGAGCGACACAGAATGAGCATCTGCTCATCCAAAAGCGACAGTGATGAAGCGCTCGGTCGCTCTTTCTTGCTCCGCGTGGTAGCACCAGCGCGCACGATGCTGCGGCTCGCGCGAGCCGACGCCATCCATGCCGGATGCGCCTGCACGCTGTCGCCACGCTCACGCTGCGACCGGTGGACTTTCTTTGCACTGGCGAGCTGTGGAAGCACACAGCGTGGCGACGCGCGCGCATCTTCGTCGGGGTTGTCGTCGTCCTCGCTCTCCTCGTACTTGCGGCGCACGTCGACGACAGTAAGGCGCCGCCGTGGCATGTTGCTTTGTGCTTGGGGGCGCTTCAACATTTGACCAACACTCCGACTTCTCAGGTACACGGTAAGCTATTGAAAAATTACCGGAAATGGAGCTGAGAAATACGGTAAGATAACTAGAGTTCCATTTTTTTCTCCAATTGTGGGATCGAGCAGATCCGAAATGGCGGCTGCTGGAGCCGACACTGGGCGCGCGTACATCAGCTACGCAGCGCCGCAGCGGCTGTACGGACTATGCTGGAGCACAGCGCCAAATATGTTCCGGCTCGCAGCGTCCACGTTCATCCCGGGTGAATACGTCAACAAATTGCGCGTGCGTAGGAAGAAGGATGCATTCACTATAACAAAAACATGGGAGCTACTCACCGACTATATTGACTCACCTCCCTCCCACCGCGCAGATCCTCCACATGAGTCCAAATCAGACCGAACTGGTCAGCGCATTTGAAATCGACCACCCGTACCCGCCGACCAAAGTCATGTGGTCGCCGCGCTCGATCGGCACCGCGGCCGAGTACCTCGCAACCACGGCCGACTACCTGCGCATCTGGACCGTGACCGAATCGTCGCTCGAGCGCCATGCGACCATCTCCAATGTACGTCTTAATGCTGTGCAGGCGTGTTCAGTGCTGGTTGACGACTCATGTCTTTTTTTGGTTCTTGGTCGTTGGTCGTTGGTCGTTGGCCGTTGCTTGCTGACAGAAACGGAACCAGGAGACGTGCGCGCCGCTCACGTCGTTGGACTGGAACGAGACCGAGCCCAACATTCTCGGCACGACGAGCATTGACACCACGTGCACGATCTGGGACCTGAATGTTGGTGATGGGATTTCTTGATGGAGATGTGAATCCATCTTGCGTCGAACGGGTCTGCTCACTGGGCTTTTTTTTTTAAACCTTCTTCCCCGCATAGCACTTATCGTCACCTAAGCAGCAGATCATCGCGCACGACGACGAAGTGTACGACATGGCGTTTTCAAAAAACAATCCCAACCATTTTGTATCCGTGGGCGGGGACGGATCATTGCGAAGTTTTGACCTCCGGTGCGTGTCGGGATCATTACGGAGTTTGAGAGTGTCGATCAGCTGGTGGTGATATCTCTCGTCCTGTTGATGGTTGGTTGTTAGATCCTTGGAATCGAGTCAGATTGTGTACGAGTCGCAAGACCTGCAGCCGCTGCTGCGTGTGGCGTGGAACGGCCACGACGACCGGTACATGGCGACGATCATCGCCGGACGTCCCACGGTTGTGATCATCGACACACGACACACGACGCATCCAATCGTGGAGCTCAACCATCACGAAGGCAGCGTCAATGCGATTTCCTGGTCGCCCACATCGCGGTTCCACATCTGCAGCGCCGCGGAGGACCGGAAAGCCATCGTCTACGACATCTCCCACGTGCTGAGCGCTGACGGCGTCGTGAACGGAGTGAACCCACCACACCTCAACACGCTGGCCAGCCCGGTCGTTTTCCAATCCAAGACGCCGATCAACCAGGTCCGTTGGTCACCCACGGAGGAAAACTACATTGCTCTTTGCGACGAGGACGCAGCACACGTTGTCCAACTATAGGGAATCCGATGTACATTTTTATCTCTGCCACCAACAACACGTGGCCCTCGCGCGCGCGTGTGACGGAGAAACAGAGAGTGTCTATCTGTAAATGAGCTTCCCAGCGGGACTGCACGGAAGATAGTCCACGAGTTCGATCTCGAGCGAGGCCGGAGGGATCGACAGCTCAGCCGCCGCCATGTCGCGCAGCGAGCTCACCGTCAGCGTCGAGTCGGGCGCTTGCACGACGCGCAGCCGCATGGACGTGCGTCGCGCGGCCTGGTCCTGCATGAGAGCGAGTACGTCGGTGATGCCGGGCTTGGTCTTGAGCAGCGCCTCGATTGTCTGCGGCTGGAAGAACTGGAAACGAGGGCCGAGCTTGAGACTGAGCGGCGGGCGGATGCGGCCTTCGAGCCACAGCTCGGTCAGCGTGTCGTTCTTGACGACGGCGAGGCCCCGGTCGGCGGTCCTGTGGGGAGCGCCGCCGCTAAGGTAGAGACCGCGGTCGATGACATAACCCATCGACTGCCACGGTGTCCACACAAGCACTTCTCCGTTCTTCTCGATCGCAACACGCACGCCCGGCCACAAGTAGCCGACGTAGATGCGCTCGTCGTTGTCCATGTGCTTGGACTCGTCTTCAAACTGGGAGCCAAACAGCCGCCACGCAGAGATGTCACCGGTCTCGGTCGAGCCGTAGTTCTGCATGAGCCGCAGCCCGCTGTGGGTCAGTGTGCGCTGGAAGAGCTCGCGCGAGAGCCGCGTGCCGGCGCTGAATGGTACGTCCACATACAGCGGCTTCGCTGGGAGCTCAAGCAGCATCGTGTAGGTCGCTGGCGTGCCGTACAACACCGAGATCTTGTCGGTCGGCATCGACACCAAGTCGTACAGCGCACTCGTATCCGACACAAAGCACAACTCAGAGTGGTCGTCCCACGACGAAGTGAACAGCGTGAAGATCGCGTTGATCGAGTACGCGTGAGAGATCGACGTGGCGCAGATGATCCGCGCCGGGCGGTCCGGGAAGAGCTGCTTGTGCGTGCTCTGGCCCTGGAGCCGCATCTGCTCCCACGAGCACATGACCACCTTTGGCTCACCGACACTCCCAGACGTCAACATGCCCACGGCTCCAGTTGCAAGCGCAGGCTCTTTCGTCCACGCCGCTTCGGTGGGGCTGCTTGACGCTCCGTCTTGGACCGTGAGCTCGTCGCCGTGGACCGTGAGCACTTTGTTTAAAGCCGTCTGCTGCAGCACGTGGGGCAGCAGCGCCGCGCGACTCTTGCCCAGCAGCACGCAGACGGTCTCCAGCTCCATTGCGCCGAGCATGCACGCAACGCTCGTGCGGTCGTTGTCCATAACGAGCACGAACGCGTCGCCCCGAGCCACGCCGGCGGACTGGAGCAGCTCGACGCCGTGCGGTAGTAGCGAGCGGCGCAGGCCGCCGACCACGATCTCACTAGCCGATGGTTGCGCTGCTACTGAGACAGGCGCACGGTCGTGGAACACGGTGAGCCGGCCATTCTTGACGCCGATCGGCGTCGCCATTTTGGCCGTTCCGCGCGCCGATCGCCACGCACGTTTTGATGCTGCTGTGTGCGGGCAGCTCCACTGAAGACGAGTCCACACAATGTCAGCTTAGTTTTTTGTTTCTGATACTAACCTATTTACATTGGAGCATGCTAGTCGGATGCCACAAAGCTAGCCTAAATGTGAAGGCTCGCTCGAAAACAAGCACTGGTGGCGAAAATGGGCGACACGACAGAGAGCAGCTCCAGCGAAGGCGAGCGGCTACCGCGGCGCCGCAGCAGCCGCCTGAGCGCAGACCGAGGGACGATCCAGCGTCAACACTGGGCGTCGAGCAGTAGCGATACGGAGACGGAGGTGGAGGCTGAGAGGGTGCAAGATGACGACGACGACAGCGACGCCAGCGATGAGATTTCGTTGGCCCAGCGCGAGCAGTTGAGCTCGTCCGCCGACTCGGGCGAGGAAACCGAGGACGAAGAGGTGGCCATCAAGCGAGAGTTTGGTATCGAGTCGGACACTAGCGACGTCCGCATCAAGACGGAGCCGGACCAAGGGAGCGATGATGACGACGACGATGATGATGACAGCACGGAGGATGAGGATGGCGACGGCAGTGTGGTGGACGAGGGAGAGCACCGAGTCAGCATCAAGAGCGAAAGCGCAGATGTATCCACCTCTAGTGACAATGAAGCGACGCAACGCAGTGGCTCGGAGTCGGTCAAGTCGGAGAGCGAACAGGATGAGGACGAGCCTTCGTCCGCGAGGAGCTCGTCCTCCCATGCGCGGCGCAGTCGACAGCGTGGCCGTCACAACGGCATGCTGCGCTCGGCTGGCGACGACCTCGCCGACGCTGAAGAAGATGATGAAGCGCAGGATCCGATCCGCGAGGCAGTCGATGCGCAGGCGGCGGTGGACCAAGAAGGCGAGCACGCCGAGGAGGAGAAGGAGGAAGACGAAGACGAGGAAGTAGACGCCGAAGGAGATGACGAAATCGACGAAACTGACGACAATCAAAACGAAATTGAAGACGGAGGAGTCAACGATCGGACAGTGCTGCGCGAAGCTCGCCACACGATCGATCAGATCGCGAAAACGTATCTGACGGTGGGCGAGAGAACAGCACTCTATGCCGGCCAACACCTGAGTGGACCGCCGATTGATCGACCCATCTCGCTGGTGGACCAGTGGAAACGGTACGCTGGCTGCTTTTGCCCACACAACGTGGAACGTTTGTGCTCATTGGTGTGTTAATGCTGTGTGCCGTAGGAAATACCGGTGGCCGGTCGCGATGCGGAACGTTCGACGGCGAAAGTGAGCGATGTCCGCTGCAACGGATTTTTGCTCTCACCACCTGCTCACAGAAAGGTTCTTGCTGCCAGATTCATTGCAGACCCAGAGGAGCTTGCGCTGCTCCACGACGTCCCGCTCAGTCACGATAATTCCCGAGTTTCAAACGTCTCGGCAACTGCTACGAACGCTTTTGCCGCCGCATTGGCACCCACCGTTCGCCCAGTCATGGAAGCCGCCATGTCGACCTATCGAGAGCAGAAACAAGAGCGCCAGTGTCGCAACATGAAGTTTGTGGAACAACTTGAAGAAACCAAACAAGAGAGTGGTGACGACGTTGAGACCGTCGACACTGCTCGGCTGCGAACGCTCACGCGGATCGGCGAGCACTTTACCGACCAGCTGCTGGATTCGATCTTGGTCAAGAACGTGCTCGCGCTTCAAGGCATCGATGCATCATATGCGCAACAATGCTGGTTAGGCTACTGTCACTGTGACAACAGATCACACTTTCGATGGACCTGAACTCGTATTCGTGAGCTCGTAGGGATCCGCTTCCGACGAGCAAGCGGCCTGTCGCGAATTGGCGATTTGTTCTGGAACACTTTTGTCGAACGTCGTCGCACGGTGTCGACGCCTCGGCGGTCGCATTGGCCCCTCGCCTCCGAAAAGAGTACGCCTTCACGTGCATGGATGGTACTGCTGCAAGGGGATTGCTACGGTTTCTAACTGGTTTGAATCCTCATTTTCAACAGTACGCTCATGCGAATCCGCGACCGATTACGCACGCTGTACGGAGTGGCTTGGCGCTCTGAGGACGAGGAATTCTTTGACCTCGTGGATGGACAAGAGATCGATCCGCCCGAGCCGGAAGACATTATTCAGTTATAAGAAGCGCCGCTCCAAAGACAGTGCTTTTACTATCACGCAATCTTTTTATTGTCAAGCAATCTCTTGTTCTCTCGCCTCGCGCATAGCATGCCTGGCGTGTTAGGTCTTGAGCGCCTTCTTCTTGCGCTTGTACTTGTCAAAGTATGCCTGGACCTTCTGGTTGTAGTTCTTGTCGTGCTTCTGCTGGTTGGCAGTCTTGACGACCACCTGGAGCACGTCTTCGTCTTCCAGCGTGTGGTCTTTGCCCACGCGCTGTGGGTTGTACTTGGTGCTCGTTCCCCACACGAGCGCAAAGTTGAAGTTGTCAAGCATATCCTTCGAGATCTATAGAGATTCGCGGTCACAGTCTGGAGGCTTTTTTTCTACCATCATCCAATGATGCAGACCGCACATACCGAAAGACAAGCCGAGCTGATCGTGGTGCCCTTACGCTGGCTGGAGATGACGACAGGCTCATCGAACTTCGGCGTCTACACAACGAAACTCCCCTGAGCAAAAATGGAATTTCAAACGGCGAACGACCTGAACGCGAGTGCTCACCTCTCCTCGTCGCTTCGTGTACACACGCGTGAGACCCATGTAGTTCCACATTTTCGCCAGCAGCGTGTCAAAGTTGAGCTGTGAATTCACATCCGATGTGAGAACATGTGAGAACCAACCGGCAAATCCAATCAGTAAGTCAGAATGTCTCTAACCGCCATACGCCCGTTGTGCTCACAGGCAATCACGGTCGAGTGCGGCAAGCGCGCCAGGCGGTCAACGTCCTCGATCGTCACGGTATCGATCTTGTTGTACACGTAGAGACACTTGATGTACTTGCGGTTGCCTTCGATGACGTCGATCAGGTCGTCCGTCGAGGCATCTTCACGGAACAGAACCTCGCAGTTGTGGATGCGGTACTCATGCAGGATCTTATACACCGTCTTGGCCGGGTCGTCGCCCAACTTGGTCAGCGGGACCGTGCTGTTGAACGAGACGCCACCGCCGGCCTTGCGCTTCAAGTAGATGTCCGGAGGCAGACGATTCAAGCGCAACCCCACGGTCTCCAGCTCAAGTTCCAGGATCTCACGGTGGCGGTTGCCAGCTTCCTGGCCGGCATCGAGCACCATCAAGATCATGTCGGCCGACTTGGCCACGGCGATGACCTCGCGCCCACGGCCACGACCGTGGGCGGCGCCTTCGATGATACCAGGCAGATCGAGCAGCTGGATGCGCACGTCGTTGTAAATCAGATTGCCGGGAATACACGTCAGCGTGGTGAACTCGACCGCGCTTTGCTCGGATTGCGTCTCGGTCAGCTGACTCAGCATCGTCGACTTGCCGACACTGGGGAAACCGATCAGCGCGACGCGGCCATCGCCGCTTCTCGCAACGTCAAAGCCTAGCGAATCGACCGACAACTTGATCAGCATCTCGGTGTTTATAAGAAGATACATCATGAAGCTCTGTACCTTCGCCGCCGCCGCCGCTGGACTTTTCTCCCTCGAGAAGCTAGACAACAGCAAATCAAAGCGCTGGGTGAGTCAACCAAGTAGCATAGATTGTCTGTTCGCTATGACATGCAGTACCTCAGTGCGGAGCTTGGCAAGCTTGGCCTTGAGGGAGCCGAGGTGGCCCTCGGTGGCCTTGTTCTTTTGGGTCCTTTTCATCTCATCCTCTGCAGAGACGCCAACGGCGTTAGACCCGCTGAAACATGCGGGATACGGACAGCTTAGACTCGCAGATGCTCACCGATCTCTTTGATCTTGTCGAGGATACCCATGGTTGCTGCGGTGTGCGCCTAGAGCTCAAGTCACGGTCGCCAACTTCCTTCGCTTCCACTTGATCCACTCCCGAAATCGCCCCAGGCCAACAAGTGCTAATCTCAGAAAGCGTTAGTGTGGGGTACACCAATGTAGGATCGGAGCAGAAGTGATCAACCACGTTTCACAAGCAACAAAAATGTTCACCGCTTGAGGGCAGCAGCCAATCAGATCGCGAATACGTAAACTCACACGCGTGCCGCCTCCATGACTTGAGTGTTGAGCTGCCCAACACCTCACATCAAACACGTCAGGCAGAAAATCGATCACCATGGCTGAGATCGACGCGATGGCTCCTGTGGAAGCTCAGAGCAAGGGCTTCTTGGCATCTCTGTTGGTACGACCACCACCAACGATAGGCTATCACTGCTGTTGAGTGTTGCTTGTGCGGGATGACCAACTCTTTGGTGCTTTTCGTAGGGTGGCGCGGTCGCTGGCACGTCGGTGGACATTGCGCTCTTCCCTCTCGATACCATCAAGACGCGCTTGCAGTCTGCAGAGGGATTTTTCAAAGCCGGCGGATTTCGCGGAGTTTATTCGGGCCTCTCAGCGGCGGCGGCTGGCTCGGCCCCCGGTGGTACGTGAGGATCAGGGCTGAAGCAATGGATCGGAATTCTGACATCGTGAATGCAATCGCTAGGCGCACTCTTCTTCAGCGCGTACGAGACATCCAAGAATATCATGGGCTCGACCTTGCCAGAGCACAAGCACTCCCCTATCGTCCACATGTCGGCTGCCGCGATTGGTGAGATGGTGAGTTGTACATCGGCTACCCGCGTTTGAAGTGAATAATTGCACCCAAACCTAACCTAGTGGTGTGCCTGGATAGTCTGCGTGTTTAGTGCGCGTGCCCACCGAGATCGTCAAGCAGCGCATGCAAACGGGCATGTATAGTTCCTTCGCGGAGGCGATTGCCGGTATCCGCGGCACGCAGGGCTTATTTGCGTTCTACCGTGGCTACTGGAGTATGATCGCGCGTGAGATCCCCTTTTCGTTCATCCAGTTCCCGCTGTGGGAAGGCCTCAAGGTGAGTAGTAGAATGCATCCATCGCCGACTGTGCGTCGCCTACACACTAAACTGACCGCTTGCTTCCGATCTTGCTTTCAGCACAAGTGGTCGCAGACCCAAAACGCGCCCGTGAGCTCATTCCAAGGCGCTATCTGCGGGTCGATCGCCGGCGGCGTCGCAGCCTCGATCACCACGCCACTGGACGTGACCAAGACGCGCTTGATGCTCGGCAAGGATGCCCACGGGGTGGCCTACAACGGCACGGTCAACACGTTCATGCGCATCTACCGCGACGAAGGCGCCAAGCGCCTGTTCTCTGGCGTCGGCCCGCGGACCATGTGGATCAGCATCGGCGGGTTTGTGTTCTTCGGCATGTACGAGAAGGCCACCGAGACATTCTCGACCATCGTGTAGACCATAGCGTCCACATCGTTCCGTTTCGTCGCCGTAGGGTATAGACCAGTTGCTTCGGTTAAGTACGATGACGTAGTAAGCAATAGACATGGCAGACATGGATGTCACCACAGCATCATGCAATGTTCTGGAATGTTCGCACCGTGGCACACGTCGCGCTTCCGCAAGTCCAGCATATGTCGCTGGCGTTTTGCCGTAAGACTCATACTGAAGCCTAGATACGGTGGCGAAGTGTATCCAAATTGGGTGGCTCGTTGCCGTGTACCAGTGCTGGGATTTCCAGTTTTTTCGGTCAGCATAGCGATTGCGTCAAGGCTTTACGCGGACGACCAACGCTCGAGTATTGGTCAACCGTGTCATGGCCGAGACGGGCCACGGGTCGAAAATCTTGGATACACCATCTCAACCCGAAATGTCGGCGACCCATGAATCTTGCATACAAATAGCAAGTTAAACTAGTGGAGAAGCGGCAACGGGTCATTGATTTCACTAAACCCAGTGCGACACACCTGACCCGTTTGATGAAAATGTGCTTGGGGTAGGGTTCAAAGTTGTCGAATTGAGCACAGGATCGGGTGTCGAAGCTGCACAGAGGAGCACAGAGGACGGCGCGGCCGCCGAAGGTCATTTCGCAATTTGCGGCCAACCCCCTCAGTCCTTCACATCCCTCATTCTCTCGCAATCATGAACACCTCGCCGACCAAGAAGCTGAAGGAGATCACACAGCTCGACCAGCTCAAGGAGTTCACCACCGTCGTCGCCGACACGGGCGATGTCTCCTCGATCGCGAAGTACAAGCCGCAGGATGCCACGACCAACCCGTCGCTGCTGTATAAGGCCGCCACCATGGATGCGTACAAGCACCTCGTCGATGATGCCGTCGCGTACGGCAAGGGTCTCGACGCCAGCCTCTCGGAGAAGGACCGTCTCGGCCACATCATCGACAAGCTCTCGGTGAACTTCGGTACCGAGATTCTTAAGATCGTCCCGGGCTACGTTTCGACCGAGGTCGACGCGCGTTTGAGCTTCGACACTGCTAGCACGATTGACCGTGCCCACCGCATCATCAAGCTCTACGAGGACGCCGGCGTCGGGAAGGACCGCATTCTGATTAAGATCGCGTCGACCTGGGAGGGCATTCAGGCCTGCAAGCAGCTCCAGACGGAGGGCATCTCGTGTAACATGACGCTTCTCTTCGGCTTTGCCCAGGCTGTCGCCTGTGCGGAGGCTGATGCCACATTGATCTCGCCGTTCGTGGGTCGTATCCTCGATTGGCACAAGGCCAAGACGGGCAAGACCGAGTACGCCTCGCACGAGGACCCTGGTGTGGTCTCGGTCAGCAAGATCTACCAGTACTACAAGAAATACGGCTACAAGACGATCGTCATGGGTGCTTCGTTCCGCAACACGGGTGAGATCACCGAGCTGGCTGGCTGCGATCGCCTGACGATCTCGCCGAATCTCTTGGACGAACTTGCCAAGAGCACCGAGCCGATTGCTCGCAAGCTTGAGCCGGAGGCCGCCGCGAAGCAGTACACCGGTGAGAAGCTTACCTTCGACGAGAAGAACTTCCGCCTCAGCCTGAACGAGGACGCCATGGCCACCGAGAAGCTCTCCGAGGGCATCCGCGGCTTCAGCGCCGACATCGTTAAGCTCGAGGAGATCCTCAAGAACATGTTGAAGAACTGAGCGGAACATGTCCGCTCAGATCTGAACGCTTACATGGTAAGCTTCGCACTGGTGCTGGTAGTTTCGGCGCTTCAACCTCCTCGCACACGCACATGCGCTTGACGGAAAGCGCTTCCCCAAACCTTCAGAAACAAACCGCTACTAACAGGGACAATACATGTTATGTTTCCGCGTATTCCTTTGGACTTCACATCTCTATCCACTCGACCAGACATCTGGATATATCGTGGCACGTGCCATTCCCACGCCAGCATTCGATTTTCAGCTCTGCTTGGGAAGATGCGTCAAAAGTCATCCTTCAACTTGAGGGGACACCGTACCGTATCTTACCCACTTATTTCCGAAAACGTACTTCATAGAATATTTTCTGTTCCACTAGTGCGATCTGGCCCAAACTGTGGCGGGCTCGTTCGTTGGTTTGATACTTTGGAGCTCCCACCCAAAAAGCGGGAAAAGCAAGTTTTTCCGCGCTTCGGCCAAGCCCCCACGACACGATGGCGGCGTTCGGCGAAGGCTTCGAGCTCAGCAAGTGGTTCAACAGCGCGTCCGTCAAGCACGAATCTGCGGCCAGCGACAACACGGACGGAGAGGACGCCGACGCCGCGCTGCTGGGCGGCACGGACGAAGTCGTGCCCGTGGTCGCCCACATGGGCCACTGCTTTGTGTGCCACACGCCCAATCCCGAGTACCTCTCGACCAACTCGGTCAAGGGTGCGCCATCCGTGCCCGTGTGCAGCATCGAGTGCGAGACCGAGTACTTAAAGCAGAAAGGACTGAACCCGAGCAAGAAGAACAACGGCACGTACGTGCAGCTGCCCACGTCGCCGACTTCGGACTCGGACTCGGACTCGACGCCACCGCCAGCCAAGAAGACCAAGCGGGACGCGGATGCGGGCAAGGTAATGCCCGTGGCGGACGACGGGGGAAGCAAGCGCTCGCAGCGCCGGTCGTTCAGCTTCCTAGACGACCACATGCTGGGCGATGACGACGGGAAAGGCTACAAGAGCTGGTGGCTCGGCGCGATGGCGTACTACGACTTTGTGTATCAGCGCCACGGCATGTGGCACTGCTACGCGATGGGGAACAATTCCCCGCGCGTGGACCCGACGCTCATCAAATACTGTAGGTTTGCTATGTTTGCTGCACTTCGTGATTGCTGTCTGAATGGAATTTACTCATGTTTGAGTGTTCTTCGTCTTGTAGGGACGTGCAACATTTACCGCGAGCTCGACCGAAGCACGGCATATCTCCGAAAGCACGTGCTACGGTGTGTGCATTTTTTTTCCTTTCATACTTGTCCGTTGGTGTGTGATATTCACAATGGAATGGATGTTCTGGCTTTTTTATTCAGCTGGCAGAATGCGCACCAGGGTCGACTGAGTATGCGCGAAGTGATTTGGATGGCGACGGTGTTCCGTTTCTGCAACAAATTGGAGACATTCGACAAGACCGACGGCATCCCGAGCTCGGACGGGTTCGCCGCGTTCAAGAAGCGCGTCCAAAGCCTTGCCAAGCGGAAGGACGATGCCTATCTCTTTGCCGGCCGCCGTGAGCTGGACGTCCACCGGTATCTGGAAGTGCTCGACGAATTCCTGGACGATCTGGACGCGTGCACGTTCGACGTGAAGAAGTGCACGTCCGCGTCGCAGGTGTTTGAAGAGCTTCGAAAGTTTCGCGACAATGCGCTCGGCTCGTTCACGTGCTGGCAGATTGTGTGCGATCTCATCGAGCTCAACCTGTTTACTGACGACTTTGAAGCCGACGACTTTGTGTGGCTGAGTCTGAACGCCAAGAAGAGCTTGGTCCAGATCTTCGGCAAGCGCCGCGCGCGGCCCTCCGAGTACGTGTCGCTGGCCAAGCTGCTGGAGCAGCGCCAGGTGCAAGGCTTCAAGGCGCTACAAGTGCGCTTCCCATTCTTTATGAACCAGAAAGTGAATCTCAAGAACATTGGCCACGCTCTCCACGGGTTCCAAGTGTATCGCAACATCAAGCTGCTCGAGCAGAACCAATTCGACAAGCACGAGCCTGGCACGACCGTGCCCGTGCCGTATCAGTCGCGTTCCTATTTATTGGATTCCGAGTCGTGCGAGATTTGCTCGATTCCGGAAGACGAGGACAACTTGGTGCTGTGTGATACCTGCAACCGCATGTTCCACAAGGACTGCATCAACATGAAAGTGCTCCCGCCGGCGTCCTGGGTCTGCACGGCGTGCAAGAAGCTCGTGAATCTGCCGCAGGAAGGAGTGGTGACGCCACCCGAAGTGATCTCTATTGAGTAGGACTACACTTAGGCAGGTGTGGACGTCGTGCTGGAGCTCGCACTCGTAGCCGCCGTCTTTTTCTTGACGAAAGGGTCTTTCTTCTCCCACCGACTCTTGACGACTTGGTAGTACGGGTCTTTCTTCCAGACGTAATAAAACGCAACGACTTCCTTGCACGATTTCGTTCCAACCTGTTGGTCATCGCCGGAAAGAATAAATGTTAGCCCCTCTCACGCAATGAAGAGTATTGGGGGCAGCAATTCACTTACCATGCGAGACAGCTGGTGGAACTCTTCTTTGCCGTAACATTCCATGGCGAGCTCAAACACGCGAATCTCATGCGGCGTCCAAGTATCTAGTGTGCGAAGAGTCAGTCGCAACGCTCAGAGGGCTCAGAGGATCCATATTGCTACGTTACGCGACGAGCGACAACTTCTTACCAAGCACCGACGGGTTGCGCAACGTCGACGTTGCTGGGATGGCCGGGCGAAGCGCAGCCAGCCGATGGAGCGAAAACTCCGCGAGAGAGACATCGCGATGGCTGAGCTGGTTGATACGCTTCACACAAACCAGCTCCCGCGCGGCGGCAAAGTAGTCTTTCATACAGCGCTGTCTCCCTTGAAAGCAGAAAATCCCCATCGATTGAGTTGACCGGATGCAATCAGCCAGAATCAAAAGCAGCTTGAAGACATACTCTTGAGCTTCTCCACTAGCTTGAGCGTCTCAGCAGACATGCTAGAATCATAGTAGCCGTCCGAGCTGCCGCCATCGCTGTCTTCGCCATCCGTGTGCTGCACCGTCATGACGCCGTGTTTCTTCCAGACGTAGTAAAAGCCAACCACGTCTTTCACCGTCTTGTTTGAAAGCTAAGTGGATTTTTGTGGTGAGCAACCAGATATTCCACACTACAATTTATATTCAAGAGAACACCAGCGGTAGCTCACCTGTTCCGCGATCGCGTGGAAGTCCTTGCCGTAGCGCTCGAACGCATCCTCAAAAATGCCGATCTCCAGGGGCGACCACGTGTCTAAATAAGGGAACCAAACACGGATGAGACCACCTCACTGCCTTCGGTGCACTTTCTACGAGGGATTTCTCACCAAGCACTTGCGGGGAGCGTATGGGGGACACCAAGGACGCAAGCACGTCGTGCGTGGAGCCGCTCTTGAATCCGAACTGGCAGTAGATGAGTTTTCAAATGTGAGCTAGGCCACTGCACCAGTGATGTAGAACCAGAACATGAGACTGAATACCGAGGTCGCCTTCATCTTGAGCACTGCCGACGGCCGCTTCGGCTGCATCTGGATCTCGTACAGCGATCGTGCAGTGCGCAAATAACGGCGAACCCGCCGTAGGTTGCCTGTCAGCCAGCCATGCACACAAAGGCGATTAGTTGTGTTTTTTTCCCCTCTCAAATGCCTCCTCAGCCCAATTCATAGACTGGAAGCACTGTACCATCAATCAGGCTCGGGTCGTATCCTTCTTTCCAGTAGTGCTCCGCCGAGACCACCTTTCCTCCGGCGCTGACGTCCTCGAGCGATCGTCCACTTGCCTCGTTGAAGCTGAGTGACGCGACCGCGCTCTTGGCCAGCTGATTGTAGAAACCCCCGAGAGGAGTCAGCGACGGAGCCTTTTTAAAATGGAGCAGACTCGTTCGCTCGGACAGCCCACAATTCCACTCACAGTTTCAGACGGATTCTTCTCCCTTTCTAGGATGCTCAGGCGCGGGCTCGAGCGCGTGTGAGGGCTCTCATCGTCAGCAGAAGTCTCGTAGACGGCGACCGTCGGCCTGCTCTCCATGGCTATTGCTCGGTTTAGGTCTGAAAAGTGACTGAATTGCGGAATCAGATGTTTGCGGGCGAATTTATCTGACGCATCTCAGGTAGTTCTGATTAATTCCGTAAATAACGCGCGTTGGATTTGGCGTATGATTCCGGAGTGATGGTCTTGAAGGGAGAGCCCAAGCTCGTGCGACTGCAGCTACTGACCATGAGGCCAGCGTCCAAGAGCGATGCCGCGGACTCCGACCCCGCTGTGGCGGACTTCCTGCGGCGGCTGTCGGTCGCCGATGCGAAGGTTTTGTTGGAACGAACGAGGTGCGTCCAACGAGCCGTTGGCGGCCTCTAGATTCGTCGTGGATGAGCAGCCAAACTGACGATCCAACATCGCAGGAAGGAGAAAGAGGCCAAGACCAAGGAGATGCAGAAGATGATCGGCGTCCGTTATCGGGATCTGATCGACTCTGCAGACAAGATAGTCACCATGCACTCGGCCGCAATGCGTTTAGAGACGTCGCTCAAGGAGATGCCCGACAAATGGCAGCAGATGGAGACGACACTCGTTGCTACCCTCGCAGGCTCGGACAAGTTCGCGGCGGATGCCTCCAGTGAGCAACCGTGTGATCACGAGACGAAATCCGACGCGGTGACGTCATTCCCACTAGTCCACGAGCGCGTACTCTTCATTGTGACGTCCCACGAGCAGCTCTGGTTTCACCTGGATCGAGGCGAATGCAAGCAGGCGCTGGCCTTGTATCAGCAAGCCAAGCAGCTTTTCGAGTCAAATGAGGTACAAGACGCCTTGAAAACGTATCCATTTCTGCCGTCGATGTGGTCATCCGTGCATAGTTTTGAGAATCGAGTGAATGGCGCTGCCGAGATGTGTTTGGCGTCGAGGGGGAAGAGCGCCACGTTCTACGCGGGCAATCTGGAGGCGCTCTTTGAGCTTGGCAGAGCACAGAACATTGAGGAGCTGCTCGGTAAATTTCTTCGGAGTAGAAGTCGATGGCTTCAGCTTGAGCGGACTGAGACGGGGGAAGATGAAGATGCCCTCGACCTGGTTGCATCGGCTCAACGAGACATGCGGCTGAATTTGCGGTCGCTGCTGGTGACGGTACTTCACATTGAAGAGATCTTTCTGTCCGACAGTACCCTCGCATCCAGCCTGCGAGCCCTGCGTAGTGGGGTCGTAGAACAGTCTCCGTCAGCGGCAATCTTGGTGGAAGATTGGTTCAAGACAACTCTCGCGAAGGTAAAGACGGCCACTTCAGCGAGGCATTTGGCTGGTGCTGTTTGTTCAACATTTGCACTTGTGTGTAAAAATCCTAGGTGATCGCCCATGCCAGTTCCATCATTGACCAAATTCCGACCATTGCGACGATTGCGCAGACTCAAGCCAAGCTTGCCAAGATCGAAACGCACTATGCCGCATACCGACAAACCAGTGTATGGAAGACCCTCCAATCGACCCACTCGGCCCCTGGATCCATGTTTGAACTGCTCTTTGGCAAGGCACTGCGCAAGCGAACGCGAGATCTCGTGCAGCACTCGTTTGTGGATGCCACCAGCGCTATCAACCAAGAGATTCGAGTGTGTTTAAGCGTGATGACTGAGTCCGCCGACCTCATCCGGCAGCTTCCGTGCATCAAATTTTACGAGCATTTTGACTCAATCCACAAAAAGGTCGCTGGACTAGATTCCAGCGAGCTTCAGCGCGTGTTGACAGAGGAGTACATGCGCTCGCTCGTGGGTATCGTTCGCTTCTTGGAGGAAGAGTATCCTTGGGTCGAGACTCGCGCGCAAGCGTCAGTAAACCCCACGTTCCTGCTCGGACTCGCGAACATTTTGATCTCGATTGTCACCCATTTCCCTGAGCGAAAGAAAACGCTATTCGGAGACGTTGAAAGTGAAAATTCGACTGGGCGGTCGCTCTCAGACGACGTGAAAGTATTCGAGTCGTGCTCACAAGACGGTAAACTCGCCAAGCAGGCGTTGACTGACGCACTTGAGGTAGAGTCACATTTGAAGAAGCTTGAAAGGACTCGGCATGCGCTTTCATCAAGGATTTGTTGCACACATACTAGGACGTACGAGGGGTCTGTGGATCCAGGTCTTCGTTCATCGACGAAGAAATCCACCAAATCGACTCGGCCGGATTCTACACATTTCGCTTGTTGGGCCAAATCAAGGCCGGCGTCCCGCATCCAACTGTGTTTGTTGGAATCCTGCTTGGCTTGGCCGAGAAATACTGTGAAGCGTGGGCGCGCCACTTGCTCCAGCAGAAAATTGCTCCACTCCGCGACTTTCTCCATGTTGAGCAATACGACCTCACCAATGAGGTACAGTAGAAACTCGCACTCCTTGTCCGGTGAATGTCACATTAAGTACCCGGCCTAATTTTCTGTGATGCATGCCATCTAGGAATGGCTCTCCACGCATCAAGGCTGGTCGGAGCAAGTGATCATCGCGGATGAACTGAGTGGAGACGACGAAGACCACGATGGAGACTCGCCCACGTCCACAGACGAGAAGGTGTGGCTGCCGTGGTGCGAGACCCCGACGGTTTCCAGCTTCCTCTTTTCGTGCTGCTACGCGCTGGACGAAGCCTATCGACTGGTTCGAACCGCGAGCGGGGTCTCGTCCACGCACGTCAGCTCGATGCATGAGCTGATCCGCTTGGTGCTCACGGAGCAGCTCACTATCATGAGCGTGGATGTGTACGAAGCGGCCGTGGATCTTGTCGTCCACGCCAAGCGCGCACAAACCCGCGCTGTGCTCAATTTTGGCGAGTACTGCATGCTCCAGTTCCTGTTCGACATGTACTATGTGCGCGCGACACTCGGCTTTTCCGATTTTGTTCGATTCGGCTGGGGCGACGAAATCGACCTGGAGACTTGCCCGCCGAGCGTAGCGCGTCTAAAAAAGCTCTTTGAGCGCATGCACGATTTCGTGGATCCGGTCGATTGGGAAATCTACGGCCCGCAATTGATTGAGAACGTGGTCGTCCAGTTCCGCAAGAGCCGCCTGCTCTTCTCGTCGCTCTCGGAGGCCAACGACATCAGCGAAATCAGTACGTTGATGTGTCTTCCTTTCGTCCGACGCGACTACCGCTCATGTACTAAACAATGTCTCTTTGCGTGTAGACGGCAAGCCCATCGTCGTGAGCGCGCAAGACACGCGTCCGATAGTCAAGCTCGCCGAGCCGGTTCCTCGCTTCTCGCTGTTGCCCGTGCCGTCCACACGGCGTCGCCCGCCGAGCGTCCACGCGTCCACACCTGTGGCCAGTGGAAGCCGATCTGCCGCAGCGAACGGCGACTCGCTCTTCCAGGAGGACACGGTGGCGCCAACGCTGCCGTCGCTGATGCTGCCCAACTTGTTGGCGGGCACAACGGCGGGGTCCAACATCCTCTCGGCCGCGACCAGTGGAACGAACTTGCTGTCCTCGGCCGCCAAGGGCATGAGCTTCCTCTCGTCGGCGACCAGCTCGTACCTGCGAGACGGCGCCGACGCGGGCCGCACCAAATACTTCTAGCCACCGTTGTTTGAAATGGAGCGCATTACCACTTAGAACCATCTGAGCTGGAACTGGGTCACTTCAACTGACGTGGGGAAGATGACGAAGAAATGATATGCTTCTCTCGGATTGGCTCAAAGTAATCTCTTTTTATGTCTCTGAGTGGTGGAAAATACGATTCTGAACCCATGTTGTTTCGAAAGCGAGGTTTATTTGTCTTCAAGCCGAGGTTAGATCTTCCTGATTTCTCGATTGTTTGGAAGCGTAGCGCCCGACAAGCAGTCGTCAGTTCATTCATTTCCCCCGCCAGCGGCAACCGAGCAAGTGTCTTCCCCCCTTCAAACAACGAGTCATTAGCCACCATGGGCGACGCAGCAAAGCCCCGCGTGCAGCGGCGTGAGGGCGAGAAGGTCTGGTGTCCGGACCCGCGCAACGTGTGGCAGCTAGGCACCGTCGTGGAGGATGACGGCCAGAAGCTTCACGTGCTGCTACCCGAGAACGAAAACGAGCAGCAGTTCCCCGTCGGCGACGTCCATCCGTACGACCCGACGCACTCGATGGACCTCACCAACATCTCGGAGATGGACAACCTCCACCAGGCGCCGCTGCTCGATTTGTTGCGCCGCCGCTACCTCGAGGATAAGATCTATGTGCGTAGTTTTTTATTGTGCATCCCTGTTTTATATTCTCCCTTTGTTCTACGATGTGCAGGCAGAGCTGATTCTTTGCTCACGGCATGTGCATATAGACATATACGGGCGACATTTTGATCTCGATCAACCCGTACAAGAACATTCCGATGCTCTACAACTTCCCCGAGCTCGACTCGATTGGCAAGCTGGAGAACCCGGTGCCGCACGTGTACTCGACGGCCCACGGCGCCTACCACGCGCTCAGCAAAGACGGCAAGAATCAGTCCATCCTCGTCTCGGGCGAGTCGGGTGCCGGGAAGACCGAGGCCTCCAAGTATATCATGCGGGTGCGTCTAGACCACATCTCTGTCTGGGATCCCATGCAAAAGTCTAACTTCTTTTCTTGGGCTGTTTCAGTACTTGGCCAATATCAGTGAGATCGGCAAGCGCGGCCCAAAGAAGCCGTCGTCGTCGTCCAACGGGTCCAGCGGCGGCGGATCCTCGGTCGAGCAGTGCGTGCTGCAAAGTAACCCGATCCTCGAAGCCTTTGGCAACGCCAAGACGATCCGCAATGACAACTCGAGCCGGTTCGGCAAGTTCATCAAGATCTTTTACCACCAGGACGGCACGATCTCGGGCGCGACTACGAGCCATTTTTTGCTCGAGAAGAGCCGCATCGTCGGCTGCGGCGAGGCCGAGCGTAACTACCACATCTTCTATCAGCTATGCGCGGGCATGCCGGCCGCTGATAAAGCGGCATTCAAGCTCACGAGCGCGAGCGATTACTACTACCTGAACCAAGGCAACTGCGTGCAGTGCCCGGAGATTAATGACAAGAAGGACTTTAAGGAGCTGGTGGAGGCGATGACCACGATTGGCATCGACACGGAGCTGCAGAAGGCCATCTTCACGCTCGTCGCGGTCGTTTTGCATCTCGGAAACATGAAATTTTCGGAGAACGCCAAGCTGGAAGCCGTCATTGACCGACCGGAAGACGTGACCAACTTGGCGGAGCTGATGCAAGTCACGCCGACCGAGCTCGAGTTTGCGCTTACGAAGCGAACAATGTCGGCCGGTGCTCGAGGGTCCGTGGCGGAGATTGCTCTCTCGTCAGTGGAAGCGCTCAAATCACGAAACGGTCTGGCAAAAGATATCTTCAGCAAGATGTTTGACTGGCTCGTCACGCAGATCAACGCGTCCACACAACAGATTACGGGTGCGTCCAACGGCGGCATGACGAGCTCGGGGATACCGGCCGCAGCCCGCTTCATCGGTATTTTGGATATCTTTGGCTTTGAGAGCCTTCAAGTGAACTCATTCGAGCAGCTCTGCATCAACTACACGAACGAAATGCTCCAGCAACAGTTCAACCAGCACGTCTTTGTGTATGAGCAAGACGTGTACGTGGAAGAAGGGATTGATTTTTCTCGTCTCGCGTTCAAGGACAACGGACCGTGCTTGGACCTCATCGACAAGAAACCTTTGGGTATCTTGTGCCTCTTGGATGAGCAAGGAATGCTTGGTCGGCGCGCGAGTGATGAAAACTTCATCCAGAAGCTTCACCAAACGCATGTCCCACAAGGCAAGGTTGATGAAGGAACGACCATTTACTACTCGAAGCCGCGATTTGCCAACGACCAATTCACCATCAACCACTATGCTGGCGATGTGACATACACCGTGACGGGATTTCTCGAGAAGAACGACGACTCGCTTCACAATGACTTGTTGTCGTTGATGAACAGCTCACAACTGGCTTTCGCGCGCAAGTTGTACCCTGTGTCAGCGGATGCTGGAGCAGCTGCTAGCAACCCCCGTGGACCGATTCGTAGAGCCGGCGGCAACAAGATGACGGGAACCATGACCGTGGGCCGCAAGTTCCGTGATCAAATGGCAGACTTGATGCTCGAATTACGCGCAACTCAACCATCATTCGTCCGCTGCGTGAAGCCTAACAACCTTCGATTCCCTCAGGGATGGAACGCGACGCTGATCTTGAACCAGCTCATCTATCTCGGTGTCATGGAGACAGTGCGCATTCGTCGCTCTGGCTACCCTGTGCGCAGACTTTTCAATGAGTTTTACCAGCGCTACCAGATTCTCACGAGGAAGGCAAAGGTCTCGAAGGAGAAGCGAGGTACGTTAACGGACAAGGAGTTCTGCGAGATCATCTTGTCCAAGTATCTGGAACGCGACAACTGGCAATTAGGCCACAAGAAGGTGTTCATGCGTGATAGCCAGCTCCGTATCCTTGACAACGAAGCTCGCAAGATCACACACGAAGCTGCGACCCAGATTCAGAAGCACGCTCGACGCATGATTCAGCGAAACAAATATTTGGACATCCGCAAGAAGGCGATCAAGGTGCAGGCGATGCTTCGTATGTACACTGCCAAGTTGAAATATCGTCGTATGCGCAAGCGTGTCACGCTTCTCAACGCACTTGCGCGCCAGTTTATCCAGCGCTGCAAATACTTGCGGTTGCGCAACGCTGCCATTGCTGTGCAAAAACGGGTGCGTGGCAAGATCGCTCGGCGCCACGTTTGGTACCTTCGAAATGCTCCACGTGCTGCCACCAAGATCAACGCCCAAGTGCGAGGATATCTGGCTCGGAAGAAGTACCAGCGCCAGAAACGTGCGGCGTCTGTGATTTCGAACGCTATTCGCATGCGCAAGCTTCGTCGTGATTTCCTTCGTCAACGAAAGGCAGCCTCAGTGATTGCGGCTCGATACAAGAGCTACGCAGGCCGACGAAAGTACCAACAGATGAAGAAGTCTGCGATCGTGCTCCATGCTGCAGGCCGTGGTTTCATCGCGAGGTTGAAGTACGGCAAGAAGGCACGTGAGCGTGCGGTCAAGCGCAACAAGGCGCAAAGACAGATTGCTCGAATCGCTCGAGGATTCATTGCCAGACAATCGTTCAAGCGTTCGCGTCGACGAATCATCATGATCCAGGCCCGCGTGCGAGCAAACAAGGTTCGAACGGAATACTTGCGCGGCCGAGAGGCCACCATCAATTCCCAGGCGATGATTCGTCGTGCTCTGGTTCGCCGTCGCTTCCTCCACGAGAAGAAGATGGCCACGAGAATTGAAGCGTTTGGACGCATGGTCATCTGTCGTCAGCGATACAACGACGACAAGAAGAAGATCATTCTTGTGCAATCTTTGTGGCGAATGCAGATCCAGCGCCGTCGGATCGGCAAGCGCCTTGACCGAATCATTCTGCTTCAGTCGTTGTGGCGTGCCCACTACCAGTCTGCGCTATACAAGAAGACGCGGAACCACATTTGCCGTCTGCAGGCATTTGCAAGAATGGTTGTTGCTCGTTCCTACTATCTGAAGCTCAAGACAGCGACGGTTGTTGCCCAGTCTGCCGTGCGCAAATATCTTACTCGCCGGTCGTTTATCAAAGCCCGCCGTGCAATCGTTCAGCTGCAGTCCCGCGTGCGTGGGTACATGCAACGCAAGAAGTACCACAAGAGCCGCCGCCACATCATTCTCGTGCAGAGCATCTACAGACAGCGCAAGGCTAAGTACGGTGCGCAGGTGCGTCGTCGGGCGATAGCTCGTATTATCGGGGTTGTTCGTTTCCACGTCTCGCGAATTCGCCTTCGTAACCGAACGCATGAGCTCTTTGAGGCGGCGAACTCGTACAACCTCACGGATGTGCTCCACATTGCTCAGGAGATGCCAGGAATGCTGCGTGCCCGCGACCGAGACAATGATCAGATGTCATTGATTCACGTCGCCGCCAAGAACGGAGATCTCAATCTCGGTCGATTCGTCCTAGAAGAGAATCCTCTCATGGAAGACCTCGTGTACGGCAAGGACTCCGCTGGTAGCACACCTCTCCACTACGCAGCCCGCCTTGCTCACGTTGATATGGTCAAGTTGCTCGCGAAAATTGCCAACCGCAACTCTGGTCCGAGCAGTTCAGGTCTCAGCGAATACCTCGGTCGGGACCGCAGTGCCAGTAGCTCAAGCAGCGCACTAGAAGAATCACTCGAGAAACTGCGCACGAGCTCCACGATCAGCAATACCACGCCGTCTATGGGTTCCCCGTCGAAGAACTTTGGCGACAAGGCCTTCCGATCGATGTCGACTGCTTCGTCGTTCTCGACTCCTGCTGGACCGGCGGCTGCTCCAGACCCGAGTGCCATCAAGCGGCCTCGGCGAACGCTGGTGTCTTCAACGCCGGCCGCTGGCATGCGAAGACTCTCGAATGCCCTTCCACCCGTGCTACCATCTACTGTTCAGGTCCAAGTCCTAAAGGAAGGTTTCCTCAAGAAGGCGAGTGGCAAGCGCATGGCCACCAAGCGCTACGTGATGGTGGACGAGTCTTGTTTGACTTACTACAAGGCTCCGAAGGAGCGAATCCCACTCATGATCATGGAGCTGTGTGACGCGACTATTAAGCGTGTGTCCTACGCTGACCACTGCTTTGAGATCCATTCACCACGCTTGAAGAGCTCCAAGAACTTGGAGGGTCACATCACCTTTGTCGCCGAGACGGAAGAAGAAGTCCACGAGTGGATGACGGCGATTCGGAAGGTCCATGGCGTGCGCATCTCGACGTCAATGCCACCGTTCCAGAACATGATCTGCATTGACACGGCGCTTCGCCGGGACTATGTCAACATGAAGAACAAGGCTGGCTTTACACCGCTCCACCTCGCAGTTCAGAACGACGACGACGAAGGCTTTGAGGCGGCCAAGGTGTGTGTCTGGCTGATTGAAAATGGCGCCGATATGAACGCCGCAGACGTGAACGGGGACACGCCACTGCACTACGCAGTGATGCTTAACCGCTTCGATCTGGTCGAGACGCTGATGAAGAAGGGTGCGGATCCAACCGTGAAGAACCAGAAGGAGTTGAGTGCACTGGACATCGCCATCGAGGACGACATGAAAGAGATCTTGGATCCAGTGACCCACACTAACACCGACCCGATGCGGTTGCCACTTGCCAAGGCGCCGGCTCGTCTTCCAGACAGCACATACGTATCGGTGTTCCTAGGCGCTGTGGCTGTAGCAACTGGCCCGGTCATGGAGACCCCGCATTTCAACTTGTACGTGCTGGACATGAAGGGTGCGCTCGTCGAGAAGCAACAGCAGACCGCCAACTCGTTGATCCAGGCTGGCGGCAACTACTGGTGGTTTGGCAACACGTGGTACCTGCAAACGCCGCTTGAACATCTCACTGACGGTACGTGTTTCTTGCTCATCGCTTTGCAACTTAGAGATTTTCAGATACTGACTGGACGCTTGTTTGTTTTTGCGTGCTGGGATAGGTTGCGTCGCTGTCATGGAACTGCGCCACCGCAGTCTTGTAACGGAAGAGAACGAAGTCGGCTGCTGGACCTTCTTCCGTCTCGATCTGAGCAAGATCTCGAGCGGCTCGGTGACGTTCGAGATGTACGCGCCGCCTGTGGATCCACTAAGCAAGATTCTCGCCCGCATCCCTGGCGACTCGTTTCTCCAGGCTGACATCAACGTCTCGCTGTAAGTGTTTCTGCAACGTAGTATGGTACGTAGAATAGGTGTGGCTGGCTCGAAAAGCACGTACAACGCCATCCATCGTGAACGATATATACTCCATGTTACCACCACATGAACACCCAGCTCTACACCCGTCAAGCACATCCAACGGCCGATGCGTCTAGTATCTGTACACGCCGTCGTCGTCGTCTTCATCGTGGGCGTTCCCGCCGTCTTCGTCGTCGGCTTCTTCGTCTTCGTACGTCTCGCCGTTGGGCAGGTTCCCCGCCACCAGCGCGCTCGGGTTGATGTTGCGCGGCTTCGTAGCGCTGCGCACTTCGTTGGCATACCCACCATCATTATCGTCCTCGTCTTCATCTTCGTCATCGTTGCTCCGGTCAGGCCCGTCCGTGATAGCATTGTCGCCGCTCACGTCCTCGTCGCCGACCTCTGTCTCATCCACATCCGTGTTGTTCCCGCCCGCTGAACCGCTGGTCGAGGCCGGCTTGGGCGTCGCCGACGGCGTCAACGACGGCGCCGGCGTCGCGTCCTTGGCCGCGCCGCAGAAGCCCGGCTCGGGCGCGATGCACGTGACCTTCTTGCGCGGTTTGTCCGGAATGCCTTCGTCCTCGTAGCACGACAGCGCGCCGTCCGAGCACTGCGCAAACACGCTGCCTCGCCGCATGCGTTGCCCTTTGAGGTAGCAAAAGCCGAAATTGCCGTTTAGCTTGATGGCCACGCCGCCTGCCTCGAGACACGGCTTCTTGGCGCCAGGCGCGACGGTCTGCGCCGCCGTCAGCTCGACAGCACCGCCGGCACATGCGAGCGCCATCGCCGCGAGATAGACCACGCGGAGCAACTGCATTTGTTTGGGTGCGTCAACGCACGCAGGAGAGAAAGCGAGAATAACGGAGGGAGATGCGGGCGACTAAAGCGGATATCAACTGGACCACCCACGTCACCAACGCACGAGCGAATCCTGCCGTCTGGTCGGATGAATCGCAGGATGTTCCTGGTCGCTCTTGGTGTGTGAGCGGCTCGTGCGTATGGTACAGTAGCTCTGTGGATCCCTTGATGAAGAGAGCGAGTCGAGGTGAATGAGCGCCAGCTGCTGGCGACGAAAATGGGAGCCGTAAAGACTGGGAGAGTTCAGAACCAGTTTCAACAAATTACAAATTAATACAAAACAATCAGGAATAGTACCTCCCCTAGATAGGGGGTACAATTGCTCTATCAATGAAAAGACATGGCTACACTGGGCGCTCCACTCACACTGCTCTTACAGCAGGCGGCGCTTCTTGGCCGAGTTCATGTACGGCCGTAGGACCCACTCGTTCTCGGCCTCCTTCTGGTCGCACGTGCCCAGTTTGATCTGGTACAGCTGCAGTTCAAAGCGCGGACCGCACTCCTGGAGCTCCACTTCGCGGCCCGTTTTTTTGAACACGTGGTGGCGGAACGAGATAAAGTCGTTGTCGTTCGAGAACGTGATCGCGCGCTTCGAGTCGGCCTTCGGCACGGGAAAGAGATGCTTGAGGATGTTGGACACGCGCTTGCCCTGTCATGCAATAAATAAATCAGTACGTGTGTGACATGGCTTGCTCCCAGTGAGAAAGTGCAGTTTCGCACCAGCGCGGTCTCAAAGTTGTTGAGTATCATGTGCGGGTACGCTTCGGAGACCTTGGCGCGGTCTTCAATGTCGTGGCGGAGCACGGCGTTGTTGAGTGTAAAGTACGCGGTCGGGCCGTACGGCAAGTGGCAGACCACAAGGCCATCTACAGAAATTCATACCATTCAGTTAGCCAGGCGAGCACACACAGACGAAACCAATAGATAACATACCCGGTTCGCCACGCGTCTCCGTGACGAGCACCAGATCCGTGTAGTCGTTGGAGCGCGCGCTGTCGACAAGCTGCCAAAACGAGCCACCACCAAATCAGAAACTAAACAAAAAAGCGCAAATCACGCACACAACGCCTCGCTAACAACAAACGCACATTGCCGATCGTGTGGGCGCCGCGGTTGAGGCGGATCGCGTTGGGGAAGATCAGCCGCACTTCCTGCGCAAACTGCTTGAGCCGCGAGCTCGGGTCGCGCGAGGTCGTGATCGCGATCTTGGGGTCCAGCATGCCCGCGTTCTTGTACTCGTCGTCGATCACGTTGATCGGCTTCTCGTGGACCTCGTCGTCGTACTCCATCTCGCGGCGCAGGTCTGTCTCCTGGCTGCGCAGCTCAGTCGGGATGGCCTTGCCGCCTGCATAGTACCGCAAAAAAAAAACACATTTAGTCCGCGTTTAGTGTTCAATTGATGGTGGCGAGAGAGGCGACGCACTGCGGATGGCCTCCTTCAGCTGCTGCTTGTGCTCATAGAGCGAGCGCTCCTTGCCCTCCAGTCCCTTGCGGTACAGGTACTCGCGCCGGAGACGCACGTTGCGACGGACCGACATCCTAGCTGCTTGGTGTTCTTGTTGCCTTTGATGCTGGCGGGTTCCTGCGCGAACCAACCACCACTGGGTTACACTCAATGGTGCCACGAACTAGGTACACTAGTCCTATGGGTACACGGACCGTATCATCCACAACTTGTAACCGTAACCCATCAGTTTTCTATGAATCCATGGTTTATGCTGATTGGGCAAAACAGGAATAATCGAGTGGGATTTAGTATCTCAGGTGGCGCATGGAATGCTAACGTTCGGTGGCGGTGCGCGCATGTTCCTCCGCGGTGGGTTCCCGCACTGCCGCGCCAACTGACCGGCCGTTGCGAGCATGTACTTTCTCGTGTGCTGCCGCTCAGGCGACGACGCCACCGACGAGATCGAGCCGCGCCGTGGCCGCTTTTTCTTCTTGTTGGTCCGCACAGGCGAGAGATCGAGCGGCCCTTCAGCGGGCCACACGGCGTTTCGTTGGTGTGGCATGGACTGGCGAATCGCAACAGGCGTGGAAACCGTCGGGGTCGCGACCATTGGGGTCGCCCTAGCTACCAACGGCGGCGGGCACGGGATCGCCACGTACGCATACAGCGGGCACGTGGCCTTGACATGGCCAGCACCGCCGCAGTACCAGCAATCGCCCACCGCGCCAGCGCTCATTACTGGGCGCTTTCCGACCGCGACCGTCGACCCATCGGACCGCAGCACCGCCTGCGAGCACTCGCGTGGCGTGTGCGTCGCAGCAGCGCACACGTAGCACGTCGCCAGCGTATCCCACGCTGTCTCGTCTCTGGCACAAATCTCACGCAGGCGGTGGCCGCTGATCGCCATCTCGTACGCGCGCTGAAACTCGCTGCGCAAAAGTGCCTGTCCGTGGCAGCTAAAGACGACACGCCCGACGTCGTGCGAGAGCTCGAATGGGTCCTCAATGCTTAGTCGCCACGGAACCGCGCGACTCCATTTCGAGGATTTCGCGAGCGATTGGCCGAGCCGCACACTCACGACCTCGTCGTCGTGGTTAAAGTCGTGCGCGTAGAACCGAAAGAACCCACAGAGCAATGCGCCCACCGACTCGCGGTCGGTAGACCCGAACGTCGAGCTCAGCGCGGCCACCGACAGCGAGTCGATGCGATTCACGACGGCAGTGAGCGAGCGCTCAGTCTGGACAGCGTGGAACAACGATCCGACGGGCGGCAGCAACGCCCGCGCTCGCGCCGACTGCAAGTAGAAGATCAACAGGAGCATGAACCCGTACGAGCTGAGCGTTCCGTTCACGGAATCGTTGATGCCGCGCTGCTTGGCCCAGTGTTTCACTGCAAACGCCAGCGGTCGCACGCGCGGATCTGAGCGGCCATAGTGCTTGAGCAGCGCAGTGTTCAACAGTACATGGACGCTGCCGATGCACAGATCACAAGCGATCTGGCCGATTGGGTCCCAGAGCTTGACCACGGGAACGCGCGCGTGCTGGACAAACTCTTTGATCTCGAAATCGCGCGCGAGTCGATCGCACACAATCGAGAGGATCCGAACCTGCTCGGGCGGCGGACAGTGGCTCTGGCTGTCCACGTCGTCAAAGTACAGTCCGAGATCCAGATCGCTCCCGCCAAAGCCCAGGCCGCTGTAGATACCGAATCGCACAGTTAGTTTCCTTTTTGTTCTGCAAATCGAACCACAAAAGCAATCCCGCACCTCTCGGACGAGCCGAATGCCAGCACGCGGGCCGTGGGCCACTCCTTGGTCAGAATCGCTTGGATGCGCAGCTGTGCGCGCGCCTTGGCCTGCGCCTCGGCCGTGTTCGGCTCGAGCATCTCGAGCAGCGCGATGCTGTCAATCGTAAGTTTGCGCGTGCTGTTTGTCGCGCCCATTGTGGTTTTCGTTTTTGTTCTTGTTCTTCCTTGTGTTGTTCCTGTTCTTGGTGTTGTTCCGTTGGGGCCTCTCTCTCTCTCTCTCTTTCTCTCTCTCTCTCTCTCTCTCTTTGCTCTATTGGTCGAATCGCCGCGTCGCGTCGAATGTGGTGCTGGGGTCAGTCGCGGGGGTCTCTGCTGGTCGCGCCATGTCGGGGCCTCAGGGGAAAGGACGTGGGAGGGCGAACCTAGGCAGTCATCCGGAGATGGGTGGCTGCGTTGAGCTCGGTTCCACGGGATGACAGAGAAGAGGGGGTCCTACGGCGCACAGGCGGGTCTTTGGAGGTCGAGTCCAAGCAGGGGTGAGGAGAACGCGGGCGTCGGTTCGATTCCAAGATCTAAGAGTTCAACTGTCGAGTTGTCGGTCGGTTGTATGGATTGGATCGTTGTGCTGGGAGAACAATCTGGTGAGAGAACAGTCTCTTGCTGGAGAACAGTCCCACAGCAAGTTGGGCAAAGAAGCTTTCTGGCCGCTTTTGCGCAAATGACTTGTCGCGCGGGACTTCACCTTCGACGGATGAGAGGAAGGGGAGATGCAGGGATCAGACGACAGAACAAGAGTGAAGGTCCTACTTGTTCACCCTATGAGACAGAGTGAATCTCACGGTCGAGAATATTCCCCACGCAGGTTGTGGAGAACAGCCGGGTGAGAGAATGCTACTCGCTAGCGCGATCTCGACACTCGACACTACGTATATGACTACATGGGCCTCCCTTCCAAGATCCCGATGGGGAAGATAAAGATGACTCGAGAACGTCAAATTGGGACTTCCATCAGGGAGAATATAGACCATGATGAATCTCTGGACATTTGGGGAACACTTGGTCCTGATTGGGCCTAGTTGTGTCAATTAAACCAATCGCATAGTACTTTGAAGTTGAAGATGCAGTTTGATTGGTGGTTTCGTGAGGTCGCACCAGCCAACTCCACAATGTTGGATCCAGAACCAAAGATGGTCCGGTGATGGTCCAGCAAGTATGCTCGCTGGCTGACCTCATGGGTTATTCCCAAAGTAATACTACATGGTACTCAACAGTGCTTCATATAGGTGTCTAGAGGTACTCTAGACCTTGATATCTATAAAGGATTGAAGGCGGATGTTTATCGCACTGGTTACATCATAACCGCGGAGATGTATTGGTTTAGGGGCTTCTCTG